>CM052436.1:200319470-200355736 GCA_028533085.1 Varecia variegata | reverse complement strand
GCTTTGGTTCATTTCTAAAATGTTCTAACATTCTGTTTATCCAATTATCTACCGTTTTTCTGTGTTGGTATTGCTGTCCTTGTTTTATCTAGAGAGAAAAAGGCCAGACTTTTCCATTTAAGCTTCCTCCTTTCTCTATGTTGGTGGCACCCAACCTTTATAGGAGACCATGGTGGGTGAGCCTGTAGGACCCTGTAGGCAGTGACAAAGAGATAAAACTTACTTTTTACAAATTGGCATTAAAAACAGGACCAGGTGTGGTGGCTCACGCCTGTAATCCCTGTGCTTTGGGAGGCCAAGGCAGGAGGATCACTTGAGGCCAGGAGTTCGAGAGCAACCTGGGTAACATAGTGAGACCCCATCTCTACAAAAAATTTAAAAAGAATTAGCCAGGTGTGGTGGCATGTACCTGTAGTCCCGACTCCTCGGGAGGCTGAGGTAGGAGAGAATTGCTTGAGCCCAGGAGTTTGAGGTTTCTGTGGAGCTGTGATGGTGCCAGTACACTCCAGCCTGGGCAACAGAGCAAGACCCTGTCTAAATATATAGAGAGAGTCATTGGTGCCAACAAGTATCAATAGATGAAGATTCCTTATAGATAGAGGGAGCTGTAGGTGTTTCTTTTTCCACAGGGAAAAGTGATTGTTAATTCGGGTTTTTTGGTGTTTTTTTTTTTTTTTTTTTTTTTTTTTTTTTTTTTTTTTTTTTTTTTTTTTTTTTTTTTTTTTTTTTTGAGACAGAGTCTCACTCTGTTGACCGAGCTAGAGTGCCGTGGCGTCAGCCTAGCTCACAGCAACCTCAAACTCCTCAGCTCAAGCGATCCTTCTGCCCGAGTAGCTGGGACTACAGGCATGTGCCACCATGCCCGGCTAATTTTTCTTTATATATTTTTAGCTGTCCATATAATTTCTATTTTTTTTAGTAGAGACTGGGTCTTGTTCTTGCTCAGGCTGGTCTCGAACTCCTGAGCTCAAACAATCCGCCCGCCTCGGCCTCCCAAGTGCTAGGATTACAGGCGTGAGCCACCGCGCCCAGCTGTTAATTCGGTTTTTGACCATTGCCTATTTCAGTAGTGATGGTAATTCTGCATTAGTGATCTGTTCATCTATTGGCACGTATTTGTCAGGAAATTAATATTAGTACCTTTAAACTTCACTTCAGAAATTTGAAGTGCTTCTTTCTTATTAATACCCGGGGAAAAGGTATTAACCAGCAGTCTTAGAATGTGAAAGCTTTCCCGTGGGACACATCATTTATTTAATTCAGTTTTATGAATCTGAAAGCCTCACAGTCTAATACTAAAAAAGAGTTGAACTTTGAGGAAAAACAGAGTATTTCATTTTGGTTCAAACCAAAGTAGGTTTCTAGGGAGAAAAGATAATCTCTTGCCAAGCATATGTTCACTTGTCTTCTTCATGTGTTAACAATCGTAGTTGTGAAAATTACTCTTTGATACCAGTATATCCTACAATGTATTACTGGCTTTTAAATACTGTGCACTCCTCACAGTCTGTAGGACATTTTTATTTAACTTGTTAATTTGAATTAAAGCAGCTGTCACTTCATTAGCTCTTTTGAAGCTGTTCTTGGATGAGAAGGAACGGCAAAGCTTGTAGAAGAAAGCCAACTTTTCACATCAGTAGTTTTTTGATCAGCAATGAAATCTGAATATACACTGTACTTTGATCAGAGAAAACAATCAATATTTGCCTTTTCTATGAAAATTTATTATGATGGGGGAAGTATAAAAGGTGTATCTCTTGCTCTTAAAATTGTCAAATTACACTAAAACACTCTGGGCCCTAAATTTTCCTATAGTCATGGATCACACAATGACATTTTGGTCAATGACCACATATGTGACAATGATCCAATAAGATTATTATGGAGCTGAAAAATTCCTATTGCCTAGTGACATCGTAGCACAACATATTACCCACATGTTTGTAGTGATGCTTGTAAAAACCTGTGCTGCCAGTCATATAAAAGTATAGTACATACAGTTGTGTACAGTACATACTAGAGTCATGAATCACCTAATGATGGAGATACAGTCTGGGAAAAGCATTGTTAAGTGAATTTGTCATTGTGTGAACATCACAGAGCATGCTTAAACAATCCTAAATGGTATATAGCCTACTGCACACCTAGGCTATATGGTATAGCGGCTATACTGTAGCCTGTCACTCCTAGGCTACAAACCTGAGCAGCATGTTATTTTACTGTATACTGTAGGCAGCGGTAACACAGTGATATTTCTGTCTCTGAACATAGAAAAGTTAAGAGTACAGCATAAAAAATGATACTCTTGTATAGGACACTTACCATAAATGGACCTTGCAGGACTCGAAGTTGCTCTGAGTGAGTGAATGTGAAAGCCTAGGGCATTCCTGTACACTGCTACAGCCTCTAAACACTGTACACTTAGGCTACACTAAATTTATAATATATTTTTCTTTTTTCAGTAATAAATCTTAACTTACTGTAACTTTATAAACTTTAATTTTTAACTTTTTTGACTCTTTGACTCTTTCGTAGTAATACTTAGCTTAAAACACAAACACATTGTACAGCTGTACAAAAATATTTTCTATCTTTATGTACTTGGTCTATAGGTTTTTTTCTATTTTTAATTTTTTTTTTAAGCTTTTTCGTTCAATATCAAGACACACACACACACACACACACATTAGCCTAGGCCTACACAGGGTCGGGATAATCAATACCACTATCTTCCACCTTCACATCGTATCCCACTAGAAGGTCTTCAGGGGCAGTAACAAGCATGAAGCCATAATCTCCTATGATAATTACAGTTAGCTTTTTTTTAATAAGTAGGAAAAGTATACACTGAACTAATGATAAAAAGTATAATATACTTGGGGGATTGGTTCTAGAACCTGCACATATGCCAAAATCCTTGCATACTTAAGTCAGTCAGCCCTGCAGAGCCTGCATATACGAAAAGTTGACCCTCCATAGAGGAGGGTTTCTTTCGCATTCCAAGAATAGTGTAATTTTGATACTCATTTGGAAAATGATCCTCATTTTGGAGAAAATTTGAGGATCAACTGTATAGTAAATACTAGTTGGTAAGAATTTTTCAGCTCCATTATCTTATGGGACCATTGTCGTATATGCAGTTCCTACTTGACCAAAACATTATCTGGTGCGTGACTACTTGATAATGATAATAAAAGACTATATTATCAGTTTATGTATTTGCTGCACTATACTTTTTATCATTAGGGTGTACTACTTTTCTAAAAAAAAGTTTACTGTAAAATAGCTTGCCGCGTCATGTTGGCAGCAGCCTCATACTGTTTTATTCATCGTGGTCCCTACTCGTACATAGTCCACAGCTAATGTTGCCAGAAAGAGCCCACATCAAGTGATGGACCCGGAAACAAAATTAAAAATGATTAAGGACTGGCCCGGCGTGGTGGCTCATGCCTGTAATCCTAGCACTCTGGGAGACCGAGGTGGGTGGATCACTCGAGGTCAGGAGTTCAAGACCAGCCTGAGCAAGAGTGAGACCCTGTCTCTACTAAAAATAGAAAGAAATTATCTGGCCAACTAAAAATATATATAGAAAAAATTAGCCGGGCATGGTGGCGCATGCCTGTAGTCCCAGCTACTCGGGAGGCTGAGGCAGAAGGATTGCTTGAGCCCAGGAGTGTGAGGTTGCTGTGAGCTAGGCTGATGCCACGGCACTCACTCTAGCCCGGGCAACAGAGCAAGACTCTGTCTCAAAAAAAAAAAAAAAAAAAAATGATTAAGGACTATGAAGGTGGAAAAATCAGTGATGGTTGTTATTCACCAGGCAGACATGTCCCATTCCACTATAACTACAATCTTGAAGAACAAGAGCCCTTTAAAGGATCTGTTTCATTGAAGGCAATTAGACTAACAAAAATTCAAGAAGGGCTTATATCAGACATGGAGAAACTTCTAATGACCTGTATTAAAGACCAGACACAGTAGCATATCCCTTTCAACACCATGATGATGATCGCAGCCAAAACAAAAAGTTTGTTTGTGATGGTGAAAGAGAAGATTGGACCCTACTATGATATTGAGTTTACTGCTAGCTCTGGGTGGTTTAAACAATTCAAGAATCATTATTCATTACATAATGTGAAAGTGAGCGGTGAGTCTATGACTGCTAATGTGAAGGTAGCTGAAGAATTTTTGCAACCTCTGGATAAGCTGATTGTGGAGGAAACTTACTTGCCAGAGCAAATTTTCAATATGGAAGAAACCTTCCTATTCTGGAAACAGATGCCTAAAAGACTTTCATCCATAAGAAGGCCAAATCAGTGCCGAGTTTCAAAGATTTTTGAGGACAGGATAACATTCTTGCTTGGGGGCAGTGTTGCATGCTACAGATTAAAACCCTTTGTCATCTGGCACAGTGAGAACCCCAGGGCTTTCGAGTGTATCAGTAAGCACACACTGCAGTGGAAAGTCATGGATGACCCAGCCACTCTTCCAAGATGCCTTCCTGAATTGCTATGCCAGCAAAATGCAGAAGTACTGTTTGGAGAATAACATACCTTTCAGAGTGTTCCTGCACATCTTCCTTTTATGAGTGATCTTCATCCCAATATCAAAGTAGTGTTTCTCCCTCCAGGCACCACCTCCTTGAGCCAGCCATTGGATCAAGGAGTTACAGCATCTTTTAAGGCCTATTACTTATCTCCAGGCTGTTGCTACAACTAAGGAAGACACTGAGAAGGCTCTGATGAATCCTGGAAGGATTACAGCATCCATGACTGCATCAAGAACTCTACTTGCGCTTGGGGTGATGGCTGACATCTGGAAGAAGACACTCAGGAGGTTTCCCATGAGTTCAAAGGATTTGCCAAGGGTAAGGAGGTTGCAAAAATGAACAAGGCTGTAGTTAAGATGGCACACAACTTAAACCTGGGTGTGGATGATAATGGCATTGAGGATCTCCTAGCGGTGGAGGTGATTCCTGAGGAATTGACTAGTGAGGAGTTGTTGGAAGTGGAACAGGAATGCATACCTGAAGAAGAGGCAAGAAAAAAGGAAACTTCAGGAAAAGAAGAATCCTCAAGAAAATTCACAGTGAAGGGTTTAGCAGAAGCTTTTGCAGACCTCAGCAAACTCTTTAAAAAGTTTGAAAACATGGACTGTAACACCAAAAGGTAGAGAATAATGTTCATGGTGCATTATCTCCTTATAAACAAATCTATGATTTAAAAACAAAAAACAAACAAACAAAAAATCCAGGCAAACCGCCATGGATGTATTTCTGGGAAAAGTGACACCTTCTCAAGGAGAACATCAGGTCCTTCAGGAGGTATTCCAGAACAAGGCATCATTGTCATAGGAGGTAATGGCTTCATGCATGTTATTTCCCCTAAAGACCTTCTGATGGAATAAGATGTGGAGGTGGAAGACTGTGATATTGATGATCCTGCCCCTGTGTAGGCCTAGGCTAATGTGTGTGTTTGTGTAATTTTTCACAAAAAAAGTTTAAAAATAGGAAAAAACTTACAGAACATATGTATATAAAGATAAAATATTTTTGTGCGGTTTTACAATGTGTGTGTTTTAAGGTAAGTGTTTTTGTGAGTTAAAAATTGAAATGTTTATAAAGTTACAGTAAGCTAATTATTGAAGAAAAATATTTTATAATCTAGGGTAGCCTAAATGTACAGTGTTTAGAAGCGATAGTAGTGTACAGTAATGTCCTAGGCTTTCCCATTTACTCACTACACACTCAGACCCACCCAGAGCAACTTCCAGTGCTGCAAGCTCCATTCATGGTAAGTGCCCTACACAGGTGTACCATTTTTTTAAATCTTTCATACCATATTTTTACTGTAACTTCTCTGTGGTTAGCTGTGTTTAGAGACAAATACCACTGTGCTGCCGTTGTCTACAGTATAGTAACATGCTGTTCAGATTTGTGGCCTAGGAGTGATATGCCGTACAGCCTAGGTATCTAGTGGGCTGTACCATCTAGGTTTGTGTAAGCATGCTGTGTAACGTTCACACAATGACAGACTCACTTAAAAATGCTTTTCTCAGAACATACCTTGTTAAGGGGCACATGACTGCACATGGTAAATCTGAAGCCTTTGGTAGCTTCCTGATTTGTGAAGCTACCAGATGACTTTGTGTAGATTATTCTTATTTGTAACTTGTAAAATGTTTATCTTCAAGCCCTTTGGTTTGGCAAAAACGAATCAACAAATGTGACTGGTCTTTTCTAAACATTGAGGAAGAATTCAGCATTGAGCTTTTAATTTACACTGTGGGACATAAATAAAATAATTGCTTTAAGACAGCTTTTTCATTTGAGTTTCTGTATTTTATAAAGTTATTCTACAGAAGAAAAAGACGTGCTGAAATCCACGCATTATAGAGTTTCTGTTTTAAAAATAACATTCTGAGGGGGAAAAACCTAGAACCTGTTACTGCCTATCTGAAGTGGCATTCTGATTCTAGTTTTTGTGTTTTCTTTAGGACTATCGGACAAAACCTTTTTGCTGCAGCGCTTGTCCGTTTTCCTCAAAATTTTTTTCTGCCTACAAAAGTCATTTCCGGAATGTCCATAGTGAAGACTTTGAAAATAGGATTCTCCTTAACTGCCCGTATTGTACCTTCAATGCAGACAAAAAGACTTTGGAAACACACATTAAAATATTTCATGCTCCAAACGCCAGCGCACCAAGTAGCAGCCTCAGCACTTTCAAAGATAAAAACAAAAATGATGGCCTTAAACCTAAGCAGGCTGACAGTGTAGAGCAAGCTGTTTATTACTGTAAGAAGTGCACTTACCGAGATCCTCTGTATGAAATAGTTAGGAAGCACATTTACAGGGAACATTTTCAGCATGTGGCAGCACCTTACATAGCAAAGGCAGGAGAAAAATCACTCAATGGGGCAGTCCCATTAGGCTCAAATGCCCGGGAAGAGAGTAGTATTCATTGCAAGCGATGCCTTTTCATGCCAAAGTCCTATGAAGCTTTGGTGCAGCATGTCATCGAAGACCACGAACGCATAGGCTATCAGGTCACTGCCATGATTGGGCACACAAATGTGGTGGTTCCCCGATCCAAACCTTTGATGCTAATTGCTCCCAAACCTCAAGAGAAGAAGGGTATGGGACTCCCACCAAGAATTAGTTCCCTTGCTTCTGGAAACGTCCGGTCTTTACCATCACAGCAGATGGTGAATCGACTCTCAATACCAAAGCCTAACTTAAATTCTGCAGGAGTCAACATGATGTCCAATGTTCACCTACAGCAGAACAACTATGGGGTCAAATCTGTAGGCCAGGGTTATGGTGTTGGTCAGTCGATGAGACTGAGTCTGGGTGGCAATGCACCAGTTTCCATCCCTCAACAATCTCAGTCTGTGAAGCAGTTACTTCCGAGTGGAAATGGAAGATCTTACGGGCTTGGGTCAGAGCAGAGGTCCCAGGCACCAGCAAGATACTCCCTGCAGTCTGCTAATGCTTCCTCTCTCTCATCAGGCCAGTTAAAATCTCCTTCCCTCTCCCAGTCACAGGCATCCAGAGTGTTAGGTCAGTCCAGTTCTAAACCTCCTGCAGCTGCCACAGGCCCACCCCCTGCCAATACTTCCTCAACTCAAAAGTGGAAAATATGTACAATCTGTAACGAGCTTTTTCCTGAAAATGTCTATAGTGTGCACTTCGAAAAAGAACATAAAGCTGAGAAAGTCCCAGCAGTAGCCAACTACATTATGAAGATACACAATTTCACTAGCAAATGCCTTTACTGTAATCGCTATTTGCCCACAGATACGCTGCTCAACCATATGTTAATTCATGGTCTGTCTTGTCCATATTGCCGTTCAACTTTCAACGATGTGGAAAAGATGGCTGCACACATGCGGATGGTTCACATTGATGAAGAGATGGGACCTAAAACGGATTCCACTTTGAGTTTTGATTTGACGTTGCAGCAGGGTAGTCACACTAACATCCATCTCCTGGTGACCACATACAACCTGAGGGATGCCCCAGCTGAATCTGTTGCTTACCATGCCCAAAATAATCCTCCAGTTCCTCCAAAGCCACAGCCAAAAGTTCAGGAAAAGGCAGAT
The DNA here is from genome assembly GCA_028533085.1 of Varecia variegata. Lineage (NCBI taxonomy): Eukaryota > Metazoa > Chordata > Mammalia > Primates > Lemuridae > Varecia > Varecia variegata. The sequence goes on along the minus strand of CM052436.1, from coordinate 200,347,636 downwards.
ATCCCTGTTAAAAGTTCACCTCAAGCTGCAGTGCCCTATAAAAAGGATGTTGGGAAAACCCTTTGCCCCCTTTGCTTTTCAATCCTAAAAGGACCCATATCTGATGCACTTGCACATCATTTACGAGAGAGACACCAAGTTATTCAGACGGTTCATCCAGTTGAGAAAAAGCTCACCTACAAATGCATCCATTGCCTTGGTGTGTACACCAGCAACATGACCGCCTCGACTATCACTCTGCATCTAGTTCACTGCAGGGGTGTTGGAAAGACCCAAAACGGCCAGGATAAGACAAATGCACCCTCTCGGCTTAATCAGTCTCCAGGCCTGGCACCTGTGAAGCGCACTTATGAGCAAATGGAATTTCCCTTACTGAAAAAGCGAAAGTTAGATGATGATAGTGATTCACCCAGCTTCTTTGAAGAGAAGCCTGAAGAACCTGTTGTTTTAGCTTTAGACCCCAAGGGTCATGAAGATGATTCCTATGAGGCCAGGAAAAGCTTTCTAACAAAGTATTTCAACAAACAGCCCTATCCCACCAGGAGAGAAATTGAAAAGTTAGCGGCCAGTTTATGGTTGTGGAAGAGTGACATTGCTTCCCATTTTAGTAACAAAAGGAAGAAGTGTGTCCGCGATTGTGAAAAGTACAAGCCTGGTGTATTGCTGGGCTTTAACATGAAAGAATTAAATAAAGTCAAGCATGAGATGGATTTTGATGCTGAGTGGCTATTTGAAAATCATGATGAGAAGAATTCCAGAGTTAATGCTAGTAAGACTGCTGACAAAAAGCTCAACCTTGGGAAGGAAGATGATAGTTCTTCAGACAGTTTTGAAAATTTGGAAGAAGAATCCAATGGAAGTGGTAGCCCTTTTGACCCTGTTTTTGAAGTTGAGCCTAAAATCCCTAATGACCCAGAAGAACATGTCCCAAAGGTAATTCCTGAGGATGCTTTAGAATCTGAGGAAAAGCTAGACCAAAAAGAGGAGGACGGTTCAAAGTATGAAACTGTTCATTTGACTGAGGAACCAACCAAACTAATGCATGATGCTTCTGACAGTGAGGTTGAGCAAGACGATGTTGTTGAGTGGAAAGATGGTGCTTCTCCATCCGAGAGTGGGCCTGGTTCCCAACAAGCATCGGACTTTGAGGACAATACATGTGAAATGAAACCAGGAACCTGGTCTGACGAGTCTTCTCAGAGTGAAGATGCAAGGAGCAGTAAGCCAGCTGCCAAAAAAAAGGCTACCATGCAAAGTGACAGAGAGCAGTTGAAATGGAAGAATAGTTCCTATGGAAAAGTTGAAGGGTTTTGGTCCAAGGACCAGTCACAGTGGAAGAATGCATCTGAGAATGATGAGCGCTTATCTAACCCCCAAATTGAGTGGCAGAATAGCACAATTGACAGTGAGGACGGAGAGCAGTTTGACAACATGACTGATGGTGTAGCTGAGCCGATGCATGGCAGCTTAGCCGGAGTTAAACTGAGCAGCCAACAGGCATAAGTGCTGGGGTCCCTGGCATTAGAGACATGCTACAGCCTGGCACTCTGTTGTGTATTCACTATGACTGCAAAGCTGTCTTCTAACTGGTACTGCCTTGTGAGTACTCGTCAGCAGGCTGTGGGACATGTGGCTGCTGCGGTTCCAGTGGTTATTTCTAAGTCTATGACACATGATTGGCTGATCTTGCTTCAGAACCTTCTCTGACAGACGTAGTAACTAAATGTGAAAAACCAATAAGCTGGTGGCTTATGAATGCACACGAGGAAAAGCAGAGGTTCATTTTATCTGCCTTTTCAACATTTCTTTCCCTCTGTAAAATGTTTGGTTGGATGTCCTTGAGAAGCGTTACACTGATTCAGATGGTAGTATAGGGCCAACATACAAGCTACCAGTCTAATGTGTATAGTAGACTTTGGGAATATCGATTTTTTTTCCATGTATTCATTCTGAATAGTTGAAATGTATATTTGTACAGTCTTTTAGACCTATTCAAGTGATGCTTATGATATTGTTATTGTGTGCCCATCATAGATTTGTTTCTTTTTTTAGTGTTGCCCTTGCTGTGTAATAAACGCTGTATCTAGTTTACCTAGCAAAAGCTTGAATCTGCGCTAGTAAGGACTTTTGGACAGACTTAGTTTTTGCACATAACCTTGTACAATCTTGCAACAGAGGCCAGCCACATAAGATATATATCTGGACTCTCTTGTATTATAGAATTTTTCTTGTTCTGAAAATCCTTGACATTTCAGCTGTCAAAAACTGGTATTTCAGATCTGTTTTCTGAAATCTTTTAAGCTAAAATCACATGCAAGAACTGACTTTGCAGCTACTAATTTTGACACCTTTTAGATCTGTATAAAAGTGTGTTGTGTTAAAGCAGCAAACCAATGAGTGCTGCCTTTTGGATATTTAGTTTTATCTTTAGTTAAACACCACCCTGGTGTATTCATTTATACCATCTAATATATGACACACTGTTGTAGTATGTATAATTTTGTGATCTTTATTTCCCTTTGTATTCATTTTAAGCATCTAAATAAATTGCTGTATTGTGCTTAATGTAAATATTTGCTTTATTACCCATGGCAGTCCTGTGTCCATTATATCTTGTGCCATTTAATGCCGTAACTCTCTTTTACCAGAGACGGAAGCCACGTTCATGGAAGAAACTTGTGGAAAACCAAGATCTGCCATTTGCATATAAAGAATGCTTTCTCTCATGGCACCTGTTAGAAAATCATTCACTTTTGTGGTTTTTTCCTTTTAACTGCAAAAATAAAACATCCTTGGGATTTTTCAGTTCCCCCTTTGTTAAGGAGCACAGCCTGCATATATATGTAAATGTCTCAATGATAAAAGGATGTAAACATAAATTGGCATTAATTTGTAAGCAGAATCTTAATGCCCTGGTGTTTTTTCTTCTAAATGAAGTAAATGTAGTTTTCACTATAATAGGAACAATTGTAGTAAAGAGGCAACTACTTTGCCTCTGTTATAACTCCTTTGACCATCTTGCTATTACGGGAAACACATTTGGAAGGCTGTCAAGATAGATGGAGTTGGTATTTTTACTGTGCATAGATTCCCAAGAGCAAATCGTACTAAAAAGCGGAAAGTTACAGGAGGCAGAATTAGGCCAACGTTTTCAGGAGTTATAGCAGTGATGGGCTGCTCCAGTCCGTGCAGAGGTTGGTCACCTCGCAGGCACATTGGCCTAACTGAAGAACTCTGAACTGGCTGATTTCCATAACTCCAAAAAAGACTCTTGTTAATGCTGTTGTTACCAGAGAAGAGATTTGATCTACCTCTCCCTAAAATGCTATGCTTTTTTAAAATCTTTGGGGTATTTGGGGGTGGCATGGAGCTATTTTAAATCTGTTGTATAGGTAGATTATAAATTCTACATGTACCAAGCCAAAATTTAGGACAGGATATCCCCAAATTAAGATGCTACAGATTGCCAGATCAGACATACCAGCTGAATTTAAGCCATCACACATTTGTTTGGAAATTACTCTGCCTAATTAACAGGAATAACAGAGCCTGAGTTTCTGAGTTCACATGGAGGACTGAGACTTGTACAAAATAAAATAGCAAGAGGTTTGGGGTCCTGGTTGGACAATGGAGTGGAAACAGATAAGTATGCTTCCTCACTAAGGTGGCAGAGTGCCTTTTTGGCATTCAGAAAAAAGGGTATAGTTCCTAAAAGAATTGGAAATAATAAAAGATTCCCAACTGGAAATGTTGCAGATTCCCTAAAAGTGTCTCAATAAAAGCCATTTTAAAAGAATGTTGTTGCTACTGTTTGTTTTTGGAATAATCCGGAGATCATTTAAATTTAAGTCTGTGGCAGTCTGCCACCTCCTAATTAGAGAATGCCTATAACTTCAGGATGAACATTCTGTAGATTCTCGTTTTAACAAGGAAAAACCTAATGACATAATGTAGAGAAATTTTCTTGTTTGCTCCTCAGATTTTCTTGTGACAGTGAGTTCCAGAGTCAGGCTGGCTAGGGCTGTGGTCGCGTTTCAGCACATAGGAGCACTTTCACAGGCCATCTGTGGTTCCTTGTCATTGAACAGTACAGGGGGAACTCTGTCAAACAGCTTTGTCCCCTCTTTAAGATCCAAGCAGAAAGGATCTGCCCCTCTTTCCGCCCTGTAGTTGTGTATCTGTTTGATCCAGATGTCTGCCTGTGTGTAAAGATGCCCATTTCAGAAGTGAGCAGCCTTGAAGGCTGCATCTGTTAAAGACCAGGGGTCCCCTTCGGAAACACTTCACCAGCAGTGATTAAACCTGCTTCTCACCCGTGAGCACAGCCATGCAGAGGAGTGGTTCCTCTACCTCGGCTTCAGAATATCAGCACTGAACCCTCGACATGGGGCCCAAAAATCATTTCTAGGGGATCCTATTCCCATAAAGTTCAAGAGCTACTTAGCTGCCGTGACGGAAAATCTCTTAACAAAATTAAGTAGGACATAATGTAGATTTTGCAGAGCCTTGTGTCAGGCAGTGGTTTTTTTCTGCCCACTGTGAACCCATCTATCTCCCTGCTGCCTGCAGACTCGCCACCAGTTGCAGGCATGTTTCCACCAAGGTGTCATGCAGGAACATCTCAGACTTAGAAACTTCCAGAAAACTAGAAATAAAAGGCTGCTTCCACCATTCTGAAATGGCATTGCAACATAACCAGTTATCAGGAGATAGTCTAGGCAAAGGCCATCTCAGCTGAGACAAACTCTTGAAAGTCAAGTTTGAAAATAAGGCATTTCTCCCAACAACTGCTGGAAGGTGGGCTTGAAATTAGATCCAAACTTGCACCAAAGGAAGGTCACCAAAGGTAATTCTTTGTGTCCTGCTACTTCCTACCCACTTGCCCCACTTTAATGACTTGGAACAATCAATATAGTATGCACTGGAGCTGAGCTGCAACTTAGGTGGGATTGTGTTTGAAAAGTGAAAGTTGCATGTATATGTCAGAATCACCCCCTGAAAATCCTTAAGTCATGATTTCACAGTGCTCCAGTCAAGGTTGTGGGGCTGGGGGACATGGGAAGAAGGCCCTAGTCATTTCCAGGACAGACGCTCTGGAATACAGGGCAGAATCTTCCACACTATTTAACGAGTTTGGTTGCAACTCATGAGTGTTTTTCAGAATACAATGTATGTGCAACCCCCACCCTAACCCAGGACACCATCTGGCCTTAAGGTGTAAGACCATTTAAACCTAAACTGCCTTTTGCAATAAAAATGCTTATTTTTACTATTATGTACCTTTCTTAATACTATTACTATGAAGGAAGCACACTGGGTAGCTTTTGGGAGCTGAAGCAGCAGCTGAAAGTAAAAAGCCTTTTCCAATGTACTTGACACGGCGCTGTACTGGCTGCCGTCGAGACTGCAGCGGAATGTGACAGCTGTGTGTGTGCAGTAGCCATCTGCGAGTCTAGGAATCAAAAGTAAAGATCCTGCCTTGGAGACGGCGGAGGAGGAGACAGTGGCGTGACTTGCTCGTTGCCGCTCCCTCGGCCAGGAAAGCTGGAGAAGCTCGAATGACCCTCTCCTCCAAGGAGGGGCCTCCGGGCAAAGGGCTCGATGACACCTTTCTAGGAGGTCAACATTGTTCCTAAAAATGCCCAAAGCTCAGGGCACATCATGAACACACAGCTACTCAACAAGTATCTTCAGGGCATCACTCGTGTAGTTCCTGGGACTAGTTGTAGGGCACTAGAATCTTAAAATATTTGAGTCCTCAAAACAGTCCTGCCCAGTCCTTCCTTTCCCTGCCCCGTCCCGCAAAATCCTGTAAAGGGAGCATTAGCTCCAGGTTTCAGGTGCTGACGTGAATTCAGGCTCAGAGAATCTAACTTGTCCCAAGATTTAGCTGGCGAAGGGGAAGATGCTGATGAGGACCAGAGTCCACAGCCACTGGTCTTTCCAACCACACCGTGCAGCCTTGGCCTTGAGTAAAGACCAGCCTCATCAGAAAGGCTTCTGCTCTGATTGAAAAGGTGTGAGCCCGTCTCTAAACCAACACATCGCACTTTCCCTGGCTCAGCGTTTCCCAGACTACACCCATTCACACTGCCACCATCATTTCTGCCACATCTGCCTAACACCTGCTTTATGTTCGCAGCATGTTTCAACTCCCCCTTTTAAATAAAGGAAAACTGTATCACTATAAAAAAGGAACGCCAGCATAATTTGCCATTAATGAAGATGACCATGAAAGAAAATACAAAACAAATTAAGTTTTTGCTACCTATTGTGTGCTAAGGGCTATAAGGCTGAGACTTTTCTCTGTTAAAAAGGAAAACCAAAGTGAGGTCAAGGATACACTGGCACCAAAATTAGACTCATCCTTGGCCTAGGAAGGTTGAAAGAAGCAGATGAGCCTTATCTTGGTGTGACTGCTGTTACCTCTTACATGCCAGGTGGCCCTGAACTAGGAGTGGCGGGCTGGGCTCCAAACCCAGAGTGGGCCTGGCCGTGGGTGCCTCTCGGGAAGTCTTTGCTTCCTTTAGCAGTGATTACTCGGCTTGCTTTACCCAACCACAGGCCCCTTTTATGTTAGTTAGGATTCCAACTGGCAGGTAACGGGACATCCAGCTCAGACTGGGCCTAATAAAGGGGACTGGGGCAGCTGGCTGTGCCTGGGGAAGGCAAGCTGCCCGGTGACGTTGGCAAGGACTCAGGTTCTCTGTCTCTCCATCCCGCCACCCACGGGGGCACCTTTGTCCTGGTATTTGTAGGATGCCCCCCAATTACCTACCCTGAGAGAAGCTTTCCCCCTCCTTCAGTGTTAAGCAAGAATCTTGAACTCTGAGCCACTTGGACCATCGGATAGCCGACGGGCTTGGTCCAAAGCTATTGGTTAGTCACTGAGAGCTAGCATTACCCCGATGGGCTTAGACCAGTCAGGACCCATCTCTGGGGCTGAGGTGGAATCAGTTCAACCCAACCCAGAACCCAGCTCTAACCCAATTCCATGCTCCACTCAGGCGCAAGAAGGATGTTGAGGACGCTGCACTCTTCAAATGAAATTTTGTGCCGTATGCGAACCAGATAGAATGTGCAGTTGCTCCAGCTGAAAAGAGGTAGCAAATCCTTACAACTCTCACTGGTGTTCTCTGAAAGCCGTGATTGCCGGCCCTAGCTGTATATTCAAATCACCTGGGGAGCTTTAAAAACGAGTGAGACTGAGGTCTCTCCTCCGGAGATTCTGATGTGATTGGTCTGGGCTGTGGCCCAGCAGAGTCCAAGACTGAGAAGCACTGTTTTATAGCGATGCACAGTGAACGCAGGCCACGAGCGTGAGCCTTCCCCTGAACAGCACGTCCTAGTGTGTCTGCTACAGGCCGTGTCCTGCATGACGCCACTTATTCTAATCCCCCGTTCAGCCAACGCCTGCCCACAGCCTTAGAGAACCACTTGTCTCTACACTCAGAGATGCAACCTGTTTGCCAAAAACAACTTGACGTGTGTAAACGAATGTCCTGATGTCTCCTTGATTCACAAGGGGCAACGAGGAGACCATGGCCCTAAACCGATAACCGTTTAACCCTCTCTGGGTGCAGTCCCCATCGCAGCAGCAGTAGACCCTTGGGGACACCAACCAAAGCAAAGCACAGACCTTGTTCTTCAGGGGCTGCTCCTCCGGGTCTCCTCCTGCTCATCCGCCCGGGGCCTGGCTCCCCCAGAAGAGCGGCACTGATGAACGTCTGCACGCTCCGTCCGTGTGGGAGTGTCTCCCTGGAAGGCCTATGAGGAAGTCCTCCCGGTTGAAGAGGCCGACCTTGGCATTCAAGGCTGGCTTGGTTCTTCGGGGGAATGGTATGTTCACCCTGACCAAACACACGTGTCCCCTGCAGTCCTTCACTTAACGCCTTCCTCAAACCCAGCACCCTGGGCAGCCACCAAAGCACACTCCACCAGAAGTCCCAGCAATGCTGCCCAGGCAGGCCCCACCCACTGCCTTCCCCCCTCCCCGGCCCAGCTGCTTGCAGACCTGAAGTGCATCAAGCTGACGATTACCTGTGAGGATTTTGGTGGTTTTGAATCTGAAGCAAGCACACAGGACTCACGGAGGAGATCCCGGGATAGCTGCCAGAAGTCAGAACTGCTCTGAACTCTTCCAAACCCACAGATGCTTGTGCTGTTGACCACTAGGCAAAGTGGGGTTTTGCTTTAAGAGGGGGAGGAAGATTCCTGAGTGCCCTGCAACTGCCTGGGTCAAAAAAATACATCTGCAGGGTTAGTAAGCCCTAGCCTCCTCTCTGAGAACTCCCCTTCTCTTGGTTGGACTTCTCCAAGAAGGAGAATTTTTATCATGAATGGACGTTGTATTTTGTCAAATACTTTTTTTCTGTATCTATTGAGATGATCATGTGGCTTTTGTCCTTTATTAATATGGTGTGGGACATTGATTGGTTTTTCAGATATTAAACCAACCTTGCATTTCTGGGAGAAATCTTGCTTGGTCATGACATATAATCTTTTTATATGATGCTGGATTCCATTTGCTAATATTTTATTGGCTTTGTGTCTGTATTCATGAAAGATGTTGGTCTGTAGCTTTCTTATGATGTCTGACTTGGTATCAGTCACCCCCAAAAGGAGTGCCTTGGACAGCACACACGTCGGTAGTGGGACCCCACACCCTGCCCCCCTAGCTAGACTGCCAGCTGCCATCCTCCACCACATGAAGCTGAGCCCCAGATGCATTTCTTCACACACCCCATATCCTTGGAGTAAATTCTCCATGGTCTCGGGGTCTCTGGTTCTAAGGGTGTCAAATGCAAATGCCCACAGGGGCTAAGCAGGTGAAATAAATTAGTGAAGTGATTTGGATACAAGAAAAGCCTGGAGAGCAGGGCCCCAAAATGACTTGGCTTTAGCTCATTGTTGCCTTGCGAGAACATGAGCTCAGTGTTTTGGTGACAGATTTTCCAGTTTTTTAAAAAAAAAAAAACAAAAAAAAAACCACAAAATCTAGTTCTTCATGTGCATTGACAGTTGCTAACAACTGATTTTAATTGAATTTTTGAATAAACACCAAAATATCAAAAAGAAAAAATGGAGTGAAAATGCCCCCTCTCACCTCCAAAAGATATCCAATATTCTCAAATATTTGTTTATCCTTCCAGAGAATTCTAATGCCTTTCTGTTTCACACACAGATGGTAGCATAGCATATACAATTTTCTGCATTTGGCTTTCACATCTTGGCAATAGTTCCACACTAATTCAGAAAGAACTCCTAATCCATTTTTACGACTTCATAGTATTCCATCATGTGGACAAATTTATCTCTGTTATGGCTTCTGGACTCTGTATGAGTCTCCAGTGTTTTTACCTACTTCTTCAATAGATTCATTTTTTTTTTTTTTTAAGACAGAGTCTCACTCTGTCACCTGGGCTAGAGTGCCCTGGCATCAGCCTAGCTCACAGCAACCTCAAACTCCTGGGCTCAAGTGATCCTCCCGCCTCAGCCTCCTGAGTAGCTGGGACTGCAGGCATGCGCCACCATGCCCGGCTAATTTTTTCTATTTTTAGTAGAGATGGGGGGTCTCACTCTTGCTCAGGCTGGTCTCAAACTCCTGAGCTCAAACAATCCGCCCGCCTCGGGCTCCCAGAGTGCTAGGATTACAGGCGTGAGCCACCGCGCCCAGCCAATAGATTCGTTTTATACATTTAGCTCCTTAATCCATTTGGAATTTTTGGAACTGCTCCGGGTGTGCAGAGTGAGGTATGGAGCTCCCTTTACTTTTTCCCAGACGGCCATCCAGTTATCTCAACCTGGAAACATTTTAAAACAGTTCAGGGCAAACCACACATTTCTGCCAACCAGATATGGCCCGTGGGCCGCTGTCTTGAAACCTCTTGCTCTGAAAGGCATGAAATTCACTCCCACTGGGAAAGTGGGAAAGGCGGGTGACTGCAGAGCCTTGTCTTACGAAGACTTGCAGTGACCCTTCTACTGGTGTCCCTGTCCAACGGCCACAAAAAGAAAGATGGCCCTTTCCTAGGCTGCAGTTCCCCCCCACGGGGTTAAGGGCCTACTAAAGTCCCAGTTAAGGATTTCATTTCCTTGACAAGAGACAAGTTGGGCACTTGCTGCAAAGAGGAAGCACGCTAAGTCACCTGGCACAAAGACAGCACCTCTACAATGTAGCCACCCAAAGGACTGAGGTCAGGAGTTCCTGGCCAGGCTGAGTGTCCTGGGCTTCCTTCTCCCCAGGTGTCTCCAACTGTCCCTGGAAGCTCATTATTTGGCATTGCAACCCCCAGGAAATACTGAATGGTCACTTCCAGTTCATTCATCATCTATCCCCCATAGATGTTCTCACACAACCTCACCCGTCCTGACTGGGGGAGAAAGATCCAAGGACAGTGAAACCCCAAGAGAGCTGGTTGGACTTTTAGCAGCTCCCACTCTCCGTGACTTGTTCTAATTCTGACATTTAAGGGCAGCCCCTAAGTTACTTGCTGTTGAGGTCCTTGGATGCCACTGGTCAGCCCTCTCCTTGCCAAACCCAGTCACCATACTAACAGCCCCCATTACCAAGTGCCCCTCACCAGACCCTGAGCCCAGCACGCACGCAGCTCATCTCGTTTCATCCTCCCAACAACCCACTAGGCAGATGCTGTCATCGCATCTTATTGGGGAGGCTGGGCTCAGAGAGGGTAAGCAACAAGCCCAGGGTCACACAGCTAAGGTGTGCAGGAGAGGATGGTGCCACGCAGGCAGGCTGACGTCAGAGCCTGTGTGCTCTTAGCCACGGTCCTGTGTGTCTCTATTTTAGGACACTTACATTGCTGTGGTTTAATCTCATGACATTCCCTTCCACCACCACCACCACCACCCCCCCCACCCCCGGCCCCTGGTTCGGGCCCTGGAAGGAGAAAGAAGCCTGGGTGTCTCCAGCAATCGATAGATACTCAGCCTTCCAGAAATTAGTGTCCTCAACTGCTTGTCTAAAACATTAACTTTCCATCGAATCTATGCTCTCCCTGAGCAGACCGGGGCACGGCGAGTGTCTACGCTTCCTTCATTAAAACCAGTCCCAATCGATACAGTGCAGCCAGGAGAATTAACGATCCTCAGCTACACACAGCAACAGGGACACCTCCCACCGGCACGGCCACGAGCCAGCGAAGGCAGACACGAGGCAGCACGGTGCGTGTGCACACTCCATCCGTCCTTTATTTATACATGGTGCGGAAACCCGCAACACCGCCCGCGCTGTGGGATGCCAGCAGGCTGGGAGCCCGGCCGGGGGCAGGCACTGATCAGACGGGCCTCCAGGGAGTCCCGGTGCTGACAGCGCCCGTCAGTTGGTTTCTCGGTCTGGGTGAGGGTTAAACAGATGTGTTCGGTTTGTGAAAATTCAAGGAAATATACACTTAGGTGCTCCTTTCTGTAACGTAAATTATACTTAAATGGACGTTTATGACTATTACCTCAACAGAAAAATGCTGACTCTTCCCATAAACAAGGGGTCCACCTATATCTTTGAACTCCAAACACTGTCCTAAAATGGGCACAACCCAACTTTTCTTTGCTTTTCTACTGTTATCTTGCCAGGTTCACTATTTTGGATTTCCTTGAAATTCTAACGTGGGTCTGCAGTTCAGTGCGTGTGCGTGTGCGTGTGTGTGTGTGTGTGTGTGTGTCTGCTCTTGGCTCCGAGGCTCTAAGAGGATTTCCAGAAATAGCCATTACAGGTTGAAGCCAAAGTGAGGAATCTGGGGTGTCAGGACAACAGCAGGGACCTCATCTGCATGAGAAGAAATGAAGCTAAAACACCTTTGAAGGGGTCCTGGTGACCCCCACCCACGCTCTTGCTGGGAATCCAAAGGCCAGGACCGTGCCCTGCCCTCAGGTGGGGCCTTATAACAAGTGAGGCGACCGTCACTCCCAGTCCTCACGCCCAGGCCACAGGCGGGCCCTGGACACCTTTATTGGGATGGCCCTCCAGGCCAGGGGCACTGGGGTCTCAGCACACAGCCCACCCACCACGGAGGAAGAGCCCTTCATGGAGAAGGGACGTCCCCACCGCCATCAACCATGGTCACACCTGGCCTCCTCTCCCCTGTTAAAACGCCAGGCAGGCTGACAGTGGGGGCTGTGCCACACATGGGTGTTGGCTCTTCTCCACACGCTGTGGCTTCACACGTGGAAGGGGGGGAAATTCAAAAACAACAACAATAGAAAGAAAGAAACCGGGGCTGCTCCGTAGCACAGTTTCGCTTCCAGCTCACAGTCGCCGACGGCAGCGAGGGGCTCGATGCTCGGCCTCCCCGTCACCCACGGGAAAATGGTCCTCGGTCCTATACAACGTGGGCAGCTCGTACATCGGGGGCGCCGGTGCGGACGGTTTCTGGAATGACAAAAACACAGGTGCTCCATCAGCAATTTGGATCCACTTGTTCTATGACCCAAGAATTCCAGTTCTAGGAGTTCATCCTGTGGGAGAGTCACACATGTGACATGTCACGGCCTGTGACAGGAACCAAAGCATCGATGTCGGGCCCTCTCCACAACAGACAACTCTGCAGGCATTAAAAAGAGCTCGGCAGATCTACCTGTTCTGACAGAGAAGGGCTGAGGGAGCAAGGTGAGGAGGGCGTGGACTCGTGACCAAGGGAACCACGTACCCACCCACATGCGTGGGTGACAGACAGCTCCGCAGGGCCATCTAAGAGCCTGGGCGCGGTGGCCATCACCGGTGATGGAAATTGGTTTTCCTTTCACTGTGTACCCACCTGTGATGCCTGAAGTTCGTGCCATATGCACGTGCTACTCTTTCAAAACATAAAATCATTTTAAGAAGCGCTTCCTCATTTCTGGTACAGACTTTTGTTGGAGGAAGGCTGGGGAGGGGGGATCTCCCACCAAGCGTCCCTCCCCAGGCTGGCCGGCAGGACCCCACGGGTCACTGTGCATCTCCAGGAAAAGCCAGTGTCTCCAAGGACCACCGCAAATGGCGGTTCTCGAACTTGGCCATACGTTGGGATCTCCTGGGAGCTTTATGAAGTATTTATGCCCGGGGCCCCATGCCAGAGTCTGACGTCACTGGTCTGGGGTGTGGCCTGGGCAGCAGGGTGTTTCAGAGCCCCCAGGTGATTCTCATGACTCAAGGCTGACTCAGTGACTGAACTGCTCTGGGGGAAGGAGGGGTCTGCGAGGCCACTGGGCTGCTGCCCTGGGTGGGGCCCGCAGACGCGGGCAGCCATGTGGGGTCAAGGGGTGCAGCGGAGGGGACCCTCTCACCACCCTCCCCTTCCCTGTCCCACAGCTCCCTGGACTGTCCCATCTCCTGGACACCTCTGCCCGTGCTGGCCCAGGCGTCAGCTGTAGCCGGAGGTGCCAGGGAAGGATGTGGAGCTCCAGCTGTGGTCGGCCACAGCTCCCACTGCCAAGCACCTTCCCTCCCCTGCGCCTACCCCACACTCAACAGCACGCCCATCAACCCCAACGCAGAGGGGGAGCCAAGGCTCAGGAGGCGCCCAGTCCTGAGTCACACATCTTCCAAGCACCCATCCACTCAACCGCCATCCTGCTGAGCATCTGTGCTGGGCCAGGTCCTGTCCTGGTGCTGAAGACACAGCCTTGAGCAAGACAATGGCCCCAGCCATCATGGGGCACACCATTTAGAGGGGACACAAACGAACCAACAGAAATAATGCTGCCACGCGGCGACAGCTGATGGTGGGAGAGGCCTGGGGAACCCAGAAGAGGCCCTGGCTCATCCTGGAGGGGTCAGGGGGTTTTCTAGAGGCTGAGCCCCCCGCACTGGGGGCTGCGGAGAATGAAGCCCATGCAGGGGGAAGCAGAGTTGGGAGATGGGGCCAGAGTCCCTGCAATGTCATTCCACCGAGGCTAGAATTACCCAGAGACTGTTCCTGTTCATGAGCCTCGGGATTCTCTTCTTTGCGTAAGCCACGTTGGCCAGGGTTACTGTCACGTGCAACTAAGAGTCCTGCCTAAAACGAATAATAAAGCCACAGTGGTGGCGGTTGGCAGGTGAGTCAGCAGGTGAGGGCTGGTGTGTGGGGCCCGATGCTGTCAGGGTGCAGACACCTCGCCCAGGGCTGAGCAGGGCCCCGTCCAGAGGGCCGGGCTCCAGTGGCTGGCACAGCAGGATGCCACTTTCCCACCCTCTTGCTCTTGGATTTGCAGGGCAACCTGCCCGGCAAGGGGTCACCCCGAGTCTCAGAGGTCACAGGAGCAAGGGAAGTGTGGAGCTGGGGCCCCCTCTGGCCTCCAAGCCCAGCCCTAACCCACGGCTCCGGGGGCTCCCTGGGGACAGAGCGGCAAACCCAAACGCTGAGGGCCTCACCTACAGTTTTCACTCTTGAGGGTCTCAGAGGGGACTGCACAGCACTCCACCTCCCACCCCTCAACCTCCAGCTGGTGAGGAGAGTCCCCTCCCGGCTCTGCCAGGTGAGTGAGGAGTATCCAACTCTGCGGGCTCGGGCTCCCCACCCCCACCCCGGCCTGCAGGCAGGAATGTTCTCCGCTCTGGAATAGGATAGGTCAAGACTCAGAAACCTGACACCGCTGGTCCAGGGCTCTGCCACGTGCCCCTCTCCAGCCCCAAGCCCCGCCTGCCATCCTCTGGGGCACCAGGCCTGGCTGCTCTCCAGCTCTACCCACACCCCCTCTCCTCCCCACTTCCACCTCGGACACCCGGGTTCCCAAACCCTCAGCCCACAGGCCAGACGCATGTGTGGTCTGCTTCATGATTTTGTGAAAATGGAATTAACTGCAAACATGTAGAAATCAGATTTCCCGTGAAAACCAGACTGCCGGTTTCTCCTGGAAAATAGGATCATCCGGCAGCTCTGGGCCCGCAGTCCCTCGTGGCCCAAGCTGGCTGAGTGGAGGGGCAGTGGCCCCTGAGACCCTTTGCCATTCCTGTGACCTGCTGCTTCTGGCAGATGCCCCAGAGTTGCCCCCCTGCGTTCTGCGCCATCAAGCAGCTCTGTCTCTGACAAAGAACCCAAATGGCTGTTACGGCACATGACAAGGTGGATCCTCAGGCCCTGCCGGGGCTCAGTCTCTCTTCTGAACCCCCCACTCAGGTCACTGTCTGCCCTAAAGCCAGCCACCTCCTCAGGGTCTTTGCTTGCCCTGGGCCAGCCTCCCACACCTGTTTCTAGAATGCTCCATAGCTCCTCTTAAGTCCTAGTCCACCCTTGTGTCTCCCTCTGAGATGCTCTAGTTGTACATCCCTGACTGCTTTCCGCTCGGGCTAGGGTCAGCAAACCTTTTCTATAAAGAGCCAAATAGTAAATATTTTAGGTTTTCCAAGCCAGACAGTCTCTGTCACAACCACTCAACTCTGCCCTAGTAGCACAAAAACAGCCACAGACAAGATGCAAACAAAAAGCATGGCTGTGTTCCAATAAAACTTTATTTACAAAAACAGTGGCGGACCAGATTTGGCGCTCAGACCATGGTTTGCCTCTGAACTAAATCTGTCCTCCCAAATAGAACAGGGATGACAAATGCTTCCCTGTATCTCCCATACAAGTGCGCACCAAGTGGCGGCTCACCAGACACAGGGTGCCAGATGCAGGGCCGGGCCTGCCTTGCGGTTTGTCCTCGGGCCCGAGTTGTATGTGGTTGGCTGGCTTGGGTCATCACTGCAGCCCTGGTGCGTCCTGGCTCACCCAGAACAGGCAGGAGGCACAGCATCCTCTGCTCCAAAGGGAGAAACAGGTCACTGCAGCCCTCCTCAGAGCCAAGATCTGCGGTTCCACAGGGTCAGTCCCAGCCCCCACAGCCCCACCAGGCCCTGGGCCAACCCCTGGGAGGCTGAGGCCCCAGGCTGACCATGTATAGGAGCTCAGGTGCCAACTGCCTGCCCTCATCCCCCAGGTCACCAGGCACCCCCAGTGCCAGGGACCTTGGGAGAGGCCAATCCCACTGTGAAAACGATGATTATACCTACTATGCACTGGGTTACATTATCTCTAACCTTCACAGCACTCCTTTAAGGTAGGGGTTTCTCATCCTCCCAAGACTTACTTTCCTTCTCTGCAAAATGGGAGAATACCACCAACCTTAATGAGTCTTGTCTGGAGCACATCAGTGATGCTGGAGGTGCTGCAGCCACCTTGGGACCATGAGGACAAAAGCCACATGCTAAGGATGGCAGAGCAGCAGCCAGGAGCAGCGTGGGTCCCTGATTACTTCCCTGAGAAGCCCCACTGACTCAACTGGCCACCTTGGGACTTCTTGTCATATGAGGAAAACACGAACCGTACTTGGTTGAACCACATTAGTCAGGTTTCTGTTATGTGGCCAGACACACTCTGACTGATACATACTACTGTCATTCTCATTACCCCTCCATTTAATAGTGAGTCACCCTAGGCCACCCAGAGTAAATGGGCAGAGCCAGGACTCAAGCCTTGGTTGTTTACATGAGTGGAAGGGTCTCCAAAAGTAAGAACCACTCAACGCAAAAGCAGGCAGACAGGGGAGGAGATAAAAATCTCAAAATCATTCCAGAAAATACAAAAGAATTCTAAATAAGTTTATAATATTCCTTCTTCCAGGAGCTGGGGCTTAACTGCCCCCTCCTCCCTAGTGTGGGGGCTGCACTTAGTGACTTGCTTCCAAGAGCAGAGAACGGAAGGGGGGGGGTAACTGCACAGGGAGAAACCTGGCAGACCTGCCGCAGCCAGGTGGTGACGTTCAGCTCGCTCAGGGGGACGTCATGCTGACGTACGGGCCTCGCTATGATGTGATGACCAGGGCACCTCACAGTCTTCCAACCAAAAACCCACGGGTCCAATCTAACCACGAAAAAACATTAGACAAGCCCTAATTAAAGGATATGGGCCGGTCCCAGTGGCTCACACCTGTAATCCCAGCACTTTGGGAGGCTGAGGCAGGAGGATCACTTGAGGCCAGGAGTTGGAGACCAGCCTGGGGAACACAGCGAGACCCCATCACTACAAAAAAATTTTAAATTAGCTGGATGGTGGTGTGCACCTGTAGTCCCAGCTACTCAGGAAGCTGAGGCAGGAGGAGCACTTGAGTCCAGAAGTTCAAGGCTACAGTGAGCTATGATTGGACCACTGCACTCCAGAATGGACAACACAGTGAGACCCAATCTCTAAAAGAAAAAAATTAAAAAGGATATTGTTCAAAATATCTAACCGGAATTCCTCAAAACTGCCAAGATCATCACAAACAAGGAAAGTCGGAGAAACTGACATGAACCAGAGGTGGCAAAGGAGACATAATGACTAAGTACAATCCGGTATCCTGGATGCAGTCCTGGGACAGAAAAGGAACTGGTGAGATGCGAGTAAGCTGCGGCGTTTAGTCCATAATAACGCGCCAGTGTTGGTTCCCGAGCCGTGACTGCACCCGGAGCAGGTCAACACGAGAAACTGGGCGAGGGGCATACGGGGATTCTCCGAGCTATCACAGCAACTTTGCTCTAATTCTAAAATTCAAAAAATTATTTTAAAAAAGGAAACAAAAGAAACAGGCCAGTGTAACTCCACACACCAAGCCGTAGCCTCTCTCAACGCAACCACAGTGACCGCGTATCAGGCCAGCGCCAGCCCACGATGGTCCCGCAGGTGCACAGCACGTTCGTCCTTACGGCTGCTGACCGAGGTGAGTATTCTGATCCCATTTTGCAGAAGAGGAAAGTGAGGCTCAGAGAGACACGTGGCCACAATCACCCAGCTTGGAATGGGCGGCACTGCGGCTCAACGCCCGGCCTGCCCAGCTCCAGCACGGAGCCAGGACACAGGTCCCCGGAGCTCTCGGTCAGGACCCAGGACGTCCCTTCAGCATCTGCTTTCCAACCTCGGGGCCCTCAGGAGTTGTGCCCTCCAGACTATTCAGAGATCGCAAGCTGGTGATCTTTGGTCAGCATCTGGCTTGGGGACAGATTACAAATGAGTAGGCTGCAAACACTGAAGAACTGGGATGTGAAAATAAATGCTGAGTGCCTCTCTCTCTTGAAAAGCTGAGCTGTCTGGCCACAGTGGGTCTGTTCCTGCGGGCGCCGTGAGCTGGCCCCGTCAGACAGGCCGTGTGCTGCCCAGCTTGCCACCGTCCCGCCTGGCAACACCCAGGCAAGTCTCCGCAGGGTCGTCGAGGGTGCAGGATGGAGAAGGCCTTTGCTTCCAGCCCCGGGCCCCAGGGCGTGGGGACTGCTAGGCCAGGGCCACCAGTGAGGCCAGCACCTGTTGCCCTTCCCCTGCTGTGTCCTCGAGTGCTCACAAGAGCCATCAGACAGGAACTGTGACAACGTCCACTCCATAGACGAGAAAGCAGGCCCAGAGGGAACAGGGCCAGGTCGAGTGCCCAGGGTCACAGCTGGGAAGAGGCTGAGTGGGGATTCAACTCCGGCTCTTCTGAGTTCCTGGCACCAGTCCCTGCCATGGCCAGCCCACGGGGCCTCCCCCTCAGCTCCTGGCCTCCGCTCTCTGTCCTGGCTCAGGGCTTTCTGTACCTCAGGTCACGCTTGGCTGTCCTGCCTGCAATGTCTGCTCTGGGGCCGCAAGTCTTCCAGAGAGCTCTGACAGCTGTGAGCAGCCCCTGCGTGTCCGATCCTGCCCGCGGGGTTGGGCTGGCCGGACTCAGAGAGCCCGCAGAGCTCGCCCGCCCCTTCCCGTCAGCAGCCTCCTGCCCAGCCCGGCCCCAGCACCAGCCTCTGCCGGCCCGGTGACCACAGCAGCTGGTGGGAGTGGGGGGCCAACGGGGGCCTAGGGACAGCAGCACAGGGCTGAGGGCTCCCAGAGTGGGCTGCCAGTGCCCAGAGTGACCCTAGCAGCAGGGATAAGCTGGTGCAATCTCATTAAGGTGATGCTGTCCCTAGGCAGCAGCTCTGGAAGGTTCCTGGATCCCCATAGATTCTGCTTCTAGCTGGAGGAACAGCTTTAACATGGAAGCCAGCAGAGGAGCCCGCAGAAGTTCTGCTGAGACGCTGGCTACTAAATCCAAGTTCATACACAGGGACAGCTAGATGGGGGAGTTGGTGTCATGGCACCCTCCAGAACCAGGTCTCCCTGGGGGCACCAGCTCCTGATCCAGAGTCTGATCTCGCCAACCTTGACCAGCAGACACTGCTGTCCGAGCCAGGTCCCTTCCTCCCCTGCCCATCCCCCTCTGGGCTCCTGGAGTCCCGACCCCTCCTTCAGTTAATGGTTGGTGCCGGAGTCATCCTCTCCACGCCCGGGCCACTACACCCCCCTCACTGCCAACCCCATCCCCAGTCAAAGCAATAATCTTCTACAAGCACAAAGGACATCTCAGAAGACAGCGTGGTCTGTTGCTGGGCCGCCACTGTGCCTTAGGGGCAGCACTGCTCTCTTCTCGCTTGTCATTCAGGACCCCAGGAAACCCCTGGTCTAGACCCTCCACCCAGGGCCAAGGCCTGGGCCTCCACAGGTGCCAGCCCTCCATGGCTGCAGAGAGAGCAAGGACGAGGAACAGAGAGCCCGCGCACGCGCCACCACGTCTCCCCGACGCCTCAGCCGGTCAGCGCCCCACCGCTGCAGGCTTCGGTCTACGGGTTTGCGGCTGTGCCCTGCACCCAGCACAGCACCTGCTGCGAGGGGCATGCCTGGTCAGCCGATCAATCCGGGCTCAGTCCAACCTCTCGCGACTCTCCATCCCTGGGCGACTTCGTCCAGCCTCACGGGGAGACCCTGGCGGCTCCAGCCCTGACCTCCACGCCCAGGTCTCCGGCTGCCGCCACCTCCCTAGCAAGGCCCGTCGGTTCTACCTGCAAACGCATCCAGACAGACTCTCAGTTCACACAGCAACCTGCACGATCCCCAGGGAACTGTGCCGAGCGAAACAAGCCCAGTCCCCTAAGGTTACAGACCACGTGATTCCATCCACAGAACAGCGTTCAAACGGCACGTTAGAAACGGAGGACGGAGCAGCCAGGGCTGGGCAGGCGGTGGGGGTAGGAAAGCCGAGGTGGTTATAAAGGCAACACAAGGGGTCCTCGTGGCACTGAGACCTCGCAGTCTCCTGGCTATGGTGGTGGCCACGAGCCTGAATAAAGTTGTGTGGGATGGTTACGATCTTGGCCAGGCCCAGTGGCTGACACTGTAACCCCAGCACTTTGGGAGGCTGAGGCGGGAGGACTGCTGGAGCCCAGGAGTTCAAGGCTGCAGTGAGCTATGATGGTGCCACTGCCCTCCTGTCTCAAAAAAAAAAAAAAAAAAAAGCATATAGGAGGGTGTGCGTCGGTTACACGCAAATACTACACTACTAATATCACGGACTTAATCATCCATGAATTTTGGTGTCTACAAGGGGTCCTAGAACCAGTCCCCAAGGATACCAGGGACAAATGTATTAACGTGAATGAATGAATGAAGGTGGCGGAGTGAAGATGTGGCAGGGAAGGAGCTAAGCCTGGCCCCAGGCGGGGGTCTTACATGTGGCAGCTCCTAGAGTGGCCAAGGACACATAAGAGGGGAGCTTAGGAGAGGGGAGGGGCAGCCTCCAGGTGGCAACACGGGGTGTGGTCTCCCATCTCAGGGGCCCAAGGGACAGAGGGAAAGATGACAATACCCTGCAGGCCGAGCTGAGCCGCCCACCCTCACCCCTACCACTGGCACTCTTCAAAGAACCAGAAATGGGGGACCTGGGGTGGGGGTTAACTCCCTTCTGGGGGCCCAGAGGTCAAGCCTTATGAGCCTCCTGCCACCTGCCCACTCCCTCCAGGTTGCAGAGAGAGGCTCTATGTAAATGAACTTGACTCAGGCTCAGGCTGCTCCTGGGAATGAGGGTGGAGTGGAGACAGGGGTCACAGAGGACCTCGGATTTGCACTTTGACATTCCCTCCAACACCCCAACAGAATGGCCAGCATTGAGAACAGGGGGTCCCTTCATCCAGCACAGCAAACTGTGTCCCATTTCCAAATCTCTCTGATGGCAGGGAGCCAGCCCCCCGCCAGCTGTGTGACCTTGGCCAAGTTACTAACCTCTCTGTGCCTCCGTTTTCTCCTCTGGAAATCAGGGCTAGTGATAGTTCTACGCATAGTGTGTTATGCCCACATAACCACAAAATGCTTAGAAAACGGTGCTCAATGAATTACTGGCTAATTTCATTATAATTACGGCCCCCGAGTTCATATTCTCTTTTAATGCCGTCATTAGCTTGTGAACAGCCCAAGTGTACAATTTTATAATGTTGCATTTTTAATTTCAAAACGTGAACGTTTAAGCTAAATCACAATTGTGAGAGCCAGTTCCTGGTGCTGCTTCAATTTTTAATTTACATAGAGCCTCAAAAACTGTAAGTGCCAGGACATCTCCCCACCACTGAGAGACATGGCTCATCCGTCAATCAGGGGGCCTGGCTCACAGCAGGTACTTAATAAATGCCTGCTGGCCAGACAGCGAGAGGTCACGGGAGCCACACACCAGGCACGGAGATGCTGGCAGCCCTCTGGCCTGCGATTTCCCAGTTCTCTCAAAGCACCGACTGACCCATTGCTGTTACCCGAGCCCCTCCTCCCTGCCCCCCAAAGCTGAGGGGGCGCTGCCCAAGGCCTCTAGAGCCAGGTCCCTGCCAGCGAAGAGCTGCCAGGCACAGGAGGGGCCGAGGAGGCCGGAAGGCTGAGATCCCCAAGCCTGGTCACAGCTCTTTGGGATGTCCGGCCCTGAAACAGCCACTCCCTGCTCTGGCTTCTTACTTCATTTAAACTCCAGCATCTCCTCTCTCCAGCTGAGGTTCCCAGGTTAATTATTAGGACTCTCCAAGTAACGGGAACTTTGGCCTTGACTTTGGGGCTGGCAGGATGTCACGGCGCGATGGTATTGGCCAGAACAGGCACCTGGACGGATTTACTGCCTAATGAGACATGGTTTATTTTCCCAGCAGAAAGCTGACCACGAACAGAGCAAGTTCAAGTGCTTCCCAGACTCCTTGAGCATCAAAGGGATTGCTCCTTCTCCAGACACAGTAACCAGAGCTGCAGGCGTCGGGCAGGTCTGCGCCGACAAAAGGGCCACCTCTGCTCGTCACTTGACTCCGGAACCCGCCGCCCCCCCGGCCCAACCTCGCCTGTGGACACCTGCGACCCGGCAGCCTGTCTCGGGCTGGGCTGCACACACCACGCCGGTGCCACACATCAGGCCGTGCCGTTCCCTCCACGGTCCTTTCCTGGCCTACTCTCGGCTTCCCCGACCTCTTTTCTCTCAGGCACAGAAGTCAGAGGTGAGCGGCCCACCTCGGAATTCTCTGCCCGGAGCTCCAGCCTGTGAGTTTGATGTTCCGGGAAGACCTTGAGCCCAAACAGGGACCCAGTTTCATCATTTCTTCTTCCTCGGGTGCCAAATTCCAACAGCTCCCACGTACCAAGTGCTCGTTACACTGTAAGTAAGAGGGTCCCGTGGGGCCCTCCTGTGGGCACACTTATGTCCTGATGCAGACCCCAGGGTTCAGAGAGGGGCAGTGGGTGCCCACGGCCCCAGCTGGCTGGTGGACGGCTGCCTCAGACCTGCCGCCCCCTCCTCTCCGTGGTGGGTGGCCCACTCGGGCCCACACCCCTTCCCTTTCCGTCTGAGGTGGGGGGTCCCGGTGTGGTCCCTGAGGGCAGCCAGGCAGATGCAGCTGGGGGTGGGCGATGGAGGGGGATGAAAGGACTGTGGCCTGGAGAGTGGGGGTTGCAGTACAGGTTTGAGGTTATGTGGGTGACACAGGGAGAGACCTAGGACAGAGACACAGGCAGAGACACACACACAGGAACAGATGGAGAGAGGCAGAGACAGCAGAGGAATGAGAGAGACATGGACGTAGGAGAGATGCAGAAACACAGGAACAGAGACAGCATAAGACACAGACGGATGGGGACGCAGAGGCAGAGGCTGAAATCTCCACGTAGCAGGGGTGGGGTGGGGACCTCACCTGGTCCACTCCCCCAGTGGCCGTGGCAGGGAGGGCCGAGGACAGGGAGGAGGTGGAAGAGGTGGAGCCCAGATCGGGATGCAGACACCCACAGTGGGTGTGCCCAGGTGGACTAGCCTGTCCCCTCACCACTGTCATCTCCTGGGACACATCCTTGGGCCGGGCCTCTGCTGAGGAGCCATACTCCTGAGCCACCGTCTTGGCCAGGCCGGCCATGGTCTGGCGTGAGCCACGGAGGAGGCTGGTCCAGGTGGACAGAGGCTCAGGGGAGAGCGAGCTGCCCCATTCAACTCCTGCTGGTGGGACCCACAGTGGCCCCGGTGTTGCCACGTGGAAAAACAGGTGGTGGTGGTGGCAGCGGTGGGGTTCTGTAAACACCAGCTTCAGGAACCGGCTGTGGAGGCCTCGAAGATGTCAGAGACAAAGGGGTAGGCATGGAACAATCCACCCCTCACAAGGGACCTGTCTACAAAGCAGTCCCGGCCGCCCACCCTTACTGCACGCACCTACTATGCGTTAGCGCCGTGCCAAGGGCCTCGAGCGAGTCCCTGGGGGCAGCACGAGCTCAGGACCGCGGGCTCTGGGGCCGGGCAGCCTCTCACCCCCCCCAGCTGACTGCGGGCAAGCGGCTCCACCGCTGGCTGCCTCAGTTACTCTTCTGTGAAATGGGGACAATGACAGCAGCCCGCCTGCTGCAGCAGGACAAAAGCCAACGAGCAACAGGGTCCCCAGAACGCCGGGCGGCTGCCGCGTGGAAGCGCTGAATGGGCACCTTTTAATGCGTCTGGGCAGCTAGAACAGTGCCCGCGTCAGAGTAGGCGCTTGACACATAAGGAGTGAATCGCGCACTTTCAGATCCTCAGCCTGATCCCAGGAGGCTGGGGGACTGCAACCCCGTGTCACAGAGGGGGACGTTGAGACCCTGTCCCAAAGCCATGGAGCTAGCACAATACAAACCCAGGACCGTTGGGCTCCAGAACTCATGCTTTCCTATATTTTTATTCTTTTCCATATTTATAAGAAACTTTCCCATATTTATAGGAAACAAAATCAAAGAGGGGCCTGTAATAAGCGCCCATACACTATCACCCAGTTTGACAACTGTCATTCATCTTGGCCACTGGTTCCTAACCTGGGGCAATTTTGCCTCCAGGGGACATGTAGCAATTTCTGGACACATTTTTGGTTGTCCCAACTGGGTACAGGATGCTTCTGGGCAGAAGCCAGGGACACGTCTACACATCCTACAGTGCACAGGACGGCCCCACGACAGAGAATGGGCTGGCCCCAAACATCCACAGGGCCGAGGCTCAGAGACCCTGGTCTGCACCCGGGCTCTTGACAACCATATCCGAATGCTACCCTTCAGCGGGGTGCTGCATTATGAAATGAGGAACTGGAGGGTGACCTGGAGGGTGACATTCTGGCTGCAGGAGGGGCCGAAAGCTGCATTTGTCAACACTTCCCATAAAACTGCCAGAACATCTGTCTGGCTCAGAAGGTAGGAGTCCCCGGCAGAGAGTATTGGGGGGTGTGGAGGGCCCCCGCCGACTGCCTCTCTTGGCACTGCACCCGGGGAGCGCCCCTCTTGAGAAGTGAGCCACGGCCAGCCCCGGGCCCCTGCACCACCCACATCCTGGATGACGTCCCCCACTGAGGAGACTCAAATGCCAGGCTGGCCAGGGAGAGGCAGGTGCCCACCATGGGGTTCTTGGTTGGGGCACTGCCCAGTTGCCACCACACGGGCACCGGACCCACCTGGCCAGAGCAAGCTGCCCGAGCGGCCCGGGCTCCCAGATCCCACTTCCCAAGCACCGCAATGGGCACAGAGCAGCTGCCAAGGCCCCGGGACCGTGGACTGGGGGGACGTCCAGGTGGGGTGACCCGCCATGCCAGCAGTAGCAGGACAGGAGCGGCTCAGAAGGCCTGGTCCTGCCCACTCAGCACAGCTGCATTCTCAAGGCTGATGCCCACTGCTATGACACGGCTCCCTCTGTCCCCACCCTGCCCCTCACACAGGCATCGCACCCCCACCTGGCCAGGCTCCGCACGAGGCACCAGTTCACCGCAGACTGTTGCCAAGGCACAGATGGAGGCCCCTGAACCAATCGGCCCCCCGAGATTTGAGCCTCTCAGATTTGTTCTCAAAATCAGTTGATTTCACAGAGAAATCTGCATCATCTCTTTAAAAAGTGCAAGGTCAGGCCACTCTGGGCCTCAGCAGCTGAGGCCACCTGCCACCTGCCTCTTCTCCTGGCCACAGTCCCCACCTGGCCCCTTTGCCTCACTCAGGGCCCTACCTAATCCCTGAGCCTTTGAATTTTGATCCCTGGGGCATGAAGAGTGTGGGGCTCTGGAGTGGAGTGGGCTAGCCCCTGGCTTGAAACCTTCCAACTTCTCTGAGCCTCGCTTTCCTCTCCTGAAAAGGGGATGGTCATGGTCCCTACGGAACAGGTGGGCCTGAAGGTGAACCAGGTGAGGGCAGGTAAGTGCTGGCTGTGCCGGCCCAAAGGAGAGCCCAGACGCCCCGGCTCCTGGCACCGACATCGTCATAACTACTGTTGTTACTAAGGCAAAGATACGACACAGGCCCTGCCCTTGAGAGACTCGCAGGCTAGGGGAACAACAGGTAAAAACACAGACAACGCCCCAAGATGATGGGCCAACCAGGGAACACGCTAGGGTTCGGGGAACCGAGGTGGCTTCCCAGAGGCGGTGACGTCTGACTGGGGCCTTGAGTGGCAATACACATTGCCAGGCAGGGGGACCGGCATGTGCAAAGGCCACAGACAATGGCCACCACCCTCAAGGGCGGCAGGGTTGGGCCTGAGGGCACTGTTGTCACAGGGATGCCCGACGGTGGCACTGCACTGGAAGAAGGGCATGCTGAGTGTGCCCCACCAACCAGAGAGAAGTTGGGGCGTCTCCACTTAGACCTCAACAAACAGCCCCCCCTGCTCCCCGAAATAAAAACCCCTTGTTGTCAGAAGGAACTTCCTCCCTTCTCGCCCTCGGAATCACAAGACTGCAACGCCTAAGGAGCCCTGTTTGGTTCCCACGCCAGCCAGGAGCCCCGTCCCTCCCCAGCACGCAGGTCACCAAAGATCTCGGATGAAACAAGCCCACGAATGCACTGGGGCCGTGTGACTCCCTGGGAGCCAGTTTGGTCGGGGGCTGGTGAGGCGGTGGCGGGGCTGGGACCAAGGGCCACTGGGCCCTCCCTTGTCACGTTAATATTTGCCATGTGCTCATGTTGCATTTTTACCGCAAGGGCTGACGGGGCAGAAGGAGAAGGAATGGCGGGTTCAGGGCTGGGAGGAGGCGCCTGAGGAGCTGCTCTCCCTTCTTTGTGTCTGTGTCTCGGTGGCCTCCACCCCCAAGATAAAGCCCAGCCCCGCCAGCTCCTCCCGGAGTCACCTCTCCAGGGGGTCTGCAGAGGGCGAGGCACAGGCCCCTCCTCTAGGCTGGGCGGGGAGGGGAGGGGAGGGCGGGAGCTGGGGGACCCGGGGGAGGGGAGGACACCGGCGCTGCCAACTCCTGCCTGTCAGGCCAGGGCAGCTCCAACCCCGGCCCCACCGGCCCTCAGCACCCCCTCCCAGCGCTCAGCTGCCGGAGGACGCCGCCCCAGAAACCCAGGAGGCCGGCAAGAGCCACAGGAGCCTTAAGAACATCCCTCGGTGACTATTCACTGAACACCTACTACGTGCTGACCCCAAGCAGGAAACACAAACGCACAGGCAGGTGCTGCGAATGGGGGACGTGGGCCTGATGGCGCCTCGGTGGGGACGCTGCTTGGTGGGGACGCTGCTCAGGGGCCCACTCAGACCTCTGCATCTTCAAGAGAAGCCATAAGTGCAGACTGTTATGTGAAATTTGCTTTTTAAAATGCTGGCAACTAGCTCAAATTAAACATAGCCATATACCACACTGGCCAGAGAACACGTGTAGTTGGTGGAGATTTGGCCCGAGGATCTCCAGTTTGTAGCCTTGGCCACTGGGGGTGTGACCCGTGCCCTTGGGAGGATCTCAGAGGGAGGAAGAGACACACTGAACAGGTCAGAGCTCGAGCAAATCCCAGCTCTGCCACTTATGCTGTGGACCCCGAGCAAGTGAATAGCCCTCTCTGAGCCTCAGGTCCCTTCCTGGAATAATAACATCTGTCTCACAGAGTGTTACGGGAAGCTGAGATAAGGCACAGAAAACCCTTCGTATACAGTAGGTGCTTAATACAACCGTTGGCTGTTAGTCATGCTGCTGTTTAGAGCTGAAGGGCTCCCACTAGGGCTGGTGCCAAGAAAGTGGAGAAGACGCCCTCCCACTGCCCCCAAACCTGTCCCAAATGCCTCCCAAGGGCTGGGGCTGCGGGTTCAGGGCGTCAGCCTAAAATCCCGAGCTGGGGACGTGCTGGGTGCGACCCACAGGTGCTCACATCTTTCCACAGTGTTTAACATTTAGAGAAATGAACTGCCGACTTTTAGACATTGGAAGACTCATATGAAACTCCAGACGTCCAGCTTTCTCCCCCGAATAGGAAAGTCTGGCCGCACACTTGGCGCCCATCTCTGCAGGGCTGGCGCCAAGCAGCCTCTGCCCCTTCAGACGAGGCACGCGCTCTGCCACCGACCGCAGTCCACGGCACTCCCCGCTGCCTCCCGCCCCGCAGGCCCGCCGCTTCTGCCACCCTGGGAGAGCCGCTGGGGTCGGAGCCGTCCCCGCTCTGCCCTACCCCAAAACCACCCCCTCGCCTTCAGCTCCTCGGGCCATCCTTCCCTCCGGGCCGGTCTGGCCAGTCTCGGCCTCCCCAGGCCTCCGCTGGCCCTGGCGGAGTCGGGGTGAACAGGCGGCCAGGCCAGGCCACCGCCCGCCGGGCAGCTCGCTCTGCGCGCGAGTCAGGACCTGGCCCCCACTGGTTTTCCTGTCAGCCGAGGAGCCTTCCTTGGAAAGCATCACATTCTTCTCCGTCGGAAAAATTAATCAAAATGACACCTCGTGAACAAGATGTTTTGGCTCGGCAGAAAACAAACAGTGGTTTACAGCAAATTAGCGAGGCTGCTCCACGCCTCTGGGCACATGCGCCAAGGGGAGGGCTGGCCTGGCACAGGCAGCAGGACACCCGCCCGGGCCAAGGGGACACCTGCCGTGGCCTCCTGCGCACTTCTGAGGCCCACAGGGCTCCAGCCCCTTTCGCACCTTCACTTCTGCACCGCCTGAGCCACCCCCAGATGTGAGGGGCCCTCCGCGTGCAGGC
>CM052436.1:200298133-200318970 GCA_028533085.1 Varecia variegata | reverse complement strand
GGAGGAGCAGCAGGCTCGCAGCTGACAGAGGAGACTGACCCTGAGAGGCTGAGTGAGCTGCCACAGGGGCAGGTCTGAGCCTCGCTCTCTGGCTCTGGAATCCACCTGCCCCATACAAGGTTAGGTTTTCATCGGCTCTAAGCTTTGCAGATTTTATGACACACACTTGAACTAGTGGGAAGTACATAATCTCCCACTTGCCTCCAAATCCATGATCTTCTTGGACTAACTTGGTTTTTCCTCCTTTTAATAGAAACCCAGTTACAAGGAAATCTCTCTCTACTCTAAGGAAAGCAACAACACAGGGCTGTTGATACAAGGTGAGTGCCACTCAGCCTTACCGCAGGTGACGCTCTAGGGCAGAGTGGGGACTGTGGCAGACTGGAGATTCACACCCCACGGCAGGGGACAGTTGACTCTCAGCTCCAACCATCCCCAGAAAGGAATGGGAAGGACTGCCTTGGCCTTCTTACACCTGGCCCTCTAGCAGTCCCGGTTCCTGCTGGCATCTGAGTTTGCATCCTCCATCAAAAACTCGCAGTCATTGCTGGTGGGAGTGGAAAATGGTGTAGTTGCTTTGGAAAACAGTTCGGAACTTCCTAAAAAGAGTTACCATATGACCGACCAAACCCACTCCTAGGCATTTACCCAAAAGAAATGAAAACATATGTCCACATAAAAATTAGCACACGGATGTTCACAGCAGCATCATTCAGGATGGCCAAAAAGTAGAGACAAACCAAATGTCTACCAACTGAGGAATGGACAAATAAAATATGGTACATCCATGTAATGGAATATCATTCAGCCATAAGAAGGAATGAAATACTGACACACACTACAACACGGATAAACCTGGAAAACATTATGCAGAGTGAAAGCCAGACACAAAAGGCCACATACGGTATGATTATGAAACATCTAGAACAGGCAAATTCCCAGAGACAGAAAGTAAAGAGATGAGTGGTTGGCAGGGGCCGGGGTGGGGAATGATTCCTAATGAGCATGGAGTTTCTTTTGGGAAAATGTTCTGGAATGAGGTAGTGGTGATGGTTGTACAACCTTGTAAATACACCCAAAGCCTCCAAATGGTACATTTTAAGGATAAAAAATTTGGACATTGGTAGGGGGAGATTATACCAGCTGTAATCCCGCCGATGGACCCTGTCATTCTCAGAACAGGGCCCAAACTCCACACCTTGTCCCTGTATTGTCAGCTACACCCACAGTTCCAGGCTCATCTCTGACCTTGAGTTCCACCCGCCCCCCCAAATGCCGGAGAAGCTCGCCCTTTCCTGCCTCCGGGCCTTTGCACATGCTGTCCCCCCCCCCCAGTCTCCTGGCCATACCCAGCAACCTGCTCTGGCCAGGCCCCTTCTGCGTGTGTCCCAGCAGCGGGCCTACCTCCCCTAGCCTGCGTCCCTGTCCCGCGCTCCTCACGGGCCACTTGTGAGACCAGGCATCTCCATGCAGCTGTGTTTCCCACACCCATCTCAGGGTCACCCAAAGTTCAGCAAACGTTTGTTGAATATGACAAAGTTCGGGTGTGAGAACCTCACTAGTGTGGAGTAACGAGACTCAGAACTTGCTGTGGCATCACACAGCGGGAAGAGGCAGCGCCAGGCCTGGGACCCAGGCCATGTGACTCCAGGGCAGTGCTTCCCAAACACGGGCGATGTGTCTCCCAGGGGACACCTGGCTACACCTGGAGACATGTTTGGCTGTCATGCCAGCGAGTGTGGAGGGAGGGGTGCTAACAGTATCCTGTGGGCAGAGACCAGAGCTACTGCTAAGTGTCCCACCATGTCCAGAACAGCCCCTCCACAGAGAGCTTTCCAGCCCAAAGTGTCAACAGCGCTTTGGCGGAGAAGCTGGCACTCCTAACCACTAGGCTGTACTGTCTCCCCGGCGGCTTCCGGCTCCTCGGGATAAAGGCCAAAATCCTGACCTTGGACGGCAAGGCCAGGACAGCCCAGCTCTGCTGCCGGTTCCTCCAGCCACACTTGGGTCCAAGTCCCCTTCGGCCCGCAGTCCGGCCTCCTCAGATTCTTCCAGTGTCCCGGTCTCCTCCCAGACAGCAGAGCCAAGATCCTTCCCTCCGGGGCCTCTGCCTGGGCCACACCCTCCCCCAGCACATCTCTTCCCCGCACCCTCCAGGGGCCGCAGACCCCACTCCCCAGCCGCTGCGTCCTTCACAGCACTCGCCTAACGGAGCCAAGCCTTGGCCACTGTGGTAGCAGAGCCACGGCTCCCAAACACGTTCACGTCCTCGTCCCCCTCCCCCCCATGGTGTGAACGTGAGACTCAGCAGGTGTGATTAAGTTCAGGATCTTAAAGGGAGACTACCTGGATTATCCAGGGGGCCCAACGTCACCACTAGGGTCCTTACGAGGGGGACACCGGGGGGCCAGACCAGCAGACGCCCGGAAGACGCTACGCTGCCGGCTTTGAAGAGGGGGGCGCGGGCGGCCTCGGCGCTGGCGAAGGCGAGGAAATGGATTCTCCCCGAGTCAAACGGAACCAACCTGCCAACACCTTGGTTTTGGCCCCATAAGGCACATTTTGGGTCTCTGACCTCCAGAGCTGTAAGCTAACGAATGCATGTGGTTTAACGCCGCTACATTTGTGGTGATTTGTGACACTGGAAGCCAATGTGGTCATTCTTCGCTGAGTGTCTCCCCGGCCCTTGGTCAGTGACAGGGGACAGAATGCCCAGAAAGGAACTGGGCGTGACAGCTGGGCCCAGGCAAGGCGAGAACCAGGCTACACATTTTCACGTTCTCTTTCCTCTTTCAAATGTGTGGAATCAAATTCAAATGAATCAGCTATTCCAAGGGCAAAGTTTTAATTATATTCCTGCTTCATTCTCTGCTGACAAGAATGTTAATTCTCTGCTAACTCGGTGCCGACTGCCATGCTTGTCCCCTCCCCTCTGCAGCTCGGAGGGCCCACAGCCCCTCTGGCCAGGTGACCCCTCCACAGCCACGAGCTCCTCCCGGCCCTTCCCTGTGCGGGGGACCCCGATCGCAAGCCCACACCCAGGCTGTGGCTGAGCTCCAGCAGGCGTGAGCTGGAGTCCGGCGTCATGTAACTAGTGGTGTGACCCTGAAGAAGTGGCTTACATTGTGGAGCACATGCTCCTTGTCAGGGAACTAGGGACCTACTTGGCAGGGAAGCAAAGAGGAAATGAGATGCTGGGGATCTCAGCCCCAGCAAGGAAGGGACAGGTGAGCTAGGCCAGCAGACAGGCAACAGGGCCGGGTGGGGTCTGTGGAGAACCAGAGAGCCGGTGCCCTTCTGCGGGGCAGCTGCCACAGGCCCTCCCCATTCTTGTAGGAATGCAGCCCAGCGGCTAGAAATGATCTCTCAATTTGGGTCATCTTTACGCAGGCATTGATACCTGTAAACATTCACTGAAATGTACACTTAAGAAATGTGCACTTATGTATTTATACCCTGAAAAATAAACACATTAATGTGTTTAAAGAAATGTGGGCCCACAGTATTGAAGCTTCTGAATTTTCAAAAGAAGCTTAAAATTCAGATTTTTATATAAAGCACCCTGATTTTTAAATGTTGGAAACAAATTCTTGTCATTTTTTTAAAAAATACCATATGCGTACAGCCCCCCTCTTTCATCACAAACCCCCTCTGTGGGGCCCAACACCTGACGCTCTCAAGGCCAGACCTGTGTCTTCGAAGAGAGGGTGACAACCAGATCAAGTCTGCGGGTCTCACAAAGAAACTTCGTCATCATCCTGGACATACCTCTAGCCGGTCCACTTTGGCGTAGATGCCACGCATTTCTGTCACTTTGGCCTTAAGGAGTGGGATGTTTTCCTCCAAGATCTGTGAAGTGTCGCTCCTGATCTGCAAGGAACAAAACAGCTCATCAGGCGCTCTGCCCTGTCACCGTGTCCTCCTGCCTGTCTTGGGGGCTGGCCAGCATCCGGGCTGACCCCGCTGATGGCCAAGATGCCAGGTGGTGTCCTGCTCAAGGACAGGCCCAGGAACAACCCAGAGCCCCAAGTGGAAACCAAACCCATTGCCTCTTGGCACCCAGATCCACCTGGGTATTACTAATATTTATTGACCCACAAATTAATCGTTCCCCCACCCAAAGAACCAGCAGTGGGTCCCAAACTGAACATTTTCAACCACTAAACCACTAAACTGGAGCAAATGGAAAGCAGCAAAATCTCTTCTCTGAACCAAACTGCTAGGTCCTGTTTTTGTTGCACAGGAATTAATAATGTTAACAAGTCGATAATTATCATTAATATTCATTAATGTTAACGAAAACCACAATTCTCACACACAAGCACTGTGCTAAGTACTTCCTTGCACCATCTAATTTTCATTTTCTTCTGCTAACAAGGATTCCAAAAGTGACTGTGAACTTTAGGAAGCCACATCTTTCCCTGGATCACTGAGATTAGACACTGACACCTCTGTTTTCCTTAAGAGCCTAAGGACCCAGCCTAACCCTTCTCTGTATGTGTGTGTGAGAAAGACAGATGCCATTTGCATGTTATCATATCCTCACAGTGCAGAAAGGCAGTATACACGCTGCTCTCAAATTCTGGGGAGCATCCGAATCCCCTAGGAGAAGCCTGTCACACGCTGACTCCCGGGCCCCTCTGACTCTGGTCCTGTTGGTCTAGGAATCTGTGTTTTCGGCCAAGGCTCTGAGCAGCACTAGAGTGGGGATCTGGGAACCACAGTTCCAGGGACACCAGTGGGCACAGCAGGAGCTGGACTCAAGAGTCAGACTAGAGTGTAAATTTAGTTCTGCCCACCATGAGCTGTGTGACCGTGGGCAAGTCACTACACCTCTCTGAGCCCTCCTTTGCTTATCTGGGGAACGGTGCAATGATGGGGTCGTTCCTTCATTGGATTGCTGTGAGGGTGAAGTGTTTAGCAGAGCACTGGCAGCTCCTGACAGGTCCCAATGACTCCCACCCTCCTGGCATGTACGCCTTTGGGTGTACTCCCCTCCCCAAGACTGCGAGCTGGACCTAATAACTCGCTTCTAATGAAGGAGTCAGCCACAGGGATGAGATGGCACTTCCAAAAGTAGGTGACACAAGGCTGTCACCGGCATCTTGCTAGTGTCCTCTCTCTGCTGGCTCACTCATGCCCACTGTCTCCCCTCTCCCTCGCCCTCTCCGTTGCCTGCTTTGCTGAAGCCGGGCGCCATGCTGGAGGGGCCCATGTGGCAAGGAACTGAGGGCGGGCTCCAGCCAACAGCCCATGGGGAACTGAATCCTGTCCACAACCACTGATCTTCCCTGGAGGCGGCTCATGCCCCAGTCGGGCCTCGTGAGGACAGCAGCCTGCGAGAGACCCCGAGCCAGAGGACCTAGCTCAGCTGCACCAGAATAAACATTGTTTTAAGCCACTAATTGAAATAATTTTTTATGTAGCCATGGATAATACAGAATGACAACTCAGTACAAAATGTTTATTTTTAAAACATTTTTGAAAACTCTACCTGTTTTTCTTCCTCTTGCTGCCTAAGCATATAAGATTTCTTGTGGTTCTCATGGACACCTGCTCCCCTCGCCATTCAGACGACATCCCTCTGGCCAGGTGTCTCAGAATCCTCGTCACAGGCTCTCTCGAGCCCCTCACCCCACTGCCCTACTCGTCCAAAACCAAATTCCTCCATGCCTCCCTCTACACCCACCCCTCCCTGGATCCCCTCCCCTGGTCACGGTGCCACCAGCTCCTAGGGCACCTGGCTCCAAGTCCAGCGTCCTCAGGGATGCTCTTTTCTCATGTCCTGATCCCCCAAGGTCAAACATTGGCCCTGAGAGGTGGCATCTGGTGTCAGGCTGCCTGGCCTCAGTCCCTGTCCAACTCTTCTTCACCACGACCCCAGGAAAGTCCCTCAGCTTCCCTGTGCCTCAGTTTCCTCATCTGTAAAATGGGGGTGCATAGTAGTGCTTGTCTCACAAGGACTTCATCAGGATTAAATAAGACCATCTGTGTCTGAATGTGGCCCACAGATGCCCCTCATGTGGCCCCCAAAGTGTTTTGATATTTTGATTTGACTTAATTTCCAACTTGACAATTCCAGTGGGGCTCCTAGGAGAAATGGCTGCTTCCAGGGCTAGGACAGGGGATATATAAGAGAGCCTGGAGCATCCTGTGGGACCAGAAAGGAAGGATCCAAAAAATTAAGGATGGGGCATGTCAGAGGGGTGCAGGAGCCAACCCGGAAGAGTGAAATGGCCAAAGCTGGAAGAATTTGAGCAACAAAATAAGTAACGTAGGACTGGATTATAACCCAAGGTATAAAATAAACATACACACGTCTGATGAGCACACATAATTGATTGGGGTATAGAAAGGAGGAAACAGTAACATTCCAGTGGAGAAACCTGGCAGAGACCACCCCCTGCAAGCGATGGAGGTTCACATCCACAGTGATGCCAGGGGGCACCGGGTACCCTCGCACAGGGTGTGATGAGAAGGCCCCTCCTCTGTGCCGTTCTTTCCATAAACCCGTAACTCCCGTCTGACCACAAGAAAAACAGCAGAAAAACCCAAATCGAGGGACCCTCTGCAAAACCCCTGACCAGCACTCCTTGATGATATTGTCACAGATCAGAGGAGCCTAAAGAGACATAACAACTTGGTGCAATGCGGCATCTGAGACTGGAACCTGGAACAAAAAGAGGACATTCCCGGGAAACCGGTGAAATCAAAATAAAGTACAGAGCATAGTGAATAGCAACGTCCCAACATCGGCTTCTTACTTCTGACAAATGTACTGTGTGACATGAGATGTTCATGAGGGAGGTACGTGGGAACTCTGCAAACTATCTTTACAATTTTTTCATAAGTCTAAAACTATTCCAAAATAAAATACACAAATATGGTTTTAAAATTTCAAGTAATTTCGGTCTGCATTTACAGCTACTCTTAGCAGCTCTGGCAGCACTGGGCCTGCGACCCCCAGACATCAAAGGCTGGGGCTGCTCCCTCCGGGTGGGCCTGAGCTCACCTGCTGCCACAGTCCCCACCCCTCCCTAGTGCCCCATCCCTGCCCCCTTCTCTCATGTCCATACCCTGTCTCCAGCATTTGTCACCAGCAATGGGGAAAATCCTCCGTACCCTCCGTCTTTCCCCCAGGCCAAATGTCTAGAGAGAAGCACATCCCTCCAGCCAGGAGAAAGCACCTAATATGGCACAAAGCAGAAAACTAACCCCATGGCAAGGCCTACACACTGCAGAGCAAATGCAAATCTTTCCTTTCTGTTGATTTCTAAAGAAACCGAAGGGGAGGAGGGAGTGAGAATGCGGGATTGGTCTTAGCAACCTACAGGGGTGAAGGAGAAGGAGCCCTCCCACCTCCCTCTAAATCCCAAGGAACTGGAGGACACAGAGGGCCCTGCCCTGAAACTGTCGGCAGGTACTCAGGGTGGGGGCAGGGGAGGGCAAGCCTAGGGGGCTGAGAGACCCCAGCCCTCACCCTTGGTCCCACCATGGGCTGGGAACTGTAAGAGGAAACTTCAGGGTTATTTAACGCAGGCCAGTCACCAAGGGCATGACACCAACAGACCACACTCTGAGCTTTCTCCACGTGCTGGGACAGACCCTGTGAAGCAACAACTATTTCCTCTTCAGCCTTATGTAAAGGGTGAGAAAACCAAGGCTCAGAGACTAAATGAGCTGGCCCAAGGTCACATAGCTGGAAGGCGAGGGAGGGAGGATTCCAATCAAGGTTGGTCTGGGGCCACCCCCAACCCCGGAGGTCCACAGACATTGTTCTTTCGGGCCCAGGCAGCGTCAGCCTGGTCATGTCTAAAAAACAAAAAACAAGAAAATGCCAAAATGTCAAATTCAGGATATTTCCCTTCGAAACCCAGATTTCTGGCTTCTTGTGAAAAATCAGGAGATCGGACCATACTGAGCCAAGACCCAGCCACACTGAGCCCACATTTCACATGACAACAACCAGCTGGAGCCGGGTGACAGCTGCCCCCTTTGACAGCCCCAGTCCCTGCCACTCCCTAGAGTCTCCCCAACATGGAGTCGGTGTCTAGTCAGAGCACTTTTCTTCTTACAGGGAGGTCAAGAGGAAAGTGACACATTTCTCATCTCCAACTCGCTTCACAGGGTCACATCACGGGCATGTGACTCTGCACGCCTTGGGCTACACTCTGAGAAGAGCAAAGGGCTGTCAGTGAAGGATCAATGCTCTTGAGCCTCTGCCAGGACCAATCCGACCAGGTTTATGAGCCTGAGCCCCGGGATCCCCAGCCCACCCTCCCACCTCCCCAGAGCTGGTCTCAGGAGCCCAGAAGTCTGGGCGGCAGGTGCTGAGGTCGTCACAGAACAAGGACGGCTGTCCAAGATGATTCAGGGCCCCCAGGAAGGAGACCAAATGCACTTGACCCAAGAACACACACCCGTGCCAAATGCAACTGCTGGGCCCAGGCCAGCAGGAATGTTCTCCGTCTATGTGAGCGAAGGAAGAGTCTGCTCCCTGGCGGAAGGTGGGCCTGAGGCCACTGGGGTCTCAGAGGAACTGGACAAGCTCCCCAAAGCCCAGAGGGCTGAGCGGGAAGGCCTCACAAATCCAGTTGCTGTGGTAACATCACCAGCGCCCCGGCCCTCTGGCTTTGGTAATGACGATGATGACATTAGTAGCTACCGTTTATTGGTCCCGTAATACATAGCGGGCACGGTGCTCGGCAATGACTTTTAGTTGAGTGTAAATGACATGCAGTGAGGTCTTAGGTGGACAGCTTGACAAGTTGGTACAGATGTTAGCTTCTGTGTCACCATCGCCAAGACCACGACACGGAACATTCCATCACCCCATTAGGCCCCCTCATGCCTCCCCCGTCACAAGCACCCTCCCAAAGCCGACCACTACCTGATTTCTACCACTGCGCGTCAGTTTTGCCTGTTTCTGAACTTCAGACTAACGGAATCACACAGGACGTAGTCTCGTGCCTGGCTTCTCACTCAACGTCACGTTTGTGCGACGCATCTCTGTTGCTGGGTACAGCAGCCACTCTTTTTCATCATTGTGTTGTATTCCAATATGGAATAAACAACAATTTATTTACCTATTGCCCTGTGGGTGGACATGTGCGTTGTTTCCAGCTTGGGGCATGATGAACAAGGCTGCTAGGAACAATTGGGTATGAGTCTTTCTGTAGACACTTGTTTTCGTTTCTCTTTGGTAATGACCTAGGATTAGAATTGCTGGGATACAGGTTAAGTGTCTGTTTATAAGAAACTGCCAAATGGTTTTCCAAACTGGCCGTGTCTTTTTGTATTTCTGCTGGCAACGTATGAGTGTTTCAGTTGCTCTACATCCTTGCCGACACTTGGTATTTTGGTGGTTTTTAATCCAGCCATTCCAGTGGGTATAAAGCACATACCCTGCCTCATCTATTCCTCACTATAACTTTTGGAGATGGATACCATTTGTTTTTTCTTTTTTTTAAAAAACTTTTTGTAGAGACAGGGGTCTCACTATTTTGCCCAGGCTGGTCTGGAATTCCTGACCTCAAGCAGTCCTCCCACCTTGGCCTCCCAAAGTGCTGGGATTACAGGTGTGAGCCACCATGCTTGGCTAGATGGATACCATCTGTAGTGGGTTATGTTCCTCCCATGAAGAGGTGGGGGTCCATGTCCTCCCCTCTTGATTTGGAGCGGGCTATGTGACTGCTCTGACCAATAAACTATGACAGAAGTGCCACTGTGTCAAATTCCAAAGCCAGGCCTCAGGAGACCTGGCAGCTTCCACTTCCTGCCTATTGGAACGATTGCTCCAGGGAGGCCAGACGGCCATGCTATGAGGAAGCACAAGCCAGCCCTGGAGAGGCTGCATGGAGGAAAGTCGCGCCAACCAGTCCCCAGCTAGACCAGCCGTCCCAGCCCAGGTGCCAGATAAGCGATGAAGGAGCCAACTTGAAATTCCCGTCCCCGCAGGTGACATGTGGCTCAGAAGAGCTGTCCCCCCTGTGCCCTGCTTTAGCCCACAGAATAAACTGGCTGTTTTACATCACTAAGTTTTGGGGTAGTTTGATGCAGCAACAGATCTCAGAACCATGATCTCCATTTTACGGAGAAGATGAAGATTCAGAGAGGTAAAGTGATGAGCCCAAGTCCCCACAGCGGGAAGAAGCAGAGCCCGAAGTGCCAACAATTGGCATTATATCGAGGGTCAAAAGAGGTCCCAGCACAGAGTAGTGAATTTCCATCACAGCGAGTGATCAAGGACAAGCTGGTGGAAGAATTAATACATCAGACAGGAAGCTGGACTTTGATTTCTAACAGCCTGATTGTATCAGAAAGGAAGCGGCTTCTCTCTAAATCATGCAGCATAGAGTCTGGCTTCTCTCAGACCTCTAAATTGATCAGTGTCTCTGAAGGCTGAGGCAGGGGCCCGAGGGACAGTGTCCATGGTGTGACATCACCTGCCCCCTACCTTAGATTTTCTAAAGAGCAAAGGAGGTGGCAAGCTAGGACTGATAACCAGACGGCTCTCTCTGCAGCCGTGTGCCTGTGATGCAAGGGCCCTGGCATAGCAGGCGAGTCAAGCACCAACCGTTGTCGGGGCAGAGGATTTCGATAAAGTAAATGTCATCGGCACAGAGCACAGCTGCCAGGGGCCGCAAACTCAAACGCCTGCAGGGGCCCCAGAAGCATCACACGTTTGCAGCGCAGGCTGGGTACATCATGTCAAAACGTAGACACGTGGAAAGATCTCCGCTTCTCCAAGGAAGCACGCTCTCTTCCGCTTCTTGGAACGTGGGACCCTCTTGGTCTGGCTTTATCTTCCCACTTTGGGTAGGGTCAAAAGTTCAGGGAAACGCAATCTATCAAAAACACTGGAGCACGCGGTGGCTGTGGACTCAGGGAGGCTCCCCAGGCAGCGGCCACAGCTCTAAGGAGTGGGAGAGCCACACCTGCGATGCACAGCCGCTTGCGTGCCAGGTGCCTTGGCGATGCTTGCCAGGTGGGAGTAAGCACCCCAGGGGGGGGCCGTATCTTCACTTTTCTGAGAAAAGCCAGAAATCCAGATTTTTTTTTTTTTTTTTTTTTTGAGACAGAGTCTCGCTCTGTTGCCTGGGCTAGAGTGAGTGCCATGGCATCAGCCTAGCTCACAGCAACCTCAAACTCCTGGGCTTAAGCGATCCTACTGCCTCAGCCTCCCGAGTAGCTGGGACTACAGGCATGCGCCACCATGCCCGGCTAATTTTTTTCTATATATATTTTTTTAGCTGTTCATATAATTTCTTTCTATTTTTAGTAGAGACGAGGTCTCGCTCTTGCTCAGGCTGGTCTTGAACTCCTGAGCTCAAACGATCTGCCCGCCTCAGCCTCCCAGAGTGCTAGGATTACAGGCATGAGCCACTGCGCCCAGCCAGAAATACAGATTTTTTGCATGAAATTCTAAAAATGTCAGCAGCTAATGCTTATGTTCTCTGCTGGTTTTCTCCAGAAACATATCTGCAGGCAGGACTGGGCCCATGGGTCACTTGTGTGTGGCCTCAGAATTAAAATCTTTGCAGAGATCTCCAGGCTCCGAGTTCAGAAGACCTTTCCGACGCTGCCTGCAATCTTGGGTCTCCCGGAGACACAGACACGTACGTCTGCGGGAAAGCCATGATGGTTTTCCAGGGCTGGGTGGAACAGGCCTCTCTCCGCCTGTCCAAGCTGACGCCTGCCCCGAGCTCTCCTCTCAGGCTAGTTGGAAGGTGTCCTTGCACTGAACACCCACAGGGAGGATGAGGTGGGACTTGGGAAAAAAAGTGTCCCTGGAGCATCCGTCCACACCATCTTCCAGACTTGCCTTCCCTGCCTGCGGCCAGCATTCTCCACACAGTGACAGCCACACCGCGTCCCTGGCCTTCCTGCCTTTGCACGGGCTGGTCCCTCTGCCTGGACGCCCTCTCGCTCCATCTGTTGAATTCTTTCCATTCCGCCTTCAAGCCCCAAATCCATCACCACCTGTTCTGTGAAGCCGTCCCGAGTTCCCAGGCAGGATTTAATGCACCCAGAACACACCTTCACAACGGCGACTGGTACCCAAAGCGCTCTCCCCCATGGGAGACAAGATCGAAGTCTCTCTGCAGCCTCCAGCTCATCGTGGGGCCTCTTCATGAGAAGCATCCGATGTTTGGTGATGAGGAAAGGACTACCCAGGCCGTTAAAAGCCTGTCTTATGACCTAGCTCCCTCCTGGACCCACAGCTGAACTTGAAAAAGAGGAAAAGACACATTGGTCCTCTTGGGAATGTGTCTGTCTCACTGACTGCTGTGCCCCAGAGTGTGGCCCGGGATGGGCACTCGAATGTCTGTGGAATACACAGGGATAACAAACACAGCGCCTGCTCTATTGCGCTGTTTGCACAGAGCCTGGCACAAGGCAGGTGCTCGATAAACGTCTGGGGCTACTGTTACTGTTACCCCCTTGGCCTCTCACGAATGCCTCTCAGGCATAGGACACTGTTCTTCGCAGGGGTATGAATCTACGCCACTGGGCCCTGGTGGCCAGGCTTCCTCTGCGCTGGGGAGAGGCAGGCCTGGTTGCTGCATGGAGCTCTATCCTTGGGGCCTCCTGGCAGAAGAATCAAACCTGGGTTGCTGGTTTGCCTCTAATAAGCTTGGGAACATCTAGAAAATTCCATCACTGCTCCTAGGGGCTCCACACCTGGCTGGCAACAGCCCTGGGGACATGAGGATCTAGAGGCGACTTCTTAGAGAATCTGGAGTAGAGACTTTGCCTTCCGGGCCTCAGGCATTGTCTTCCATCTTCTTCCCCACTGGCCTAGGGGATTTGAGCCAACAAAACAGGGTAGGAGGCAAAAGCTGAGAGAACAAAGGGATTCAGGAAGGAACTTGGTGCCCAACCCCGCCACGAGCGGCGGCCCGGACAAGAGGCTCCTCCTAGGCCTCGCAGGCCTGAAGCCATTTCCTGGCTGTCTCCATGTTTGCACTGCGAACTGCGCAGAGCCGAGGAAAGTTAAATATAGTCTCAGCATCCCCACTGAACGGCTCCCCGCATCGGTGCCCGAGAGTGCCACCTTGTGGCCCGCTCCTGGCTCCTCTGCGGACTAAAACCATCTCCGGGGAAGGACGAGATCAAGATGGCTGCCTCAGGAAGCGCTTGGGGTTGAGAGAGCCAGTGTGTGTGTCAGACAGAAAGTGAGAGAGAGAGAGAGAGAGTGTGTGTGTCAGAGAGAGTGTGTGTGTCAGAGAGAGTGTGTGTGGCTTTCCTCTCACCGCTGGCCGAGGCCCCATTCCTTCTGGTTGCTAAATCACCACCAAAATGGCGTCCCCAGAAAACTCCAGCAGGCCCTCAAGTCGGGCCTTGGCCTAGTCCACACCTCCGGGCAGGCGCTCACCATGTCAGTCAGGCTGCAAAATTCTTCCAGCCTCAGGAGCATCCCCTCGATGGTCTCCTCCACCTCCTTCGCCTGAAAGAGAGACAATATCCTGGAGATTAGCAAGTGGTTTCCAGGGAGACAAACACCCTTCATTTTTTTTTTTTTTTTAAAGCAAACTAAGTCTTAGGATTATGTGTCCAGTTCCTTCTAGACCCCGTTCCGCAGCCTGGTCTGAAATAGCAATACGCGGGGCAGTGCCGACTCCCATCCATGGAGGACTGGTTAAAGCCAACACAGACGACCCGCCCTACGCAGCTCTCGGAAGAGATGAGATCGATAAATGCTAACTGGAAATAACAAAGCTACCCTTATCCTCCCCACTGTACAGATGAGCAAACTGAGGCTCAGAGAGGTCAAGTAAGCTGCTCGAGGTCACAGAGCTAACAAGGGATGGGGCGAGGATTCTAACGCAGGCTGGAGTCCACGGCCTCAGAGCCTGCTCTGATAAACTCCGCAGCGTGCCCTGAGCAGCACCCGGGGAGGAAAAGAAAGGTGCCGAAGGTGCTGGTTACAAATCTGTCTTTGTAACCACACACAAAAACGTACACGGTTCAACAGAGAATGGCCCAAAATGATATGTGCCTAACTGTTAACAGTTAAGGGACATGCTTTTTTTTTTTTTTTTTTAAAGAGATGGGGTCTCACTCTGATGCTCAGGCTGGGCTCAAGCAATCCTCCTGTCTCAGCCTCCCGAGTAGCTGAATTGTAGGTGTGAGCCACCGTGCCTGGTGAGACATGCTTATACTAAAAAATTATTTGTTTATCTGAAATTCAAATTTAACTGGGCATGCTATAGTTTCTTTGGAAACCCTATTAATAGTGCTTTCGTCGCCCTGGGGAGTAGGGATGAGGAATGGGTTCCGACAACAGGGACTTAAATGTTTTATGTTATTTGAAGGGTCCAACACTCAGAAGATCAGGCCAGGCAGTGGCATAAATGAGTGAAACAGGTCATCGGAGCTTGTGGTCATCTGAGAGGTGCCTGTCTAGTTCTAGAGCCGCTAGCCACTAGCCGCCATCAGTAAACACCGGCCCAGGGCTGCTAGATCTTTCCATCTTCCAAGAGGAGTCAGAAATTCTAATTTGATGGGAAATGTCCCAATTTTTAAATATTGGCACACATTCAAAAAAGAAAATCTTTGACACTCCACAGGCCAAGCCAGTTGTGAACACTGAGAGGGCCTGCCGGGGTACAAGCCCCGTTTTATTCCCTTGTGTAAAAATCAGTTTGAGCTTTTTCCCCCCTTCGAGTATGTACTACTTTCATGACTTACAAAATACCAGTTTTTATTGTTGCTGTTGTAATTACCAGGCATCCAGAAATAAAGTTCACCCAGAACATGAACCACTTTCTCTGGCTTACCAGGCCACGGGGTTCTGCTCCAAGGAGGGGTGGCCGCGTCCCACCCCCGGCACCTGAAGACTCCCTCACCACCCACTTGTCCCCAGAGAAATGTTTATACAGCGCCAGTGCCTGCTGCTTCCAGCATGAGCCGTCGATACCACAACAAAATAAACGACTGCACAAAAAAAATAAAAAAATAAAAAAAACATCTTTCGGGCTGGAGTATAAATAGCACCAAGTTGCAATTTTAAACTCTGGAACCTTCATCTCACAGCTGGGGCTATTTCTGCACCTCAACGGGGGATGGTGGCAGCAAGACTAGGAAACATGAAAGACGACCTCCCACCACCCAAAAGTAAAATTCTGGTTTAAAAAATGTCATTATCGCACTAAGGGAGAAAGATGGAGCCGAGAGGTCACTGAGGTGGGAGAAGAGGAAGGTCGGTTCCTTCTGGTCCAGAGGAAAGTGCGAGAGAAGAGGGGGGCACCAAGGGGTGCTAAAGAGTCCCTGGGAGCACGGTGTAGACAACCCGGACCCCAGTCTAGACACAGACACGCTCAGGGAAGCAAAGCGTGCACGGGTACCACCAAACCCACCGCCCCAGCTGGGTGGGACGCCTCTTTCCCAAGACGTTCTCTTTGCTTGTCGGAAGCGCATCTCAGCCTACACTGGCATGTTCACGTCAGTCCTGGGTTCAAACCCCATCTTCCCCTCTGCCAGCTGTGCGACCTTAACCCAACAGCTTAACTTCTGCATTTCACTGCTGCTGGCTCACCTGGGACAGGAGCCATCACACCCATTTGGCAGGGTGGTTAGAAGGTAAACCCGACATGATAAATGTGGTTAAATCATTTACCCGAGTACTGACACACAACAGGCACGTGAGAAGGGTTGCTTTGTGTATTCGTCTCACTGGATAATAAAAACTGCGGCTAATCACTACATGTGGATTAGCTCATTTGATTCTCACAAGAACCCTCTACAGTAGGTGCCACTATTGCCCCTTTTTATGGATTGAGAAACAGAAGATCAGAGATGTTAAGTCGCTTGCTCAAGGTCACACAGCTAATAAATATGGGAGACAGAATCTGACCCTGAGCAATCTGACTCCAGAACTGAAGTTTGTGACCACCAAGATCCTCTTTGAGGGAGGGGAGGAATGTGTCTCCTTTACTGCTGCCTGTCAGCTACGATCTCTAGGGGGTCCCCCTAGGAGTCCCCCACCTCACCCCCTGGTACCTTGGGCGGCACCCAAAAGCAGGAAGGAGGAAAGAATGCATTTGCTGACTGTACGGTCAGCTAAGGGAGAAACGAGACCAAGACATTCCCAACCAACAGGAAGGCGCTCAGGATTAGCCAGCCCACCATGCCCACAAATCGTTCGTGGGACAATTTTCTCTCAAGATAATCCCCTAAGTGGCCTCAGAAATGAGAGTCCCGCAGGCTGCAGCCCACGTGCCCCAGCCCAGGAGCAAAATGAATGCCCTCGCTGTTCTTTGCAACTCCCCGGGCATAAATCACTCAACACGGAGGGGAAAAAGGGAAAAGGCTTGCTTTAAGTGACATTTAGGGAACTACCGGTGGAGATAGCAAGTG
This sequence comes from Varecia variegata, assembly GCA_028533085.1. Taxonomy (NCBI): domain Eukaryota; kingdom Metazoa; phylum Chordata; class Mammalia; order Primates; family Lemuridae; genus Varecia; species Varecia variegata. Next base: position 200,302,608 of record CM052436.1, on the reverse strand, counting down.
GGCTTTTTTTAACACGTGTAAATCATATGGTTTTGCCTTCTTCCCCTGCACCTCCCCTTCTCCCAAAGTGCCAGCCCAAGCTTCCCAGCAGGGCGTGCCAAAAAACTGATGTGGGGCTGACCCTGCCTGCCAAGTGACTGGCACAAGAAAACACAGAAAGATCCTCTAGCCATGATCTTTTCCAACTCAACAAATGGAAACTCCAATGTCCAGTTGCTCAAGCCAAATACTTCAGAGCATACTTGACTGTTCTTTCTCTCTCAGCTCCCATCCCATCCAATCTGCCAGCCAATCCTCCCAGTTTTATATTCACAATCTCCCTACCCCAATCTGACTGCTTCTCTCCATCTCCTGCTCCACCACTCTGGTACAAGGCACCATCAGCTCTTGCTGGGACTACTGCAGTAGCCTGATCGCTGGTCCCTTGCTCGCTATTCTGCGCCCCTTCAATTTACTCCTCTAAGGGATTCGATTAAAACCAAAGCCTTCCCTGCTCAAAATGCTCCACTATACCACTTCACGCCCACGAGGATGGCTACAATCACAGAAATGGAAAGTGGTGAGGCTTGGCAAGGATGCCGAGCAGCTGGAACCCTCACATGCTGCTGGTGGAAACGTAAAATTGTGCGGCCACTTTGGAAAGCAGTCTGGTAGTTCCTCAAAAGGAACAGAGTCACCCTATGACCAAGCAATATACCCAAAAGAAAATATATGCTCTTACAAAAACTTGTACATCATTCATAACAGCCAAAAGAAGACAGAAATAACCCAATGTCCATCAACTGGTGAATGAACAAACGAAATGGGATTCCTCCATAGGACGGGGTATGATTTGTCAGTGAAGAAGAATGAAGTACCGGCACATGCTACAACACGGATGATCCCTGAAAACACGTCAAGGGAAAGCAGCCAGACACAAAGGCCACGTAGTGCATAGCCCCATTTACATGAAGTGCCCAAAAGAGGCAAAGCCACAGAAACAGAAAGCAGAGCAGTGGCTGCCTCTGCACATGGCACTGGGGGACAAAAGGAGCAACTGCTAACGATTATGGGGTTTCTTATTTGGGTGATGAAAACGTTCTGGAATTAGATCACGTTGGTGTCTGCACAACACAGCAAATATACTAGAAACCACTGAATTGTACACTTTAAAATGGTGAAGTTTATGTTTTGTGAATTACATATCCACTTTCTAAACAAATCCTCTCCCCTTCCACCTCACTCAATAAAAACCTCCCGGCCTCCAGCCCTCTGACCTCACTGCCACTGCTCACGTTCCGCCAACCACGCCAGCCTTGCCCCAGGGCCTTTGAACCCGCCATGCCCTGCACTGGGGAGACTTGTCCCTCACTTCCTTCCAGCCCTGGCTCCACCGTCTCTTCTCAGCCAGGCTTTCCCTGACCCCGTGGCTCCCCCGCTCCCAGGCCTCCTGCCCTGATTTATTATTCTCTTGAGCATTTATCACTGCCTAACATACCATGTATTTTTCTAATCTTGTTTCCTGTCATCTTCCCCTATCAGAGTGAGAGCTCTGGAGGGCACAGGGTTTAGTCTTCTTCATTCACCTTTCTAGTCCCAGATCCTGGAACAGTGCCTGGCACACAGCAGGTGCTTATGTTTCTGAAGATGGCCCTCGCACGCCCTCCCGTCCCACGTGGCCTTTGGCAATGACTTTGCCACTCCGCCCACACATAGGTGGGCTCCATTCCTCCCCAACCCAAATGTGGGTTGGCCGGCGACTTGCTCTGGCCAGTGGGATGTGGCAGGAGCAAAGCTCCGTGACTTCCGGTCTAGGCCTCAAGGGACCTTGAAGCTTCTGATTCACCCTCTCAGACACCAGCGGCCATGTGAAGAAGTCCAGGAAGTTTTGCTGCGGAGGCCACATGTCAAGAGAGGCCCTGGAGGTCGGGAGGCCACGTCAGGGAGACCCGAGATGCCCCAGCACCAACTGCTGGACGTATGAGCAAGGCCACGCTGGACCTGCCAGGGCAGCCCACCCTCGGCGGAAGGCAGCCCCTGAGTGAGCCCACGAAATGGCAGCTGTTTCCAGCTGCTAAGGTTTGGGGTAGTGTGTTACCCAGCAACAGGTAATCGACAACACAGTGGCTCCTTGACTATTCAATGCAGGAAAAAAAGGAGGGAGGGAGGGAGGGAGGGAAGAGCAGCAGGGGAGGAGGAGGACATGGTCTCTGGACCAGCCACAGCCTGAGAACAGCAGCCTGGGCTTCTCTTTAGTCTCAACCTTGCTCTTGTGCTGTGTGATCTCAGCTACACCTCCAACCAGCTCTGTGCCTCCGTTTCCCCATTAAAGTTCGGGGAAAAACAATCCTCAGACTCTCTCTGTCCCATGATGGAAGCTAAGGAGGTTGACTGAGCAACTTCTCTGGGTTACTCTCAGTGAGAGGAAGTCTCCACACAAGAGATGACTGTCATTGGAACCTTTCTAGGGTCTCCAAACTCAAAGGGACACAGAAGCCAAACAGGTCATGAAGTACGCTGTACTTAAGGCTGTTCTCTGCAAACTGCTTACTTTCAGTTTCCCACTTCTGATAGAGAGATTTTACTTTTCTCCAACTCTAAGAAAACAGCAGCAGAAGCAGGATAACAAATGGCAGCTGATGTTCAGCCTCCAGGTCACGGAGACGACAGAGAGGGGTGGGGACTGTGGCAAATAGGAGAGCCTACACCCCCACTAAAGAGAGTGGTTGCTGCTGGCCCCCAGCTTGTGCCACGCAGGAACCTGCCAACCCTGCTTTCATCGAGACAAACAGTGATCCAGATATTTATGCAAATTCTCCCAATTTGAAAATGTTCAAAACTAGCCTAATCAATTTAGAAATACTATGATGGGCTGGTATACCTGTAAGCCCAGCACTTTGGGAGGCTGAGGCAGGAGGACTGCTTGAGCCCAGGCGTTCGAGACCAGCCTGAGCAACATAGCGAGATCCATATCTACCAAAAAAAAAAAAAAAAAAATTAGCTGGGGTGGTGACACACAACTGTACTCCCAGCAACTCAGGAGACTGAGGCAGGAGGATGGCTTGAGCCCAGGAGTTTGGGGTTGCAGTGAACTATGATCACACCACTGCACTCTAGCCCCAGTGGCAGAGCAAGACTCTGTCTCAAAAAGAAATAAATTAAATTAAAAATTAAATTAAAATACTATGATGGCCAAATAAGCCTGTCTGTGGCTGAACGTGGCCTTTAAGCCTCTGGCCAATCTGTCTTTAAAACACAAATGTATTAAGACAAAAAGTAGATTAGTGGGGGGTTTGGGGAGTGGGAGCTACAGGGTGCAGGCTTTCCTTTTGGGATAACAAAAATGTTCTAAAATTGATTGTAGGTGATGGTTGCACAAATCTGTGAATGTACTAAAAGCCATTAAATTGTACACTTTAAATGGGTGAACTGTATGTACATGAATTATATCTCAATAATGCTGTTTAAACACACCCCCCTCAAAACACTGAAGAATCTTCCTAGAAACCACAAGGCCCACTCAGCTCAGGCAGAAAAAGCAGCCTGAGTCTCATCTCTGTGCACAGGATGGGAGGGATGAAATGAAGGTCCTCTGGATAGCCTTGGGTTTGCATTGCAAGCCAGGAAGGAGCCGGCAGGCTAGATAATCCACTGCCCAAAGAGGAAACCGGGAGACTCACTCCTCCCAGACCACCAGAACAGGGTAGAGTTCCCATGCTGGTCCCAAAGGGACCCTTGACCTTGAGATTTGAGTGTCACGCAGAGTTAGAGCACAGGTCAGGTTAATGTGGCAACAGTGGCCAATATTTAAAACGCGTGTGTCCTTAGACCCAGTAATTCCCCTCCTAGGTATTTAGCCTACATATTTGCATAAATGCAAAATGATGTATGTACGGAGGCATTCATTGCAGCACGCTTTGTGACAGCAAAAGACTCCACATAACTCAAATGTCCATCAGTAGAGGAATGGTTACCTCAATTATATTTCAGACAGACAATGAAATTCTAAATGCTAAAAATAGTCAGGCGGCTCTCTGTGGACTCACATGGAAAGATCTCCGAGATATGTTGAATGCAAAAAGCATAACGCAGAAGCGGGGAGTCAGTGCGAGGTGAGGAAGTACCTGTCCCACCTGCCTGGAAGGGGGACACAGGCAATGAGCAGCAGTGGTCTCTGCAGAGAGGAGCGGAGGCCTGAGGAACAGGGTGGGAGGAGGCTCACCCACTACTCCATGGCCACAAGGCCTTTTGGATTTGTAACATGTGCATACATTTTTAATTTTTGAAACGAAACTTTAAAAAACACAACCAGGGCGGGTATGGTGGCTCACGGCTGTAATCCTAGCACTCTGGGAGGTCAAGGCGGGAGGATAGCTTGAGGTCAGGAGTTCGAGACCAGCCTGAGCAAGAGTAAGACCCCATCTCTAATTTTAAAATAAATAAATAAATAAATAACACAACCAACTCTAATTTACTTTAAAAGAACCATAAGGCCA
>CM052436.1:200187981-200279993 GCA_028533085.1 Varecia variegata | reverse complement strand
GCCCGGGCTAGAGTGAGTGCCGTGGCATCAGCCTAGCTCACAGCAACCTCAAACTCCTGGGCTCAAGCGATCCTACGGCCTCAGCCTCCCGAGTAGCTGGGACTACAGGCATGCGCCACCATGCCCGGCTAATTTTTTCTATATATATTTTTAGTTGGCCAGATCATTTCTTTCTATTTTTAGTAGAGACGGGGTCTCGGCTCTTGCTCAGGCTGGTCTCGAACTCCTGACCTTGAGCGATCCACCCGCCTCGGCCTCCCAGAGTGCTAGGATTACAGGCGTGAGCCACCACGCCCGGCCTGAACATGTTTTATCATGTCCTTGGATGGGACAACTCAGTCACGAAGATGCCCATCTTCCTAAATTAATATATAGAAATTTAATGTGACCTCAGTGACAATGTCAAATGGTTTTTTGTTTCTGTTTTTAACTAGACAAGGTGATTCCCACATTCATATGGACACCTAATGAGCAAAAAACCTGGGAGAAGAAAAACGAGGAGGATGTGGCTGGTGGAATGACGGTCACCCAGAGATGCCCGGAGCCTGGGAGTAGCCTGGGTTATGCGGCGAGGGCGATGGAAGTTTCCAGATGGAATTGAGGATGCTGATCAGCTGACGCTGAGATGGGCAGAGTAGCCTGGATTATCCAGGTGAGTCTAATATAACCACAAGGTCCTTAAAAGTGGAAGGGGGAGGCAGCGTGAGAAAGAGTCAACTGGCCACGGCTGGGACAACAGTCATGGAATGTAGGCCGCCTCCGGAAGCCGGAAAAGGCAAAGGAAAGAGATTCTCCTCCAGAGTCTCCAGAGAGGAGACTTCATGATCCGCAGACACCTTGATTTTAGCCCAGTGAAAACCATTTTGGACGTCTGACCCCCAGAAAGATCATAAATCTTGTTTTAAGCCACTGAGTTTGTGGTCATCTGTTACAGAAGCAACAGTAAACTAATACAGGGGGCTAGACCTACCAAATAGTAAAACTTGCTATAAATCCTCAATGATTAAATAGTATGGGAATGGTTGAAGAGACAGAACAATAGAGCAGAATAGAAGGTCCAGAAATAGATTGAAAGATACAAGCCTGGCCTGGCACAGCGGCTCATGCCTGTGATCCTAGCACTCCAGGAGGCCAAGAGAGGATCGCTCGAGCCCGGGAGTTTGAGACCACAGTGAGCTATGATTGTGCTACTGCACTTCAGCCAGGTCAATGGAGCGAGACCCCATCCCTTAAAAAAAAAAAACAAAAACCAAAACAATAACAAAAAACAAATACACAAGCCTTTAGTATGTGATATAATAAATCAGTAGATTGAGTAAACTGTTATTTCACTTTGAGTAGGGTTGGGACAACTGGATCGACACTTTGAAACAAGCCATTAGATTCATACCTCACACTGTATTGCAAATAGATTGAAGAACAAAATGTAAAAAAACGAAGGCCTAAATATACTAGAAGTAAGGAATGAATCATTTTAAAACCTCAGAGTGTGAAAGCATCTCTTATTATGATACAAAATTTAGAAGCCATAAAAGAAATTTTCAACTATAAAAAAGTTTGAAGTTTCTACATGGAAAAAAAACCACTATAAGCATAAATAACACAGGGTCATAAAAATGTTCTGTGTCTTAATTGCATTGGTGGTTACATGAGTGTATTATATTTGTCAAAATTCATTGAACTGCACATTTGGAGTACATTTCATTGACATAAATTATACCTCAGTAAAGTTGATTGTTGGAAAAGTAATATAAGCTGGGGAAAATATTTGCCGGCACATATTATAGTCAAAGGGTAATAATCTCCTTCATATATAAAGGGCTTCTGGAAATTGATAAGAAAAACATCAAATGAGCAAAGCATATGGAAAGATAGTTGGAAGAAAATATAGTTCAAGTAGCTCATAGTCAGATGAAAAGATGTTCACTCTCACTCTCACTCATGATAAGACACATTCTTCAACCATCGGATTGGTGAAAGTCCAAGAGTTGGCATAACTGTAGGGGACAGGCACTCTTATCTTTCGTGGGTGGGAGTAGAAACTGGCATGTGCTCAAGGAGGGCAGGTTGGCAGAATGTATCAAAATGACAAATGCATGTGCTTTCTGACTCTAATTTCTCCCCATAATTTCTCCATTATTTACAAATATATTTCCACAAGAGCAAAATGACTTATCAATACACAATTATCAATTGCCACATAGCTGTAATGGCAAAAGAACAGATGTAAACAAACAGTTCAACAACATGGGATTGTTAAATCAATCGGTTCCGTATTATGGAGCTATAACAATGAATGGGGATTAAACGCAATGTGGTATCCTGGATTAGATCTTGTAACAGAAAAAGGACATTAATAGAAAACTGGTGAAATTCAAATCAAGTCTAAAATTTAGTCAACAATAATACACTATTATGAACTATTAGGTTGGTTCAAAAGTAACTGTGGTTTCAGACCATGAATTTTAAATCATTATAACTAGGCTCAAACACATCTTTATTAATCAAAACAGGAACCATTATAATCAACACATTTTTGCCAGCAAGAAATAAGTTTGTTTATTCCTGTAGAGTAAAAATCCATGCTTCGAGATTCGAAGAACTCTTGGAAAGCATTTTCTGCATCCTGGTGGTTGTGGAAGTGTTTTCCCTGCAAAAAGTTGTGGAGATGCTTGAAGAAGTGGGAGTCAGTTGGTGAGAGGTCAGGGGAATATGGCGGATGAGGCAAAACGTCATAGCTCAAGTCGTTCAACTTTTGAAGCGTTGGTTGTGCAACTTGAGGTTGGGCATTGTCGTGGAGAAGAATTGGGCCCTTTCTGTTGATCAACTGCCGGCTGTTGACCAACGGCTGCAGGCGTTGCAGTTTTCGGTGCATCTCATCCATTTGCTGAGCAGACTTCTCAGATGTCATGGTTTCACCAGGATTCAGAAAGCTGCAGTGGATCAGACCGGCAGCAGGCCACCAAACAGTGACCATGACGTTTTTGTGGTACAAGTTTGGCTTTGGGACATGCTTTGGAGCTTCTTCTCGGTCCAACCACCGAGCTGGTCATCACTAGTTGTCGTATAAAAGCACTTTTCATTGCACGTCACAATCAAATTGAGAAATGGTTCGTTGTTGCATACAAGAAGAGAAGACGACATTTCAAAATGACAATTTTTTTGATTTTTGGTCAGCTCATAAGGTGACCACTTATCGAGCTTTTTCACCGTTCCAATTTGCTTCAAATGCCGAACGACCATAGAACGGTCGATGTTAAGTTCTTCGGCAGCTTCTTGTATAGTCGTAGGAGGATCAGCTTCGGTGATTGCTCTCAACTGGTCATCGTCAACTTCCGATGGCTGGCCACTGCGCTCATCTTCAAGGCTCTCGTCTCCTTTGCAAAACTTCTTGAACCACCACTGCACTGCATGTTCGTTAGCAGTTCCTGGGCCAAATGCGTTGTTGATGTTGCGAGTTGTCTCCGCTGCTTTATGACCCATTTTGAACACGAATAAGAAAATCGCTCGAATTTGCTTTTTGTCTGACATCATTTCCATGGTGGAAAATAAATATAAAATAAGCAGCAAGTAATAAGTCACTAGCAAAAAACATAAAGCAAGAAATGTGCTTTAAAATGATGTATAACATAACCACATTTATGTAAGAATGTATTCCAATAGCAAATGGCATATTTCAACAATGCTAAAACCACAATTACTTTTGCACCAAACTAACAAATGTTTATGTCCCTCCAAAATTCATGTGTTGAAGCCCTAACCATCATTCGGGCTGTATTTGGAGCTGGAGCCTCTAAGGAAGTCATTAAGATTAAGTGAGGTGATAAGGGTGGGGCCCCAATCAGGTAGGATTAGTGTCTCTCTCTCTTTCACTCTGTGCAGGCACAGAGAGACCTCGCAGGACGTATACAGAAGGCCGCTGTCTGCAAGCCAACGAGAAAGGCCTCCCCAGAAGCTAACGATGCTGGCACCTTGATCTCGGACTTCCAACCTCCAGGACTGTGATAAAATAAACTTCTGTTGTGCAGCCACACAGTCTGTGGTGTTTTCTAGTGGTAGCCAGAGCAGATGAATTCATGCACGAGTGCTCCCTTCTTAGTTTTGACAAGCACGCTGTGGTTATGTGAGATGCTAACCTGAGAGGAAGCCAAGTGAAGCTGTACTATCAGTGCAACTTTCCCGTAAATCTAAAATAATTCCAAAATTAAAAGTTTACATAAAAAGAAAAGGAATGGAAAAAATGAATGGGGAAGAGTTTTGTATACTGATATGGAAAGATGACCAACATAGATTAATTGAGAAAAGTAAAGGGTCAAATGTTGCTATTTTTATATAATAAGAAGGGAAGGAATAATATATGTTAATAGTGTCTCATTTACAGTAAAGAAAAATATATGGAGAGATAAACAAGAAACCAATCATAACTGTTACCTGCTGGAAGGGAATGAGACTTGAGTACATTGGGGACGAAAGCAGGGGAAAGTGTTTTCACTGTGTACTTTCGAAAACTTCTTTTGTTGTTTGAGCCATGTGGATTTATTAACCATTCAAATAACTACTTTTGTAAAAAATAGCCTTTGGGAGGGAAGGGAGGATTTGCTCTATAGCTACTAAAATATATCACAAAGCTAACAATAATCCAAACAGGCCGAAATGGGCCCAAAGTAGACAAAGAGATCAACAAATTAGAATGATTTGACCAAAACAAACCCAAGAACGTCGAAGAATTTAGTGAATGATAGTATCAAGGTGAAATTTTAATTCATTAAGAAAGTAGTGCCTTATTCAATACATTGTGTTAGAACAATTAACAGAGTGTTTTAAAAAATGAAAAGACCAATTACTTCCACCTCATGGCCAAGTAATTTTCAGATGGATTAAATATTGAAATGTAAAAAAATCATAAAAGTACAGTATTAGGATAAAATCTGGGTAAATATTTATATAATTTTGAGAGGGGAAAACTATTAAAAGAAAAGAATTTAAATGATTTTAATACATAAAATTTAAAATCCTGGGTAAATATATATAAAATAAAAAATTTCTAAACAATAAATACAAAAGCCAATGATAAGCATAGTATGAGGCAAATGACTAATTAGGAAAACAATTATAGCCTAAAGCTTGGCATCCTTAATATATAAAGCAGTTCTACCTAGCAAGAAAAGATCTGCTAGGCACTGTGGGCTAAAGCCTGTAATTTCAGCACTTTGGGAGACCGAGGCAGGAGGATTGCTTGAGCCCAGGAGTTCTTGACCAGCCTGGGCAACATAATGAGACCCCCATCTCTACAAAAAATTTTAAAAATCACCTGAGCGTGGTGTGTAGCTGTAGTCTCAGCTGGATGGCTTGCACCCAGGAGTTTGAGGCTGCAGTGAGCTATGATCGTGCCACTGCACTCTGGCCTGGGCAAGAGCGAGTCCCTGTCTCTAAAAAGAAAAGAAAAAAAGAAAAAATTGACACCTCAATTTTTTAAATGTTGTACAAAGGACCCAAATAGAAAAGTCAATAAAAGAAGAAATACAAATAATCAATTTAAAAAAAACCCTTTGAATTAATAATCAAAGATATGCAAAGTAAAATAAAAATGAGATTTTTTTTCCCCCCTATGAAATAAAAATAATAAATCTGGTGTTTTTGAGGCAAAAAAAGACACACATACCCATGGTAAGCATGTAAATTAGAACAACCTTTCTGGAAGGAAGTTGGATATATTCATGAACCACCTCCACTTTTTCCAAAAAATGTATCTGTTTTGACCTAAGGATTCCTCTTTTAGGAATTTACCCTAAGGAAATAACTGGACGAAGAACAAAAAGATATATTTACAAAGTTGTTCACCACAACACTGTTTATAATAGTGAATAAATGGAAACAGTTCATAATAAGGAACTGGATTCACAAAGTGATGGTGCATCTATACAGTGAAACTTGATGACGCCATTATAAATGATGCATAGCTATATTGACAGAGAAAGGATATTCACAATATATAGTCCTCTATAGAAAGCAAACTGCAGAATAATTTATATGTATGATATGATCCTATCTTGCCAAAGTACACATTTGATGTGCACATATGCTGAAAAACTTGAGTGGTTATCTCTGAATAGTGATTTTTGGGGGTGACTTTTCCTTTTTCCATATTTTTTTTCCTAAAATTTCTCCTGAAATCACAAATTACTTCTGTGGGCACACAGCTTCCTTAACTAGTTTACTCTTCATATGCAACATTTATATTAATATATACAAATATGCATTTTTTTCCTTCCCAGATATGTCTCTCAAGCTCTCAGTAAACTCTAAGGCTCACATGTGAATACAAAAAAACCCTGCCGTGAACTTTTATTTTTGTTTCCTGTTGATGAAAATAACATCTAGGAATGAGTACATCAACAAGAAAAAGGTAAAAACAATTAGCCTTAGGAAGAAAAGAGTAAAAATAAGCACAATGTCAATTTGCCAAGGCGACGCAGTGGCTCGGAGTTCTGAGAACTCCTAATTGAGAGCAAACCACTGGGCTGGAAATGAGCGTCACTCAGGAATAAATTATGTATGGCGCCTGTTAAATATTTTATCCACCCTTAACCATTATTTGTCTTCCCCTAGCTAAAAGAGGAAAGAAAAAGAAAATACCTGCATCCTAAACATTATCAGTCATCTTTCCTCTACTGTAAAACAGCCACCAATATTCTACACACGCTCTTCGGAAGGGGAAAAGCTCTAACCGAGATTGGAATAAGAGACCAACATGGCAGAGCACACTTCAGATTCACTACTTGATGAGGGGCTGTCAAGATGGCTTCACCTTCCGCATCAAGCCTGTCAGCCTTCAAAATCAGTTTGCTGCACCCAACACGCTGTTTGCAAAACCGCGTGCACGGCTTCTTGGTGACGCCCGGGCCAAGGGGTCTGTGTTCCCCCGGTATCCACGCAGCAAGTGCGAGAGGACAGCAAGGGTATGTGAGGCGTTGTCAAGGGCTGATGTCGCCCATCCAGCCTGTGGCCATTTGGCCAGCTTCCCGGCCACTCTGCCTGCTCTCCTGGCGCGTTTCCCTTTACCGTTTATTTTCTCCCTCTCTGCTGGCTCTGTCTGCTCCGCTGTTGGAGACACATGCCAGCCCCACTGGGCACAGGCCCTGTGAACATGAGCCAAGGGGGTGGAGGAAGGACATCGAGGCCAGCTCACCAAAAGAACCCTCAGGTGTCACAACACAATTGCAAAGAGTTACTGTTGCCTTCCACGGAGACTGAAAAATTATGTAGTCATTGGCCATTTTTTGGTGAGATTTGTTTGGAATCACTTTTCAAGTATTGTCTGATGTGTGTGTGTGTGTGTGTGTGTGTGTGTGTGTACCAGCAGTTTAATTTCACATCTGGGTCGATCAGATGTGTGCATGCATGTCTTTGCGTTTGTGTGTGTGTCGTTGCACACACCCAGTTTAAAATCAACTAGTCAAAAGTTGTGTGGATGTGTATTTTTAAGTCAAGCAGCTTTTTCCACATTTTCCTGGTTTACCAGATAAGCTTCAAACAAACGAAATCAACATTCTTTACAAGTTACCCAGTGTGGATTGTTGTGAGCATCACTGATCCGAGATTCTTTCTGATTCCAGGTGACTCTAGGGCTAGTCACTGGTCCACCTGAGAAGTGGCACCGCTCGGCACTGCTGTACTCACAGTTGTCACCGCTGGCATCTTTGGCAGGCCCACATTCCAAAGCTCTCCTTCAAGCCCTCCTCTCCCAGGCAGGTACTTACCAAGTTAATGATTTAGTTTCTGAGTCACTAAGCACACACATTTTTGCCTGAGTCATTTTGGGCACATACCTGAGACAGTGGCTGAAGGCCTCTGGGGATGCTGGAGAAAACCTGATACGCAACTTACTACCTACCTTAGATGGAAGGCTGTCGCGTGCTGGCAAAGACAGCCTGGGAACCAGACTCTTAGGGACTGTAAGAACTTCACTGGGTTTAAGTTGAGTGTAACCCGCTCCGGGTCTCAGACAGAACAATGACATGAATGCTGTTTCCTGGCAGTTCCAAGCTTTGCTAAGAGACTGAAGGAAGAGGAAGGCTGGGCTGATACCACCTGGGGGTTGTCCTGTTAGTCAAATTCTAGCCTTTCTTGTCCTTTCTTTTGGCAGAGAACCCAGCACGAAAACCCAGCCTGGAGTTTTTGGAGGCTTACGTTCAGAGCACCTGTAATGATTAGTGTGGAGAGTTATTGTGTTCAATCAAAACTGCAATTCTGACGTCTAGGAAGAAGGGCTCTTTGCACAGAAGGCTGGAGACTGAAGTTTACTTTACCAAGTGACTGAAGAGTACACTGCACAAGAGGAGTAGATGAAGGTTTTTCATACAGCTTTGTGAATTTTAGAAGAAATTAATAAGCCATGCTCATGAAAGCAGTTTTGCTAAGAGCTAAGGAGAGATACAGAAGAGAGAGCTAGATTTCAAAGCTTCTCAAACCGTAATGTGCACATAAACCATGTGGTTAAAATGCAAATGGCTGAGCCCCACCAGCGGAGATTCAGATTCAGTAAAACAGGTGGGACCTGAGCATCTATACTGCCAGGTGGTGCCAATGCTGCTAGTCCAGGCACCACACTGTTGGGTCGAAGTGAGCTAGAAGAGGTGTCTATATGTCACTGCCTTGAGCCAACTGCAGAATCCCTTTGGGTCCCAGTCATCTCCCTGAAAAACAAACAGAACAGCTGACATTCATGAGTGCTTATTAAGCCTCGGGCACTGTCGTAAACCCTTCACACATATTAACCCATGTAATCCTCACTGCAACACTTTAAGGAAATTGTCTAACAGCAGAGGGAATGGAGCCATGGGTAGCTCATGGTTCCTTAGCGTTCTGAGACCCAGGTGGCAAAATGGCAGCCTACGGGCCAGCCCACCGATGGGTCTGTTCTGTCTGCCCTATGTATTGTTTCAAAACTCAAGACATTTCATATGAAATTCTGGATTTCTGGCATCTTCTGAAAAGTCAGAGGAGCTGACAACACGAGGCCCACATCCCCAAACAGCACCCACAGAATGTGGTAGACCCTGCCTCCTGGGGGGCGGGGGAGTGCCTCCTGCTCACCAGCCCCACCCACCCCGCCCCACTCTGGCCCTTTGGGCATTTGAATTTGCAACCCCTTCTCTAAGCCCATGGCGCTCTCATTTCTGTATTTTGAAAGTAATAACATTTGAACTTCCTGCCATTTCAGATTGAAGTTTGTATTGTATTTATATATTCTTTACATATTCAGTTTGTGTCAGATTTATTTATTTGATTGATTGATTGACAGAGTCTTGCTCTGTCGCCCTGGGTAGAGTGCAGTGTCATCATAGCTCATTGCAACCTCAAACTCCTGGGCATAATCGATCCTCCTACCTCAGCCTCCCAGGTAGGTGGGACTACAGGCGTAAGCCACCGCACCCAGCTTCAGATTTATTTTAAATAGAATCAAAATAAGCAATAGTACCCCAAAACACAAGTCCTAATGTAGTCACTTTCATGAGTTTTAAACTTTCCCTTTCAATATAAAACACTGCCGCTGGGCCCAAATTTCACTATCCAAAGAATTCCAAGGCCAGAGCCTCCCAATTAACACTCTGAAAAATATGACCATTGACCAGGTCCACCGTTCACGGATGTAGGATTTGAGTGTTTTCCTCTTATTCAGGTCAGTGCCAGAGAAAGTCACCACTGGGTTCAGAAAGGTAGTTAAGCAGAGAGCACTCAAGAATTGGGATTATAATGAACTAAATAAGGGCATTCAATTTTCTCTATATTCTATTACACACAGAATACTGCTTTTAGGATAAACTTCATTCCCAAAAAAGAGCTTTTATAAATGGAAAAACACCTAAATGCAGCTTATAAATAAAACTCCACTGAATTTTAATATTAATTTATTAAATACACATCAAGTGTTGTAAAGCAACCAGATAAACACATTAGCTTTTAAAATATTATCTATCTAAATCTTGTTTTTAGGGAAGAAGATGGTAGACTACTACATACTAAGGACTTTTTAATTGTTTAAACTGACAGATTAATTTCCTTTATATTTACCTTCTGATAGCCAGATGTCGACCCAATGACAATCATTAGACTGCAAATTGTACTTCTTATGGGCAATGAAGTCTTAATTTTGGTTTCTAAAATATCTTTTCTGACAGCACTTAAGTAGCATATGAATGATACAACTAGGAGGCACAGCTAGATTTTGCTTTGCCCTACAGGTAACAGCCACTACCACCAAGTGACATGCTGTCACAAGATAACAAGGAAAACTTTCAAAGTCTTGAAAGCAAGGCACTCTCAAACTTGTGTTTAGGGCTCAGCTGCTGAGTCACTGATAGACACAACGCTCTTAAAGCTTCACTATGCAAATTAAACCTTCCATCAAACCAAAAGGGAAAATCAAACATTCAGCGGTGGTTTTATCAGTGGCTGTTAAACATTTGAGCACCCAAAGGCATACAACCAGAACAGAAGGGTTTGCTTTTCTTTGCTTACTTTTTCCTCAAAATCAAACTTATCAAGATCTTGCCCAGACCCAGAAACTAGGCAGGGATTTTTGATGCAAACTACACTGGGGTCATATTTTGGGGGGGAAAGAGATGTTTTAATTCAGGGATGAGTTATCAAGTACTGAATGCAGCCCAATCCATAGTGTTCAATTTATACTCAGGGGATTTTTCAATGTTTTTAAATTGGGGGGAAGAATTGGAAGGATTATCCTTTAAACTGGTCGGCGGAGGAGTTAGTGCAAAGATCAAGTAAGCCAGTGACAGGGCGACTAATTCAGGATTAGAAATGGCTCACGAGGGGCTGGTTTTATCACAGGCCTTTTAAATTTTTCAGTATAAACTGAATTCAATCCATACAGGAGATACTATACAGGTGATAATAAATAACTAAGGGAATCTGAATTTCAGAAGATAAGCTGTCACATTACAAACTACCTTTGTATCAAATAATATTAACAACGTTAAAGATAGCTTTGGGTGAATATCACACATAATCTTTCACACTATCAGAATTAACTACATTTTAAATGTTACCTTCCAGCCCATAGTCATATGGTCATCCATAGTTGCAGTAAATGTACCTATAATTTGATGTTCATCTTTTAACAATTAAAAGTTAAAGAAGAAAGGATATTGTTATAACTTAGTAGTTTTCTCCCTACCTCTTTTATATAGTGGGTGCTTGATAAATATTTGTGGGTGACTTTTCATATAATTTGAAACAAAAAAGTAGCCTTTATACAAGTCTATCTTTATTTGTAAAAAATAATATACAACTAAAGCTAATTTGATTTTTAAAATCAAAGTTCATTTAGTGATAATGTACATTTTATAATAAAATTGTAGTAAAATACTGACATTTGATAGTTTAAAGTATCATTCATGTAAAAATCATGTTATAGCATGTAAAATTTAATTAGAAAATTCATAGTTCACAAAAGTACATATATTTTGTTGATAGCTCAAGAACATTATCATAAATTTACTTAAGATACAGAACAAAATTCACAGTTAGGCTTGACATTTAGTACTATAAAATTTTACACTGGATCCACTGATTTTTGTTAATATGGTGCACTTGAAATAATTGATTCTGACTACCAATGAATTGATATTTTATTGTATAGCCAATGTTGGCTTTACAATGTCTAGTAATCAATTATTTCACCAGTAATTTAAATGACAGAGATCTAGTTGAAAACACCATTGACATATACCCTTAACAGGATAATTAAAACAAAAAGTACTAGCTGCTTTGATTTCCATTTTCATGAATGCATACAAGATAAATCTGTATTTTATAGTTAAAATTTGTACAAAAAGGTCAAGCCCTGAAATATTTTTCCCCCAAAGGTCGTGATGTTAAAACTTTGTTAAAAAAAAAGAGAGAGAGAGAGAGGTAGTGTGTAAAAATATTTTTACTTAAAATGCTGAACCCCTGCACCACTTATATTATAAATGAAATTTAATCTTCTACATACTAACATTATTTTGCCATTCAAGAGTCAAATTTATAAGACTCACAGAATGCTAAAGCCGGAATGCCATTAACAAAAAAAGTGGTATATAAATGGAAGAACAGTGAATTCAACAAGAAGTACAGTGTATTATATAATGTGCAGTCAGTTAATAGTTTACTGATAATATGCTTAATGGTAATGTGAACAGAACACATTAAGTATTCTGAGTCAAGTGATCTTCATTGAATCAAGACTTCTTCATATATTTTACCATATAGAGAAAACATCCTTCAAAACGGAGTCATTTGAATCTTCATTGTTTTAACAACACACAATTGTTAAAAAGGTATTCATACTAGTCCTACCATAAAATTAATTAATAAATAACTCTTCATAAGCCACAGGGAACTTATGGACTTCATAATATTCTTAGTTTCTATATACAAGCATACCATTGTGCTTGTGCACATTGTACAATGAAATCAGGCAAGGAATGAAAGTTAGCAGCCTTACTCTTAACATGTTCTAAGTGGATATGCACTGGAAAATAAATAGCCTCATAAAATTAATAGTGATAAGATCTACCTGTCATAGGAGAATACTACATCTTTTTCATAAAGTGTAGGCAGTGTTTCTACAAATCCCATTGAAGGAAAACCCAATTTTTTTGTATTAATGTAAAAAGTGCACAAGTTTGTCCTGTGTGTAAAAATCTCTTAATTTGGGTCCATTTTTAATCCAAAATGATTCAAACTTGAATACATAAAGAGTAGAAAAGCACACCAACAAAACACACACACTAACAACAAAAGGAATGATTTCCAATGAGATTGGGAATGAGGACAAGAATAGGTTAAAAGAGAGTCTCCCCTATTTCCAGGGTCATTGGAATTGCCTTTAAAACATAAATTATACTCATATGGGATTAGTTTGTAAATATGAAAGCTATAGGATGGACAAACACCAACTTGAACAAACGTTGCAGAGTTTCATAATTTAGGAACATAGCTTCAACACTTTATAACATGGGAAGGAACCCCTGAAAACATCCAAGTGGTTGGATTTCTTAGAAATTAGAAAAAAATACATTTAGAAAATAATCTGTTACAATTAGTAACAGAGGAACATTAAAAAAATCAAAATAAAACACTGGGAACATAACAGCTGAGGCCCCCAATGTACCAAAAGAGAGAGAATCAGACTTCTTCACATTAGAATTTTTAAAATATATTAAAGGAAAAATTAACTGGGCTCTGCACAGCAGGTTAAATATGCAACCACTTCAAGCAGAAATGATCTAGTCCTCTCCTGTAGTTCTGAGAATGTGCTTTAACATCCAGTTCTCCACAGACAAAATAACAAAAGCACATAATTTCATCAGCAAAGGCCCCTTTGTTTTTAGAGTTAAATTCACCTCTGATCCACCAAAGTTTATATTAACAATTATCAAACTACTATTGTAATAACATTCTAAGCTTGCAATATTATTTTTCTCATGCCCATTCCACATCACTGGTTCAGAGGTATATATGCTTTAAACTAGCCAAATGTACAAGTCCCCATGGCATCCTCACTCAGAAAACATTCAAACAATGGTTTCATAATGTTATGATTGTTCCATCTTCTTCTAAGAGTTTTTGATCTGGAGCACGTGTTTCAAATTCTGTGTTTGTGCCACTTGCTACAGGTGCTAAGCTCACTTCATTAGAGGGAATAAAACCATTCTGTCCAGACTCGAAACTGAGTTCTATTTGTGTTAAGGATTCCAGGCTCTCGGTATTAGCAACAGCTTTTGGAATCTGCTGTGGCACCCCATTGTCTTCAATAATAATGTCATCTTCATCACTGTCTTCATCCTCTGGCTCGAAGCTTGGTTCGATCTGCTGTGGATAGCCAAGAAGGCTATTATCAGTAGACTGGCCGGAGCTGCCGGAAGTCCGACTGTTCCTAACAACATTATTCCTCTGGTTTGCTGGTCTCACTGTTATGATGAGGTTGCGGCTGTTGGCAATCATCATGTCTGTTACTTGATCAAGACTCTTCCCTGAAACTTCTATGCCATTAACTTCTAAAACTTCATCATTAACAGCTAATAGTCCTGTGCTTTGAGCCAGACCTCCGGGGACAAGCCTCGATATAAAGATACCTGGGACCTTCTCTAAGCCATGTGGTGTCACCCGGACACTGGAGCCATCCCGGATGTAGAATCCTAGGGGTTTCTCAGTGCCGTATTTGTAAAGACGAACCCTACGATGCGTTTCTGGGAGAATGTCCACATCTATAATAGAAGACACAGGTCTAAAGTCTTGGGGCATACTAATGACTATATGTGGCTTTTTCCTATGGTTGTCAGGACGCAACACGTTGGTTAAAACATTCTTCTTTTTTATTAGCGTGTCTGTACCAAAGGCACTATAGTCTGCTTCTTCTGTTTAAAAATAAAATGAAAGAATTATAGAAATGCTGTAAAAATACCCATTTACCTACAATTGAATATATACAAAAAAGATAACACAAATACATTTGGTACATAATGTAGCTAAATATTAGCTTATTCTAACCAAACCATAATGTAGTACAGTAGTAAGATGCCATGCCAGAAAAAACCACTAGGTGGCCATCTCAAATACACATCACAAAATTACCAAATGTTTAAGTTAAAATTAGATAAAGCTCCACTATTAAACAACATTAAATATGGCAAATGAGATTGTGATAGATCTTACAAATGCATCCTGAAAGATTTTAAACCAGCTACTTAAAATATATATTTTCTTCATTTGTTTAAAAAACCTGCAATTTGTATGTTTACCATATTAAACTCAGAGATACGAAATGGGACACTTGATTATCAAGGTAAATCAAAAGAGCAAAATCAGACACCTGCACTAGCGACTGGGTGGGCAGAGAATGTAATTAAGTGAAGATGGTACACGTTGAACACACAGGAATTTTGGTCTTCTGCAAATGAACACTTTATCCCTCAGTTTTCTGGGGGAATTCTTGATCTTTCAGTTTAATTTTCAAAGAGGCAGATATAAGATTTTTAACTTTTCACTGCATGAAAAACTGAAAAGTACAATGACATTTTGTCTCAGTGGTGATGACATATAGGGAATGGTGAGGACTCTGGCAAACTGGAGAGCTTCTGCCCCATTTAAAAAGCACAGCTGCTCCTTCATTCCAGGCAGGTTTTCTCATGCCAGAAAGCCTTGTTTTTAGGCAAAATCTTCCCATTTTTAATTGCTGCCACGTAACTAAACAACAACAACAACAAAATCTGTTTGGGCCAAATACATCTGAGGATGGAAGAATTCATTCCTAAAGATACCAATTTACAACCTGACATAAACTAAGGGAAAACAGAACACCTAACACCAGATATTGTAAGTTATATGGCTGAAGGAAGATATTCTATAGACAAAACATCTCATCAGATAATGAGAGGTAAAAAAGGAAATGAAATCAATACAAGAGCAAAAGTTGAAATCATATTTTAAAAAATAACTGAAATGAGGATAAACTAAAAAGCCGAATTTCCAAGGATTAAAAAAAAAAAAAAAAAAAAACTTCAATAAGAATAAAAAGAAAAAAAGGCCTCCCCCGACCCCTGCAAAAGAAACAGTTCAAAATCCCAGCCTCAGCTACTGCTACAGACAACGCTAGTATGACCATCTCCGGGGCTTCAGTTCACACTCTCTCTCAACCCCCCTCAGTGAGCTACTATCATCTTCACTTTATAGGCGGGGAAATTAAGGGTACAATATGAGTTACTGAGAAAGGACTGGAACCCAGGTTTTCTATTAGGCCAGTATCTTCCAAGTTCACATAATGAGAGCCAAATAACAATCGTGTGTCAGAGTATGGAGAGCTTTTACTATTATTTTCAGATGTTTCATCAACACTCTTTAAAACCTACTTTCAGATAAATAAACAAAATTAGGGGTAGCTTATTTTTTTGGCATTTCTCGTCTCCCCCAGAACTTTCGTTCTTCATTTATAAAGCATTTACACTTCTTCTTACAGAGACAGAAGTTTATAATATGGCTTTGGAAATAAATCCATTGGCACAAGAATATTTTTGGCAAAATTTGGCCAAAAACCTATCAAGAATAGTCCTCTACTGATGTGTTTTCTCAAAATTACATATGCTTTTATTTTAAAGCAATCAAAAATGAAAGCCCACATAATATTTATACAGGAATTTCCAGACCATACAAACTAAGAACAAAATCAAGTTTGCCTAAATACCTACTCATGGGAAACCTGACCAAAAAAACCCCAAATCTGCATAATTTGGCATCGCATCCAGACTCCATTTGAATGCTCTCTGCTAAATTCTCAAAAGCAATATGCCCCAGTACAAAGGCACCTTTGTTCCCCCATCTAGCTAATCAGTTTCCAGCCACTGGGAAAGAAAATATTTTGGCACAAAGCCAGGGTACAGGGTGTTAGTTTAAAGTGTAAAGGTGAATGTCCATAAGGAGTTGGAGTTGACTTTCTACCTGAGTATGTAGCAGAGCACGAAACTCAGAATGAGCCAGAAAGTTTGGAAACTTGATTCGTAGCAACCCTCCACTTGTATAAACTCGGACTTATGCAACAGCGTGTGATGTGGACTGGTACAGCACTACCTCACTTATCCCGAGCCTGTCGTTCAGCCAACGGTCTCGGCTAACTGGAACAGACACAGATCCACCTAGAAGGCCTCTGAAAACAGTCAGACTGGATGTCTTACTTCCCTCTGCACAAAGAGCTCCTGTGCTTTACTTACAGAGGAGCCCTGCAGGGACTCCCTCTGAACCTCTTACTCTTGAAACATTAATTCTGAAAAGCCTGGTAATCTCCTTCCTTAGCTCACAGAGGGTCATAAGTCACACATTCAGAGCAAGGGGTAAGGGCTCACGTATGAGCAGCAGGCACAAATATGAGAAATAAAAGCCTACAGTGAGTAAAAAGCAAATCTGAAAAAACAAAAGTTCTATATAAACTCCATAGACATCCCTATACAGTAACAAAACAGCAACAGTTCATGGTGCAGTCATCAAGAAAGTACAAGACTATGCCCCATTTGAAGCTTGAAGGAAGACGGGAAAGAATGAAATAATTTTTAAAAATGTCCTAATCCAGGGGTTGACAACCTTTTTCTGTCAAGAGTCAGCAAATGTTTTAGATACTGTAGGCCATACAGTCTCTCTTGCAAAAGTAGCCATAGGCAATAGATAGAACAGGCATGGATGTGTTCCAAGAACGCTTTATTTACAAAAACAGCCAGCAGGCCTCAGTCTGCCAACCCTTGGCTAAACCAAAATGGTTAAATGAAATAGATCCGGCAACTCTCATAGGATTAAACATCAGTTAAAGCAAATTAAATATTCAAATTTTGTAGATCCCTTCACTTCCCAATATAAAAAAATTCAATCACCAAATATTTAATAAACACCCTCTATATCCCAGATGTTGTACCCTGTGCTTCAGATTCAGTGAAAAAAAAAAAACACACACACACATACTATGACTGCTTTCACGGTGCTTACAGTCTAAAAAAGGAGATAGCAACTAACAAGTAATTTCAACTACTGTAATTAAATTATGACAAAGGTGCCACTGCAAAGCAGCACACTGTGCTGGGGGTGTGTGACCGGGACCTAGCCTGGCTTGCAGGGAAGGCAAGGCTTTCCCCTCTGGGGAAGTGAGGTTGCTACCAAGATTGGAAGAGCAGCCAGGGGCTAACCAGGTAGGATGGAGGAAGAGTGTTCCAGGCACAGGATGCAACACAGAGAAGAGTGAGGGTGGGCAGACTCAGTCCAGTATAGCCAGGATGGAAGGTGCAAGGGGAGAAGGAGGGAGGAGTCAGGAGCCAAGTCGGAGGCAGCCAAAGGCTAACCAGACAAACAGGGCCTCCTGGGAAGTGTGAAGGTGTATGGACTTTAGCCTGAGGGCAACGGGAGGAAAACCGAGGACTTAAGGAAGAGAATGGTGGTGATCTCATCTGGTTTTCTACAAAGCTCATCCAGGCTACAAGCTGGAGAAGGACTCCAGGGGGAGGACAGGAGGCTACTGCAGTGATTTGGGATGGTCCCTGGTCTGGAGCAGAGGCAGTGGAGAAAGGGAAACAAACCTGAAAAATAATTAGAGCACAGTTTTAACAGGCTTGGTGACTGACTAAAAAATAGATATGTGTCAAAGGTGACACCGAGGTTTCTGCCATGAGCAACTGGTATCATACTCTAAGATGTCACTCCACAATTTCTTCTTAATTTCTGGGCCCATACCTTTTGTTAAACTATAACCTAGAATTCATTACTAAAGTGTATATCCCTTAGAAAATTTTAAATTAAACTCTGATTCATTAAAATGTAACCTTAACATATATCTACAAAATAATGTCCAATGCACAAAGTCTAAGAGATGATCTAGTTGCCCAGTTACAGATATCTGGGCCACAAGGCCATGTCTGTGCGAGGGTATGTACTAAGTGAGACCAAGTTTAAAGCAAGGCCCTTCTAGTGTTTCTAAAAGCACTACAATAAATTCAAGATGTAAACATATTTGTCTGGTGTCATACAAAAACAGTGATACAGCAAGAAGTTTAGGTATAGATAATCTGATTCGATCTAGTGAGGAGTCTGTGCTATATACCATATTGACAGATTCTAGACTTGGTTATCATGACTGGCTGGGAGGCTTTTCAAAAATACATATTTCCCTTTGCAGATAAAATTAAAGATACTGAACAACAACAAAAAAACCACATACACATTTCCCTGGCTGTATTCTAAACCTACAGGAATGACCTGGGTATTTTATAAAGATGTAACCTTTAAATATTTTATAAAACTATTTAGTGTACAGTAATAAAGGAAAATTCTATTCTGTACCTTTTCTTCTCCCTTTCCTAAATAAATTAGGATAAACTCTAATATTCCAACAGGGGATGGGAGTTGGAAATCCTTTGTGAAAGTAAATTTTTTTGTTTTGTTTTGTTTTGAGACAGAGTCTAGCTCTGTTGCCGGGGCTAGAGTGCCATGGCATCATCACAAGTTCACTGCAACCTCAAACTCCTGGGCTCAAGTGATTCTCCTGCCTCAGCCTTCTGAGTAGCTGGGACTACAGGTGCGCACCACCATGCTCAGCTAATTTTTCTATTAGAAACGGGGTGTCACTCTTGCTCAGGCTGGTTTTGAACTCCTGAGCTCAAGTGATCCTCCCTCCTCAGCCTCCCAGAGTGCTAGGATTATAGGCGTGAGCCACTGTGGCCGGCCTTTTTTTTTGAGAAAGGTCTCACTGTTGCCCAGGCTAGAGTGCAATGGCGTTAGCATTGCTCACTGTAACCTCAAACCCCTGGGCTCTAGTGATCCACCTGCTACAAGCTCCCGAGTAGCTGGGACTATAGGTGCGGGCCACCATGCTCGGCTAATTTTTTTTTTTTAATTTATTTTTTGTAGAGAGGAGGTCTCAATATGTTGCCTGGGGTGGTCTTGAACTCCTGGGCTCAAGCAATCCTCCTGCCTCAGCCTCCCAAAGTGTTGAGTGAAAGTAACTTTTAAGATATCAGGTTTTTTGTTTTGTTTTTGCTTCCATGATAACAGCCCTAGGAATAGAGTATGGAGTTTTTCTTCCAACAATAAATTGTTATAAAACATAAAACTTTTCAAGATATGCAACACTATCTTCAAGTTCAGGCTACGAAGTAGTTTACACATTCAATCATGAGCTTTCACTTCAAAGAAACTTTATTTACTAGACTATCAGATTTTAAAAGATCATGTGGTTTTAAAATAGTTTTGAAATTTGTTTTAAAAAAATCACTTGTTACCACCTAAAGTGTAACTGCTCCCCTGTTGACTCCCAATTGGAGTCAACAGCCAAGAAAACAGAAAAGGGACTTGGTGCGGTAGCTCACACCTATGATCCCAGCAGGCCGAAGATTTGGGAGGCCGAGGAGGATCACTTGAACCCAGGAGTTAGAGACCCCAAAGAGCTGGGGGATTAGTGTTCTTAAGAGAGGAAAAAGTGCAAAAGCACACAGATAACAAGCTTACCAAGTTTGAGTGGCAAAAAGAAAGCAAATGTGGTTGGCTGTGATGAGGGAGTGGGAGAATGGAGCGAGGGAAGGCTGGGAAGTCCAAATCGGAAAGGATTTTATTCTGGTTGCAATGGGAAGCCATTAGAGGGTTTTAAACAGAAATGAATTGATCAACTTACTTTCATTTTTTGCTGAAGTCCTCTTTGTATTAAATTTATGTATTTTTAAAAAGTAAAATCTTTTTGTTGAATGGACTACTTCTAAATCAAATTATAAGGGCTACTAATTGTATTGGACATTTTACTTCTACTACATAGAAAACATTTCTTCACACAGAAACACATTTCTAAGTTGTAATTCCTATAACAAAAATAAAAACCCTCAAAGGTCTCAATAAAAATTATACCAATAAATAAATAAAAACTTGAAAAGGAAATAGCTGAAGATAATCACTCTTAAGAGATGTTAGGATTAACTCCATGATCATGCCAAGTGTTACAATTCCAGTAACAAAATACGTGACAGTATAACCCAACTCCAGTAATCTTTCTAACACAGGGGATAATCCAACAAAATTTTCTCAGATGGTTATAGTTTAAAAACTCACTCTATATTTGAATATACATTCCAAACAGCAACTAAATTTCTAACAAAAATTACAACTGCTAACAAGAAAGGCCTATGATCAACTACAATTAAATTCTTTCTTCTCCAGCATTCTATACATAGCTTTCCAAGGTTCTATCCTTGGTCTTCATCTCAGTTGGCCTAATGTGAACTCCCAAATTTTACCTATAACTTTCTGAAGACTTGGAAATCTAAGTAGTCTCTAGATTTCCATCCTGAACTCCAGCCTACCATTTCCAATCTCCTTCATGACATGTTCAACTCGACAGACTGATAAGATTATTTATTCTAAAACAAAACCCATAATTTTCTTTGCCAGATCAATCTCTCCTTCAAACTTTGCTTGTTTATGACACTGTCCCAGCCACCATCAGACTCATAACCATAAAGCTATGCTTTGCTGGATTCTCCTTCTCTGTGTACCAGCTGCAGTGAGAGCAGACTCTCAATTCCCGCCCCCCCCGTAGTATCTTCCCACTGCTGCCTTCCTCCCTG
Organism: Varecia variegata; assembly: GCA_028533085.1. Lineage (NCBI taxonomy): Eukaryota > Metazoa > Chordata > Mammalia > Primates > Lemuridae > Varecia > Varecia variegata. The sequence goes on along the minus strand of CM052436.1, from coordinate 200,258,847 downwards.
TCCCCTCTACTGAGGAGTGGCTTCCAGGCCAGTCTCCCTACTTCTCCACTGCCTGCTCCTGGCTCACTACTGTAAGACTGCTGCTTGCTGCAATTCATCCTGAACAGCAGCAACTCAATCTTCCCAAAGTCACACTCTAATTATATCACACCCCTGTTAAATATCTATATCCATCTCAGGGGTCTTTGAAGAAATTAATGTGCGGGTGTGAAAGTATTTTCTAAACAGTCAGATGACACAGACAGAAGTTATCCTTGGAGGTTTATTTTGTTGGTGGACTCTAGAGTTTCTTCAAACCCACAAAAGCAAAGATACATAATCGGTGGAATTTCAAAGCCCTGGGAGTGGTCCGGTGCTTATCAACTGATTGGAAATAAGGTTTCACCTTCAAGGGTAATCCCTGCCCATTCTCTCAAACTCCTTTCTGGGTTAGTTTACAAACATTGAAAGGCTTTAATTATCCCAACACCAGGTTCAATGCTCTCATACTGGCTTACCAAACCGCTTTATTTACCAAGGAGAAAGGAATAAACGGCACATACCACAATGATGCCTACCTTCCTCACCTGCAGGCAGACACACAGACACAGACACACACACAGACACATACACACACACTGAGGAGGCTACAATGTTTTTTAAAAAAGTTTTAAGACTGAAAATATATTTGAAAATGCTTTCCAAATAGAGTAGTCATTTCAAATAATTTTTTGTAAGACTAGTATCAATGTTTACATCTCTCCAGAACAAAGACTTCCTATCATTTTTCTAGATAATTAACTAATTTTATACTGTATCAGTAAAAAATACTCTAAAGGGAAAAGTAAGAAATCCAGGTGCCTACTACAAGCCAGGGCACTGCATTTAGCTCATTCAATCTTGACATTTATCCATTCTACAGGTAAAGACATTGTGACTCAGGAAGATTCAGTGACTTTGCTTCCGGTATCTATCAATTGGTAAGTACAGCACTTGAAAGCTGGTTGCCATGAAAAAACAGGAATGTTTCTGACTGCAAATTCACACTCTTTTCACATCTTTCTGAATGAACAATAATCCACTCAAGTGAAGATTCAATAAATTCCTGATTTCTATTAAAAAAAAACAAACCCCTAAGAGGTTAAAAATTAAAGTAATTAAAATGACAAATTTTCTAAAATACACTTAGTGAAGTATAAAGATATAAATTAAACAATATCACAAATGTTTTAACCTACTTGTTAGTTAACATAGTAAGAAGATTCACACAGAATGTTTATTCACTAAGTCTGTGGCAGTCTGGACATCCTATTGATGGGGAAAATACACTACTTCTATTTTTAAAACAATTTCTCTCAACAGGGGTACTTACCCTTCTTTTGTATAAAAATCCTAAGCAGTGGATTGGCCGTTGACACAGCTTTGTGGTAATTATCATCATTATTTATAGGTAGTAAGTCTCCGTGGATGTCTGCATAGCCTACTAAAACGTCAACATTGGGTATCTTATGAACATGTTGCAGTAATCCATAAAACTCCTCAAATTTTCCAGGTTTTGATCTCTCCAGTGAAAATCGACGAAATTCAGCTCCAAACTATAAATATAACAATATATATATTAAGTTCTTTTAAAAAACAAAAGTAACAGAAGGGCCCAATTTGAAAACACATGCTATAGAAAAATTGACAAGCATAGTTAAGTATTTCTCTTAATAAAGAAGATAGTCCATTATCAGAAACCTCATTGTAAAGAGATAAAAAAGCAAAAGAAAGGCACAAGAATTTGCCTCCTCACTGCTGTGTCTCTGAAGGGCACTCAACTCAATCCCTGGAGTAACCAGGCCTTACTAGGGACTGTTCTGCATAGTGACTCAGCTCAAACCCGGTGTGCAGCCCAGACTTTGAGAACACTCTCCTCACTCAAGTCACGGGGTACCAAAGATGTGTCCAAGACTTTATTTTGACCACCGCAAAAAGCATCTAAGTGTCCTCCCCCATAAAAGAAACTAGGATTTCAAGAGAGGAGGCAAGAATCAATAGCAAAATATACAAAAAGAACACTGAGCTTCTTGGCATTAAGGTATGACACAAATGGAAGTACCATATAAGACACTGGTCTAGAGATAACAAGCATCTCCTCTCTAGGTTAATGCAGAAAAAAGCAGCTTTAGGAATACATCAAATATATGTCCTACAACTATCCAATTAACATAAGAAGTGTTTATGTGCTTGGCACAGTGCTAGGCCCTAGAGATTTAAAGTCTCAGGCCTGTTCCAGAAGCTCACCAATTAGCGGGTAAAGAGAATAATTACTTGAGGGAGGTATTAAGGGATCACACAAATAGGGAGGAAGACAATCTCCATCATACCTAATATTTACCTGCATGTTTCTGATCCTCAAGTCAGCTACCCTATAGCTCTGTTCTCCCAATGTCAAATCGTTAAAGTGGCTCTTATTCAACACTAAGGACGGGCTTCATCTAGTCCATAATAAACAGGATTTATAACTTACTATGCGAGGAGTTTCCTCAAATGTGGAAACCTAAGAAAAGTTAATCAGCCTTTTTTAAAAAGTGTCCCAGTCACAGAAGTTTGAGAAATGCTACATAACTATAATCACCCTCTTAGGAATCACTGTGGACACCAGCACATTAAAGGCTCAATTAAGCCTTACAGTTGATTTTTTTTTTTTTAGTGTTTAAACAAATGTTTGCCCAATGTGTTTAACCACTGAACTCGTATTTTCTCTAAATATCTATTATTAGCAAGAAATACTAATGTAAAAAAAGAGTATGATCTAAAGAAAAAAAGAAAAATAAATAAAAATAAAAGAAATACTAACGTACTACTGCGACAGCCTTACGAATCACACACAGAAAGTTCCTATTGTAATAATTTGAGTTTATAAATGTGTCAATTCATTTTCCCAAAGGCCCTACAGGTCATCTGGATTCATTGTTTTTGCTCTATCTAAAAAGTTCATCTGCCTTGCTTGTACCCATACTCCTCACTGGTTTTAAATCAAATTAAAATAAAAACTCACTAAAACGACCTCTTACCTCTAACAAATAATTAAAATAGTTTCCAAAACACATTCCTGAAATATAAACACTAACATTTGCCAAGAAAATAAGGTGACTCATACCTAAAGCTCTCAAAAAGTTTAGTCACACCTTCATGTTTCAAAGTAAATAAAAACTCAGGGAACACCCTTCATATCAGAGTTAGTTTTATGATGTTATCAAAAGTCGCAGTTTCTCCTCCATTTTATTTACTCTGGGATGACAACAAAGTTGCCAGTTCTTTCTGATTCATCCACAGGGTTTATTACTTCCCCTGACAGACGAATGGGAATAACATCTAATAATTTAACATTTTAGGGCTTCAATGTTCTTGTTAAAGGTTTGAATGAAAATTCTTTGCTCAACATTTTTTTCTCCTTCACAGTGACAGACTTAAATAATAAAAAAAAAAAAAAAAAAGAAAAAAAAAAGAAAAGAAAACATTTTTTTCTCTTGCTTAGCTGTTATGATAAAAACAATAAAAATTTTTATGGCTTCACAGTAGATGTGTCCTTTTACCAATGCTGGCAGAGGGGGAAAAAAAGTGAAATTATTATGCTTTTTGCAACAAAACAATAAGATTAAGAGAACTTTTTACTACATGAAGAAAAATACTAAGATGGAGATAAAATTAAGATCCAATCAACAATTATTCACTATGAACCATTTACAACTTTTTTTAGCCTGGTCTAGTTTGCCCTAGCCATTCAAGAGGTAAGAGGTGGGGGGTGTATGGACTCCTTTCCCCCAGCATTTGTTGGTACATTCTAGAAATGCAAACTTAATTTTAATATTCTATTTGCCTTTGAATAATAATTAGGAAATTTTATGGCTCAAAAACTGTTCCAAGGTTATTAAAGGACATCACTATGATTATTGATTAAGAACTTTCCCAACTCTAGAGAAACAATCCAGGGAGATAAATCAGTTACCAAAGAAAAGGCACAGGGCAGCCGGTATCACAAATTTAACTATGTTTATATTTACACTATCCATTATTTTATTATCTGTAGCATTTTTCCCTTCCATGAGCAAAGGTAATAAAGTTGACACTACTCTTTTCTACGCAGAAGAAAGAGATCCTAAAACTAGGTGCACACTACCTAGTTTTAGTTACAACCTCTTAGTTATCAGTTTTGTAAAAAGCTGTGATATCACCAGAGCAAGTGTGAAAGAAAATATTGTTTCAAAATATTTTATTCAATCCATTAAAAGTAATATATCAACAATAAATATTTAAAACATAATGTGTCACAGACACACTAGAAACAGTCCCTACACATTGTCTATCAACAGCTAGAATAGTGGGACTGACTGCATTCAGTGCACGTTCTCAGAATTCCTTGATTCTATTTAAGAGACATGGTTCACTAAAAGTGCAGTATGACAGATCAAATATATAGCATGTAGTTTAGACATAAGTATGCGAAAGAGTCACAAATCAGTTAACAAAAGAGAAAGGCAAAAAGCCTGAAATTCCAGTCCCCAAGTCCTCAAGGTTTCTTCCTAGAACTACAGATACATTACTATTTGATTTATCAGTGCACCTACAATCCCTATTCATTTTTTCCTATGAAAAAAAAATTAAAGACTTGCTACAAAGATTAGGACTATAAACTGAATTTTAAGATTACGCAATATCACAAGTGTTTTTCTCTCCTTAACCTCAACACCCACAAACCCAAACTAGATTTATAACAGAAATGCCACGAGAAGGTTCAACCACTGGGCAAGGAACCACTACCGCCACTATACTGCTAGAGGAAAAGCTCTATATATTTTGAGTCATCTTAACCCTTTAGTTCAAGCAAGTCCCTTCAATTTGCTATGCTGTGTCCCACAGAGGACATAGGGAAGCACATATTCCTTTTAAATTGCTGTAATTACCTTTCTATTCTTATTAAACAATTGTTTCTAAAACTAGTGCCTACCCTTGTAAGAGTCCTTAAGTGCCAAATAACATTTTAAAATATTAAAAATGTTTTTTAAAAATGTAGATTTTCTTGATGTGATTCTCAGTTACAGAAACTTACAGACCTTTGCTTATCAACCCTAGACAATAAAACCATTCTATCCACCGCCTTCAGGAAGCTTTCCTTACTCCTTACTTTCCTCACTGTACTTCACTCAAATCACTCCTTGATTTAGCACTCCCCTTAGCAGCCTTACAATCAATGATGCCTCATTATTTTTGAAGTTGATACGCTTTTGCTTTTCTCCTTTTCTGTGTTTTGGCCTTTTCAATTCTATTTTATATGTTCTCAGGGCCCAGCCAATGTCCCTGCTTTGTATATATTGCTTAAAAGGTATTCTTAATAAAAAGGCTTCAGTTAAGGCTTTGTCGTAAAAGCAGACCTTGGGGAAGTCATAACCTTTCTGAGCCTCAGTCTTCTCAACTCAGACTTCTCAGAGAATTGAACTAGATTATCTAAGCTCCTTTCGGCTCAATTTATGAAACGCTTGCTGAAAATGTTCCCATGGCTGCAGATCACCTTCAAATTCCAGCTCAAAACCCCCTTTGGGAAGCATTCCCTAACTAATCCCTACAGACTACCCTGCTCACCGAGCCTTGCGATTTAGGAATTCAGTGAATACCGAAGTAATTATCAGCAGATTGGCATACCGTTGGTCAAGGGTGAAAGCTCTCGATGTGAATAGGTAGCATGATGGAATGAAAAGATCATCCAAACTCAAACTGTAAAGTGCTACTCCAACGTAAGGTGATAGCGCTACTTTTACAGATTAAATGCATACCAAAGTTAGTGCTAGAAAAGCCCTAGCAGGAAGCAAAGCTAACTTTAAAAGGGCTGTTTAGTTCACCGGGCTCTCTCCTTCGCCACTCGATGCACCCTTGAACCACAGAAAGGGGTAGCAACGGGGTGTTCCAAATGCCTTTTACCGATAGCCCAGCAGGTCGAATTCCCTCAAACCTTTTGTACCACCCTGCATTCAAGGCTTCCCATCCTCGAGTATACCTTGGCCCTTACTCCCATCCTCGAAAACAGGAATGAGATCTAAGGAATGAGTTTAAGTGCTCCACTAGGTCTTCTTACCTGCGCCAGGAACAGACACAAGCGCATCACCCCTGCCACCCCCTTCTCAGCAAGTTTATTGTCCACCGTCTCCTGCCTCCAAATCCCACCCCCCACAGTCCCAGACCCGGCAGCTCAGCCCGTCGCCTCCCCAGCCGTCCCGGCCCGGCCCGGCCTCTCCCAGGCCCCGGCTCTCCGGGCCACCCGCTCCGCCCGCCGGGCCCCGCGCACCTTGCTCTTCACCTCCATGGTGCCCAGGCAGCCGCTGCCCGCCCCGTGCCGGTGGCTGCGGTTCATGCTGAGCCCCGGGCCCCGCGGCGGCCTCCTCGGGCCGGGCAGTCCCTCAGGAGCGCGGGCAGCGAGTGCGCGGCCGGCCGGCTCGGACCGCAGCTGCGGCCCGGGCGCCTCCTCACAGGCACCTGCACAGGGGGTGGCCGCAGCTCGGGCGGCTGCGCTGAGCTCCACTCGGCCGGCTGCTCACGCGGCGGGGCCGAGGGTCGGACTGGCGGCGCGGCGGGCGGAGACGCGGCTCCCTCCCTCCGGGCCTCGGCGGCGGCGGCGACAGCGGTAAAGGAGGAGGAGGAGGAGGGGGCGGAGCGGAGGCCACAGGCGCCGCAGCCTCGCTCTCTGCCACCTCCCCCGCGAGCCCGCGCGCGCGCACCCGACACGGGCCAGAGCCGCGGCGCGTGCGCGCGCTCACCTGCAGCCTCCGAGGCAGCCGCAGCCGCTCACGCTCCGCCCACACCCAATAGGAAGCGCGCACCTGCGCCCGCGGCGCCAACCAATCGTTACACGCCTCGCGCGGCGAATGGGCGGGCCTCCATCACAAAAATCCCGCCCACCGCCGCGCGATTGGTTCCGCGCTTCGAGGGAGGGGCGGGATCACCTGAAGCTCTGGTCCGCCTCTCCGGACCCAGCAAGAGAGCTAGAAAGCGCATGCGTGGGCCCAGGAGTTTCCGCCCGGGGAAGGCCGGCCGGAAGCGCGAGCGCACCTGGAGAAGGGCTCAGCCGGGTAGACCTTTTGCGCATGCGCGGGTGCGCCCCTGGTTGCCTGGCCCCGCCGGGAGCACGCGTCGCTTGGCGCGAGCCAGACACACTTCAGGCCCGGGGGATGGGACGCGCGGCGGATCGGTTTTCCAGGTGCCGAGACGCAGTTTTGTTACTTCAGGTCCCCGCCCCGCTTCCACTTTGGGATGCTGCAGCCTCCGACGACGCCCCTCCAACACCCTTCTCCGTCGTTTAGGCGTCCGGCTGCAACTCTTGGTTGCAAAATTCAAGTTTTCCCGCCTCTGCAGCAGTTACTAGGGAAGAACCTTAGGGCTCTCTTGGCTTAATTTTGTTCAAAGGGACTCTGCAGCCCCTTTAAATCCGTCAGGTCCTAAGGGGTCGAAGGGACACCGTGAGGGAAGGAAAGTGGGCTGAGGCTGGGAAGGGCTCCTCGCAGGCCCAGCCTCCCTGAGACTTGTCTGGCCTTTCAGGGCTTGTTTTTTTTGTTTGTTTTTTTGTTTGTTTTAAATTTAAACCTCTCAAGTCTTTCTCTTCTCTCCTCCAGCCACTTCTCTGCCGTTTGCAGTTTCTACAAATGACAGCCTTTGGGTTGTGTTTGTTTCCCCTGGTGACCTAGCCGTGTCCCGGAGTAACAAAACACCCAATCCTCATGTCTAAACGCCCCAGAGCTGGGTCACATTGGCCATGGGGAGGCGAGAAGACTCCCAGGTCCCCCCACCCGCAGAAAGGCTCCCGCTCATCAAAGAGCTGTTGAAACTCCCTGCGAGCCAGGAAGGGACCAAGGACTGGGGGCTGGAAGGGGGCTCCAACCTGGGATAGGCAAGAAGACTTGGTTAGGGAACCTTCTTCCCTTCATCTCCCTCCCTACCTCAAATCCCTCCTAACACTTGTACCGTTTTTCCCCAGCACTTCTGGCAAGCTCTAGGTTTCCCAGTTTTTTGTGCACGTGAACTTTGTGAGTAATCCGCCTCCACCCTAGAATCAGAGTTCCGGAAGGCAGCAACCCAGCAACCGCTTGTGCTGTGCTCGCATTGAGTAGCACTGAGCCTGACTCCTAGCAGGTCCTCAGATAAGGCTTTGCTGAGTGCTGCAATGGAGGGTGTGCTTTCTCCACGCTAGCTTTGCCCCACCTGGGTTCAAAGGTGAGCAGCCCATCTTTTCCCCCTGGAGAATCCAGTTCACCAATGATTTGTTGGGAGGATTTAAGGTTTTTATGGCCATTTGGGGTTACCATCCCAAGCTGAGTAATAAGTAATAAAGCTGCCTTCTCCACCCCCTGTTCGAGAGCACCTATGACGTGGCTCAAACTCAGCTGTAAATAAAGTGTGATAGAGCAGCTGCAGGGCCTGTAACTCTTAACTGCTGGGACTAGTATAGCAGTTGTCAACTTTTTTGGTCTCAAGACCCCTTTACACTACTAAAAATTATGGAGGACCCCAAAGTATTTTGTTTATGTGTGTTGTATCTTTCAGTATTTATCATATTAGAATTAAAGTTGAGACAAATTTAGAACACAAGACTACACAAACACACATTCCAGTAGTCATCAGAGCAATGATGTCATCATACGTCTTGTCCTTCCTGGAAAACTCCATTGTGGACTTGTGAGACAATGAGGATGAGAAGAACAAATGACATCTTAATATTGGGAAAAGAATTTTGGCCTTGCTAATTCCCTAAAAAGGTCTCAGGGACTCCCGGAGGCCCCTGGACCACACTGTGATCATCGCTGGACTAGAAAACATTTCACAACCTTTAGAGATCTCCATTCTCAGCTTTCACCTCCCTCTCCCCAGTTGGCAGGGCTGCGGCCCAGGAACAAGGGCCTGGCTCTGTGTGAGTGATTGTTGGGGGGGGGGGGGGCGTTGAGATTTATTCCTGTGATCGATACTGATTTAGCAGGCCCTTTTGAAAAGGAAGTTCATGGGTGCCAGCGCACCTGCGTGGGCCCTGCATTCCTGGAGGTGCCGTCACATCCTCTCTCCCCTCCTCCGGGTGTGGCATCCCTCTTTACTTGGACTTTCCTTTCTAGAAGGGAGGGCCAGGCCAGAGCTTCCTGGATCTCCTAAGCAGAATTTGCTCTGAGTCCTGTGTCACTGGTGTGCCTGGGTTGTGTAAGGAAGGAATGTGGAAAATGGTTTGAATTTGATAAAAGTATTGTGGAGGAGGAGAACCCTTTCATTCCAAGAGCTGTCAGGGCCATAAGTTTGTTCACAGAGCCTGAATTTCAGCCTTTCTTCAGAAGCAGGAAGCCCCGAGAAACAGCACAGAGAAGGATTTATGTTCCTGTTTCTTGGGTTTGAAGACTTACCATCATCCCCCACCCCCGCCCCCAAATCCTCAAGCTAAAGCTGATCAAGACCTACATGTGGCATGAAAAGCTAATCCCATGCCTGGGAGAATTAATGCTTGGTGGGTTAGGGAGATAAGTAAGGAGAACTATTACATTAGGGACTCGGTAAATTATAGGTTCACAAAATCATTAGTTGGGAATGGGCTCCCAGAGATTGTCACACCCACACACTGTCGGGCTTCTCCAGCCCATCTCCACCCTCTGAAAGAAGTTAGTGAGGGTTATGCTTCTGCGTTATGCTCCTTTTCAATACTTTCTGTCTTTAAGTTCTACAAACAACCTGTTGTGTTCATTTGAAATCTACCTTAAGAGGTGGAGTTTGTAATTTTCCACAATTAGTTTTTTTTAATTCACATCTTGCATAATGATACTTCTTTCTTTCCTTTTTCCTCCAGCTATCAGAAGGAAAAAAAAAAAGAGGTGGCAAGAAGTCACTATAATGCTGGTGAAATTTTTTTCAAGAAATTTCTCTCGCCAGCAATTTTTCTCCTTGATTGCTCAAGTTCCAGGTTTGATGGAGCTGGTTAATAATTCTTTGAGAAAGAGTTAAAGTGTATATTTATGAATCTCAGACTACTCACCGAAGCATTTTAAGCCCTTTAACAGAGGTGGAATTAAGTCACATGATCTGTTTTCTGGTTAATAGTTTATAATACTTTGTGGTGCTCACAGCTAGGGAAACAAATGCATTATTTTCTGTAGCCTTTAAGAAGGTAGATGCCCTTCTAGGTAAAAACCCATCTTTGCGGGAGGCAGTATGTGCCAGGCACGGAGCCTCAGCCTTGCCCTTGGCTTGGCCCTGCCATGGGTTTGCTTTGTGACCCCTCTCTGGGACTCAATTTCTCGGTCTGTAAATGCAGGCACCACATGAGATCATCATCACCACAACCCCTTCCAGCTCTTAACATTCTATGGTACCCCAGGGATAGTGGAAATTGATCATTACCAGGGATGAACTGGAATGAAAAGAGTAATCTTTCCATCAGGGTCAACAGACAAGCTGCAGTCATCAGCCAGAATGTTCCAGTTCCCAGGAGGTGTTGATGAAGATGATGATAGTTAACATTTGTAAGAGATGTACTAGGTGCCAGGAACTTTGCTAACTGCTTTTCCATAGATTACTGGTTTAATTTTAAGTTGCATCAGAGAGCTTTGTATTTGGAGGCACTTAGAGCTTATTTGTTTTGTAAACTGATAGATGTTGATTTGAGTCCTTGCTCTGCTCTTTGCTGTCTGGATGACCTTGATCCTGTTCTCTTAACCACTCAGAGCCTCAGATTTCTCCTCTGCTTCTCTATAAAAGGAGGTAGACAGCAATTCCTACCTCATCAGATTGTCCCAGAGCTCAGATGAGAAACTACACACGACACTGCTCTGCAAACCATCAAGTGTGGTGCAGATATTAGTGGTTATTATTTACCAAATAATATTGCCCACCAAAGCCTTTGAAGGAAACTCCTTGAAATAAAATGGAACTGTGTAATAAATAAACCATTCTTTTTATGTTCACAAAGGGCAAACTTTTAGTGGATATCTCTTGGACAGGCTAAGAGGTGGCGTAAGGTGGTTGTTAGGAGCATAGCTCAGGCCAGATACCTATAATCAAGTCCTGTCCCTGCATTTCCTAGCTGTGTCACCTTGGGCAAGTTCTTAACTTCTCTGAGCTTCTGTTTCCTCATCCTAAAATGAGGATAATAAGAGAATTAATTGTTTTAATTCATGTACAAAGCACTTAGGACAGGGCCCAGCACAGAGCAAGGGCTCCAAAAATGTTACCTATTGATTAACATTATTGCTGTCTAATTATTTTTATTACCTACTGCCATGATGGAATTCGCTAGTGTATCAAATATTTATTAAGCCCTACTGTGTATATAGCATGGTGCTTGGCATGGAGACAAAGGATAACACCAACAACAAAGAATGATGCTGCGACTCCTGTCATTGAGTGAGCACTGCACCATGTGCACGTAGACTGGTTCAGCAGACGTTCCTTGAACACCTACCAGGGATCAGACAAGGAAATAGAAATATGTATACAACACAGTTCTTGCCTCCAAGGAACCCACAGTCTAGCTGAGAAGTCAGAGCCATGGAGAGACACCCACAAACTGGCCCCTGGAGGTGGTGGACACAGTAGTTAAGGGAGTGGACACTAGACTTGACCATCCAGGGGTCACATCTGGTTCTACCGCCATCCAGCTGTGGAACTCTGGACACATGTCTCAATCTCTTTTTCCTCAGGGATGACATGAAGATGATAATATCTACCTTCTTTGATTTCATAAATACCGATTGAGAACCTGCTATATGTCAAGCACTATTCTAGACGTTAATGAAACTGTAGAAAGAAAAAAACAGACAAGATCCTACCATCCTGGAGCTGACATTCCAGGGAGGAGAGACAAACACAAATAAATGAGTTAAAATACATGGAGTCTGAGTGATTAGAGCCACGGAGAAGCCAAGAAGTGGGGTGGGAAGGCCAGGGGTGGGGAGAGGAGTAGAGGGAGAAAGAGAATGTCAAACAGAGTGGCAGGGATGGCTTCTCTGGGCAGTTGGAGGTGAGAAAATGCGCCTTGTGTTGCTCTGGGTTTGGGGGCAGGGGCTGAGGACGGGCGTGAGGATTAAGGGAGATAAGGCTCCCCTGGTGCCTGGCACCCAGCGGGCTCGGAAGGCACCAGCTGCTATTTTAAGCTTATTCAGTGCTGGGCCGGGGATGAAAGGCGAGGAGTGGGAGAGAAGAGAGAATGACTAAGTCAGCCCCAGGGGGCTCTGGAGAGTTTCACGGGTGAAGTGACTGTGGTTAGAGCTGGGGCTGAGGAATGAGTAGGAGTTTGCTGGCGGCATGGCAGGGAGGAGGCATTCCAGGAGAGGGAGCCTCGCAGCAGTGGTGGGGGGTGGGCCGGGAAAGAACACGGTGTGTCCCCAGCCTGCCTGCGAGCAGGGCGTGGGTGTGCGCTGGGTGGGGGCCCTCTCTGGAGATCGGGGCTGGAAGAGTAGGTGGGAAGCAGGAGTTTGTGCTGGGAGACTCTCCCTCTGCAAATGTTTAAAACTGGGGAATGAAAGGATCAGATTTGTGTTTTAATAAGATCTACTGAGAAGGGAGGCACCGGGGCAGCAAATTAATGAGCCTTGCAAGGAAGGGTATGATTAAATGGCAAATGAGCGGTGTGGCCTGTGGGAGGTGGAGAGGGGGAGGGCATCCATTCATTTATTTATCCATTCATTCAGCACATACTTATCGTGGCCCAGCCTCGAGCCAGGCACAGGCTAGATGCTGGGGCCACACTGGTGAACACAATCGCCTCTTTGCACATGGCAGACAGACGATGAGCAAATTTCCTGGGTGTGGGGTGGGAGGAGAGTGCCACCAGCACCCCGCCCCACAGAAGACTCACCGCCAGTCCGTGGGGCGGTGTGGGAAGGAGGACCACGCAGTGGGAAGGTCTTCTATTTCTTTAAGACAGGCTGGACGCTTTTACATGAAACTTCCTGATTTTTAAATGTTGGCAACTGATCAGACAGGGTGCAGTGACCCATGTGAGTGGCCTGAGTGTGTGCGATGGGTGTGGGAAAAACTCGGAGAAGGTGATGTTTAAGTGCTAGAAGGTGTTGAGGGGGTGTGGTTCGTTCCAGGCAGAGAGCAGAGCATGTGCCAAGGATCCAGGCAGGGAATATCTTGGTGTGCCTGGGAATTCAACAAAGCCCAGGCCCGCAGCTTCCAGCGAAGGAGAAGAGTGGCTCACAGTGAGGCCGAGCGTGGCCGGATCGTGTAGCCCTTGCAGGCCGTGGCGAGGAGTTTGGATTTTATGCAGAGGCCATTGAGAAGCTGTGTTGGAGTAATTAGAACTAACTTCAAGGTCTGTGGCGTCTGAATCAGATCTAGAATATGGCAGGAAACCAAGAGGTGTTCTGGGCAGGAGAAGGCCCGGAAGCAAGGTTTGGTAGAGGATGATCGAGGCGAGGAGAGAGGCAGGGGCTCCCCAGGTTGAAGGAGACATCGGGAAACCGTGGGAGATGACGTTGAGCCAGAGGTGGCTGCCATTCCACAGAGATCACTGAGGCAAGGTCTTTGGTCTTGTCCAGATTCTATCTTGCAGGCTGCACTGGCCCTGGTGCCCGAGGAAAATAATCATCATAAGTGCTTATTAAAAATACAAATTCCAAATGTCCCCCACCCCCCGCCATGATCTCATGTCTGGGGGGCTGGAGTAGGGCCCAGGGAACCTGTAATTTTAACTGTCATCCTGACGATTCTCACCTTTAAGTAAGTTTGGAAATGCTGATGTAAGTGCTCAGGTGTCGTTGCAGGTTTCTGGACTGGGAGTCAGAAATTGGTGTTTTGAGATGGATTTGAGGAAAGAGAATTTGCAGCAGGCCTGCACTGGAAGAGGCCGTTGTGTTCGTCTGGACTTGGGTTGTGAAGGGACTGCATTCGTTTCTAGGGCTGTCATAACGGAGCACTACAAACGGGGTGGCTTAAGACTGCAGAAATTTGCTCTGTCACAGCTCTGGAGGCTCGAAGTCTGAAACTGAGGTGGTGAAAGGTTGGTTCCTTCTGGGGGTTCTGAGGGACAGGCTGTTCTGTGCTTCTCCCGGCTCCTGGTGGTTGCCAGCAGTCCCTGGCGTCCCTTGGCTGGTAGCTGAATCACTACAGTCTCTGCCTCCATCCTCACGTGCACCACGTGGCACTCTCCCAGTGGGGTGTGTGTGTGTGTGTGTGTGTGTGTGTCTTTGTTTCTGTTTCTGATTTTATAAGGACACCAGTGATTGGATTTAGGACCCACCCTAATGACCTCATCTTAATTTCATTACATCTGCAAAGACCCTATTTGCAAAAAAGGTCACATTCCCAGGTTAGGACTTCAAGATATCTTTCTGGGGGACACAATTCAATCTACAACAGGGACATACTGATGGAATAGCGATAATAATAACCGTATAATAATAATCACTGTGGCTACTAACACTGTGCTGTGCACTTCACAAGCATTCCATCCTCACAATAACTAAGTGGTAATACACAATGTTTCTATTCTTCAAAGAGCAAACTGGGGCTTAACAGGTGAGGCAGCCTGCCCGAGGCCACACGGCTTGTCATTAGGGCGGTACCTGGCGAGGAAGCACAGCTGGGGCAGGAGAAGGCAGAGGTCGCAGAACAGTGAAGGGCTTGCAGCAAGGCTCTGGAGTCATACTTGGGTTCGAGTCCTGGTTCTGCCACTAAAGGAAGCGAGCTGGCTTCCCCGACTCAGTTTCTTCATCTGTAAAAGGGGGATAATATGTTACCTACTCCTTGAGTTTGTGGTTTGTCATGAGGATCCAATGAGACATTTGTAAAGCCTTTGATAGAGTGCCTAGTACGTAGTAAGCTCTCAAAAAGTTGTCGCTATGATTCATGTTACTCGACTGATAAGTGACAGAGGAGGAGTGGTCAGATAGGCGTCCTGGGCACCCACCTGGGGTGAGGGAGCCTGTTACCATCCTAATTTTAACCTTTGGTTTACATGTTGTCTGAACATTGAGGAAGACGAAGAAGAAAAGGATTTGTTGAAAAGCTCTGTGCCGGGCACCTAATCAATTTTCTTAATGTTCATCCTGTGACGGGCCAGAAACATTTAGGGGGAACTTTGGGGAGTGTAATGTCAGCGTCCTGGCAGGACTAAGAAGCATAGTGTGGGCCCCTGCAGAGTGGGTGGTGAGGAAACGAGGACCATGGCAACAAGTGGCAAGCAATAGATGGTGGCTGGACGCAGTAACGAGGAAGATTATGGAGCATTAAAACGTGCGGGGGCCATTTCCAAAGCTTTCCGCGTATACTCGCATTTCATCTTACAGCTCATCTTGGTTCGCTTTTGACTTTCCCAGTTTTATCCCTGAAAGTCCCAGGAAGCCCCTCAGTCCCTGACGAACTCTATTTCATCTTCACAAAAACACATGCACTTAGGTACTGTTATCCTCCTCCTTTTACAGATGTGGAAGTGGAGGCACAGAGAAGGTAAGCAACCCAGCTTCACCAGGTAAGTGGCAGAGCTGGTGCCCAAACCCAAGTCGTTGGATTCCAGAGTCCTCACCCCCCTATGTTGCCTTTTACAGGGTCAAGTGAATTTTAATCATTGGTTTAAACCTTTTCCTTCCTTTATGAAATGCATCATTTTCTTTGGGAGCAGAAAGCATGCCTGTGTCTTTTTCCTCCTGCCCTGAGACAATCCTACAGGTAAAAATTCAGGGAAGAGTCAGGTTGCAAAGCTTTTTGCCTTCTAGGAGACTTCCAGAAACATGACACCCTCCTGGGGATCTGCCCCACAGCCCCAGCAGCTGATCAGAATTCCTCAGGGGATTTTTTAAGGAGGAGGGAGCGTGGTTAACCATGGAGAAGAGTTTCCAAAATGAAAATAAACCAACAAACAACCCAACGTGTTAGCGGAGATCCAGTGACTGAGCCTTATTAAGTTTAACACTGGGGAGGGGAGGGCGGAATCATTTATAGAAATCTTTTCTCCCTCAGGAGATATTTAAGAAGTGAACATATTTTTAAAAATTTAAAGGAATGCCAAGTTTATGTAAAATTATACCAATGATGACAGAGGCTTGAGAACAACAGCAAAGCCAGCCAAAGTTGATGCCCACGACTTTATACTCCTGGGAAACAAGGAAGAAGGAAGCCACGAGCATGAAAGTGGGGTGATGGGGAGCACAGCCGGTGGGGAGGCCCGGCCAGGTCCTGGCTGGCTGCCTGTGAGCTGGAAGAGCTTGGCCAGGGGACCTCACCTTCTGCCTCTAAAATGGAACACGGAGAAGAGCTACTTCAGAGGGTCGTAGTGAGAATACTGCCAGCTTATAAGTATCTCATTTAACACTTTCTGGCGCATGGCAAGTGCTGAATAAATGGTATCTGTTATGGTCAAGACACTGCTGGTTTCCACTTTGGCCTGTGATTAGAAAGAACACCAAGCTGGTCTCCATCAGAGGCTCGCTCTGTGTCTGCCTGAGCCAAGTGTTCTACGAGCATTCTGTTATTCAATCCTTACATTAACCCATGCACTATTATTATTATTCCATTTACAGATGTGGAGATGGAGGCTTAAGAGGGGAAAACAAATAGTTTGCCATAAAGATTTACACCAGGAGGGAGGAGCATAGCCTGGGAGGAGGACCCAGGTCTATGCTGACTCTGTTTTCTACCATACAATTTTGTAGGAAAAACTTACACAATAAAATCAGATGGAATTTTTCTAATTCCAGATACCTTTAAATATAAAGAAGAGCTATTTGCTTCTGGAAAGTGCCAGGGGAAATTTTCAAAACGGAGCAAGGTGTACCTGGCAGCTTTGTTGATCGGGAAGTGTTTGCTCATCTCCAGAGGCAAAAACTTGAGGCCAAAGCTGTTTCCTACCAGTCAAGAGCTTAAGGCAGCCTTGAGGAGCCCGTGCCCTAGGCTGAGCACCCTGGAGTGAGTGTGTCCAACTATAACAGGACGTCTGTGCGTGTGGCCGTGTTTCCTCTTACTAGTTCAGGATGGTGAGGAGAATGTTTATCTTCGTCTACTAACTTCTTCTGATTTTTTATATCATGAGCAGTAGCAATTGTTTTTTATTTTTGTGTGACCCTTGTTGGTCAGTTCCATGTCTTGGGGGGAAAAAGGTCTCCCAGCACCATCTTTGGAAATGGGGAGAAGAGGGTTTAGCGATGCGCATATCGAGTCTGGCCATGAACTTGAAGTCCTAAGCTCTAACCCTTTCAATGGCTCTAAATGAGAAACCTGGGTTCTGGGCAGTTTTCTCCCTGTGGTTTATTCCCTCTCATCCATGCGGTCATTCCTGCAGTGGTTTAGTTGCTCATACACCAGCCACGGAGCGCCTGCCGCAGTTCAGACAACTCTCCTTTCTCCAGCTGCCCGGTGCGTCTCAAACATGGAATGCTGAAGGACTGGTTTTTTAAAACTCTCCAATTGTTGCAGATGGATATTTTTGTAACATATAATAAAAATGAATTACCGGAAAAATGAAATTTAAACACCCCAAAGATATATAAAATACAAACCCCAATTTGTTAGTTTAAGATTCAGCAGACCACCTTTGGAGCAGCATTGTGCTTGAGGACACTATTACAATACCGTGTGATAAGGTCCTCCTAGGGTTGAGATCCCAGAAGATAGGAACACAAATAGTTCTGTGGAAATCCACAGGGTTCGTGATATGTAGAGTGGAAAGAGCCTTGAAAATTAGAGTCTGGAGGCCTCAGTGTCCTCCGCTGTCAAATAGCCCATTTCCTAAGGTTGTTGGGTGCAGGTGAAGCATAAAGCACTAGACACACCTGCATCTGAGGAATGTTAAGCAAATCTCTCATTGTCAAGTTCTTTTGGTAGTTCAAAAACTCAGACTACTTAATGAGACCCACATAGACTTACCTTCCATAGCATTCTAGAGGTGAAAATATTTAGGGCCAGGCACAGTGGGTCACACCTGTAATCCTAGCACTCTGGGAGGCCAAGGTGGGAGGATCACTTGAGCTCAGGAGTTTGAGACCAGCCTGAGCAAGAGCCGAGATTCCATCTCTACTAAAAATAGAAACAAAAAATTAGCTGAATGTGATGGCGAGTGCCTGTAGTCCCAGCTACTCAGGAGGATAAGGCAGGAGGGAGGCTGAGGCAGGAGGATTGCCTGAGCCCAGGAGTTGGAGGTTGCTGTGAGCTAGGCTGACGCCACAGCACTCTAGCCCGGGTGACAGAGCAAGACTCTGTCTCAACAACAACAACAAAGAATCCTGCTTGTTACATTCAACCATATATCATGGTGATACTTCCACTTTACCACTTACATGCCTTCCTCATTCTTTTTACTGGCTGCATAGTTTTCCATAGTATCATTATTTATTTAGGCAATCTTGTGATGGTGGACATTTAGTTCATTATTACTCATAAGTGTTGCAGTGAACATCCTGTGCATATGTCCTGTGCACTTACGTATGTATTTCTTTAGGACAGATTCCAAGAAGTCAGTGGGTGTGTACATTTTAAAACTCTGTACCTACTGCCAAAATTGTCCTCCTGAAGGTAGTGCCAATCATCATTGGTGTTTAAATTGGAAAGTTTGTTGTTGAAACTGCCCTGGCCCACCTTTTGCAGGTCAAGAGGCTAAAGAGGGGAAGAACGTTATCAAGGTCACATAGTGAGGAGGCAGAGCCAAGAACACAGCCTCCTGACTCTGTACAGCGAGATCCCTGTGTCTCTACCAACCTCTTAAAAGCCCTGTGGCCATTTACCTTGCCTGGTATGATGCCCTGCACAGAGTCAGGTGTGAAGGCTTTGAATTCATGTCTGATATGAACTTCTATCCTTGAGAT
Source organism: Varecia variegata (assembly GCA_028533085.1). Taxonomy (NCBI): domain Eukaryota; kingdom Metazoa; phylum Chordata; class Mammalia; order Primates; family Lemuridae; genus Varecia; species Varecia variegata. Next base: position 200,240,068 of record CM052436.1, on the reverse strand, counting down.
TGTGTTGAGTCCCTTGTCAAATCACTCCTGTCCTCAACAGGTGCAGCCAGATATGGGGAGCGAAGCACAGGATTTGCGGGAAGCTGGCGCGGGTTCTAATCTTAGCCCTGCTCTGACTTTGTGATTTGGGGCGTGGTGCTTAGCCTCTCTGTGCCCAGCCTCCACATCTTGGACCTAACAACCTTCTCGCAGAGCAACTGTGAAGATAAAATGAGAATAATGTGTGTGCAAGGCCCTCAGGAGCTGTTTGTTTCCTTCTCGGTCCTTCTCCCGTGGAGACTAAGAGGATCAGGATTTGAGGTTGAGGCATCCAACAGAGGGCACTGTGCGAGCCGGAAGCTGGGAGGCAGACGCAGGAGCATTAGTGAGAAGCTCCGATGGTGCTAATTTATTCCTAGAATTTGGCTTTAATTGAGGTCAGAGTCATTTTACTTATCACTGCTGCAGTTGACCTTCAGAGTGACGTGAAAAGATAATGTTTCAGGGCATTCAGAGGTTATTTAAGGATAAGAACTGGCCACATACCAAAATTCCACGGACACTCCGCACACTCTAATCTCTCCCTGAACTCCTCGTCTCCTAAATATCAGCTTTTGTCTTCTGCTTCTCTGTCTCTCGTGTAACCCAGCTCTGTTAATGGCATCCATTTCTCCGCTCATCCAGGACCAGAACTCTATTTTGAACCCTCTCTCTCCCTCACTCCCTGTATCCACAGAGCTGCCTGATTTGAAACCTCTAACATGCTGGTCTTTCCCTGTGGCCCTGTAATAGCCACCCCCAGGTCACCCTCATCACCTCCTGCCAGAACTAACAACCTCATCCTGGCAGGTCGCAGAAGCCCCCTCTGAGTGCTGCAGCCGGAGTGACCTGACCTGCCTTCTCCCCGACCCCCGGGAGGAACTGAGCGATGACCAAGAGTTTCTGCTTTTTATAATGTGTGGCACTCTCCCATAATTATTTCTTTTTGCCATGACTAGGGAAGTGGCGTTCCCACTTTACAGAGGAGGCTCAGAGAGGTGACATGCTGTGCTCAAGGTCCCACAGTAATGACAGAGGCCAGGTCTTTCGAATCGAGGTCCGGTTCTCGTCCCCCTGCACCCCGCCCCCGCCACGCTCAGCAAGCCAAAGGACATCCGGAGCTTGGTGACTAAGCTGAGCAAGTGCAGATTCCCCAGGTGTGGAGTGCATGTTTTGATCGGGCCCTGTTTCTAAATGCTGAGGACCTTTTGACCCAAGGACCGCTGCTCTTCCTTGACTCCTTCCGCAGGTGATTTCATTCAGTGTCATGGCTTTAAATACCACCTACGTGCTGGTGGCTTCGCATTGGTGTTTCTGGCCCCAACCTCTCCCCTGAACTCCCTTTGTGCGTATTTGGTTGCCTAGTTGGCCCCTCCATTACGTGTGTCTAGTAGGGATCTCACTCTCAGCCCGGTCACGCTGAGCTCCCGCCCCCTCTCGTCAAGAGGCGGATGGCAGCTCCATCCTTGCGGTTGTATCTCACAGATGCCTATTGTTCGAATTAGCCTGGGCTCTGCTTCTCTCACACGCCACATCCAGTCCTGGTGGCTTGACCTCCAAAACAGATCCAGAACCCAGGCGTTTCTTACCTCCACCGTATCTTCTACCCTGTACAAAGCCACCATCATCTGTCACGTGGACTGGTGCAGGAGCCTCTTTTCTGCTCTCTCAGCTCTACCCTTGTCCCTCTACAGCTGATTCTCCACAACAACCCAGAAGGATTCTGGTAAAAGCTAAGTCAGATGATGTCCCTCCTCTGGTCAAAGCCCCCTGACACTTTTTATCTCGCCAGAGTCAATGCCGGAATCCCTAAGATAGCCTGCTAGAGCCCAGGCACTTGCTTCCTGGCCCAACCTATCTCCCACCAGCCCTTCCCTCCTCCGGGCCTTTGAAGTTCCTCTGCCAGCCCTCACTGCTGGACATATTTACTCGCATTATTTGTTTATTGCTTGCCTCCCCCCAGTGAACGTGAGCTCCACTAAGGCATGGACTTAGTTTTCTCCTGCTTTATCTCCAGTATCTGAAACAGCTCTGGCACGCACTCAGCACTTTCGAGTGAACAGAGTGATGCAATCCGACTCTGTGTGGCTCCGACCACGTAGCCCAGACCCCAGGCCATGCGACACTGCTTCACCTGGTGAAGGCCGAGCGCTGGACGGCCCGGGCAGAGTCAGCCACAACACAAAACAGCTTCAACAGTAAGGTTTGATCGGGACACAGACTGGCCCTGCAGAGGCTCCACCAGCGGCCACCTCTTGAGACTGAAGCTAGGGAGGACAGTTTTGTAGATTTCTTTCTTGCCAGGAACAGAAAAGAGGAGGTAAGCAGGTAACAGTTATCAGGTATTAATCAGATGCTGACCCTCAGCTGAGCTCTTCATCTGAACTTCTTTCATTAACCCCACACAACCCGATGGCTGGGCACTATTCCTCTCCCTATTTTAAGATGAAGAAACAGGCTTATGTGAGTTGAGTAACTTGCCCACAATCACCCGATTAACAATCTCTCCTGGGCATTAGGAGTCATGGGTCTGGGGTGGGGCCCCTAAATCTGCCTCTTTACGGAGCACATGTGGCTATTCTTATCCGCAGGCATGTTGGAAACGCTGCACTTTCTGGAAAAGGCTGGATAAACAGTGGGGCTGACTGTGGAAGGTGATTCTGCTGTTCTTAGGGTTGTCACCCCTGTGTCCTCTGCAGCCTCCCAGAGTCCTAGGGTCACTCCTACCCCTCAGTCTTCCTCTGGGTGTCCCAAACTGAGTGAACTCTCAGGTGGGAAGCAAGCTGGTGGCATTTGTCTGGGTTCATTTCTCTCCGTTTTAGAAGTCCCATGTCTCTCCCACTAGGTTTGTTTGCCCTGGTCCTTAAGTTTTGATAATTGTACCTTTTATCGATGTCACCTCCCTCCTGCCCCACTCCTTTCCCTTTTAAAATATTTTAAGACTTCCTCCATGGCTGTTCAAACCATAAGGTAATGATTCAAGTACATTTTTAAAAATGCATTACATAAAAGAAATGATTCTATCTCAACAACTGGAAAGCAAACAGAATGAAACAAAAATTCAACAAATATGTATTTGTTTTTGATACTTAGTGCTCAGAGCCAAGTCAGGGAGTTTAAGCAGCAGGAAGAACCCACGTCTCCTATTTAATGTCAGGCAGCTGTCGTCGCCCCGGCTGATACAGCGCTCATGGATTCTTACTTCTCTGGCACCTAAAATACACATGCTCACCTCCCTGCGTATAAGTGTCAGGAGTCCTTACTCATCTCCTGTGTATGGTAGATTACATTTTCTGAACAATGAGCGCAATTTCTCCCTCAAGGAAACTTGTTATCACAGGATTTGGGGATTGGAATGTGTAATCCAAAACAGAGGTGCGAGAAGAGTAAGTTTTCTGGTCCAAGAAGAGAAAGAATGACTTTATTGACTATAAAAATAAAGTCTGAATGCTACAAGTTGGCCTGAACCCACCTGTGTACCTTTTTTACAAACAGACCTGAGATTTAAAAGTGGCCAGCCCCTTCGTAGCAGTGTGACCTTACATATAAGTCACCTGGACCTCCTTGAACCTGTCACCTGTGGAAAGGGAGGTTGTGACAAATGGAGGGACACGCTTTGCTGGCCAACCTTGTTACTGAGATTTTTGTTTCCCTTCTTCCCTGGCCAAACAGAATGCCAGCAAACCTGGGCACTTCCCCCTCCAAATGCTTGCTGGGCTGTTCCTTCTGCACAGACTGCCCTCGAAGCTTCACATGCCCCACACGGACCCTGCAAAGTGCTGCTCAGATGCCGCCTCTCTCCAGTGTCTTCCCATGTCACCAGTCAGAAGTAAATTCTCCCAGTTCTTATCAAACCTCCTCGGGATTGGACCTCTGGTACAGCAGCTGTCGTGAATTGCTCCAACCTGACTCTTCCGACATTCTTGCCACAGGCGCCTCCTCCATCCACTGCTGCAGCCCCCAGCCAGCCTAGTTCCGCACGCCTCCTCCTCATCACCTCCCAATGTCGTCAGGTTTTGCCTGTCTCCAGTCCATTTCCCGCAGCGACCTCTCTAAGATGCAAATCTGTGTTGCCACCGTGATGCCTAAAACCTTCAGTGGCTCCCAAGGAGTCTGAGGTCGAAGACGACAACTCAGCGCCGGCCACAAGGCCTGAGTGGTGCGGCCCCGGCCATCTCTCCAGCTTCACCTCTGCTCGTTTGGTTGGTTTTTGAGAAATCATTCACATGCCATAAAACTCACCCTTTTAAAGTGTACAATTCGGTGGTCTTTAATATGTTCACACAGTTGTGCAACTATCACCACTATTTAATTTCAGAACATTTTCATCACCTACAAAAGAAACCCCAGACCCGTTAGCAGTCACTCTCCACCCTCTCTCCCAGCCCTAGCCCCTGGCAGCCACCAAGACACTTTGTCTCCATGGATTTGCCTATTCTGGATATTTCTGATAAATGGAATCATCTGTGGCCTTTGTGTCTGGCTTCTGTCACTCACCGTAATGTTCTCCAGACTCACAACTGTCGTAGCACGGATCAACTCCTCATTCCTTTCCATGGCTGAACTGTATTCCATTGTATGGATGGACCACGTTTTGTTTATCCGTTCCCCACTTGATGGATATTTTGGTTGTTTCCAATTTTTTGGCTATTACGAGCATGCTGCTAAGAAAATTTGTGTTCAAGTTTTTATGTGAACATATATTATCATTTGTCTTGGGTATAAGCCTAGGAGCAGAACAGCTGGTTCAAATGCTACTCTGTGTTTAGCCTGTTGAGGACCTGCAGGCTCTTTTCCACGGTGGCTGCACCATTTCGCATCCCCCCAGCAACGCGTTAGGGTTCTGATTCCCGCACATATTTCTGCCAGCCTCATTGACCCACCGTGCCTGACTCCCTGGGCTCGAACCTCGCACCTCCTGTTAGTTCTCACGTGGGCCTGACTCTTCCTCTCACACAGCAAAAGGAGGTACTTGAAGATGCCTCTGGTTCTATCAGACCCACGGCCTCTTTGTCTACCCTGAAATGAAATTCAAAAATAATATAACCTGCGTACCCAGATAATGAAAACATGTATGTGTAATTCTCCAACTATAAAATAGAGACTAAATGCAAAGTAATTTTTAATAAAAATCATATGCTGGAAGCTGTAATGAAGTAGCCAGGTGCTTGAGCTCACGGGTAGAAATACTGTGCAGGTGACCGTGAGCAATGCAGGGAGATACAGGTCTGGAGTCGCACGTCGAGGGGAGTCGCTGCCAGTGCTGTTGCCCCAGAACAGTGAACAAGCCGTGGTGAATTCCCAAAGCTCAGTTCAGCCTTGTCTTAATCTACATGGTCATTGCATTCCAGGGCAATTCAGTGCATGTTAAAACCATGCAAAAAGCACTGCGTTTGCATGTAAAGTGGGGTCGGGTTCTAGGTTAACCTACCCACCCCTGGTAAGAACCACCAATGCAGGTCTTTCCCTTGCCCTGGACATACTTCCCTCCTCCTGCATCGATTACTTTACCTGCTCTTTCGGCCGTCAACTGAAAAGGCACTTCCCAAGGAAACTCTCCTGACCTCCCGCACTAGATTTCGCTTTCAGAGCACCCCGTGCTGCTGCTTCATAGCATTTGACAGCATTTGCCCTCCCACATTCACGTGTTTTCTTTTTATTAGTATCCATGTCCCTCCCCCGCCCCCACCCCCCAGACACAGGCCCCAGGAGGTCTGAATTGTGACTTTCCTATCATTTTATTCCCAGCCGTTAATGTAGTGCCTGGTACACAAATATTTCTTTTTTTCTTTCGAGACAGAGTCTCACTCTGCTGCCCAGGTTAGAGTGCAGTGGCATCATCATGGCTCACTGCAGCCTCGAACTCCTGGGCTCAAGCAATCCTCCTGCCCCAGCCTTCCGAGTGGCTGGGACTACAGGCATGTACCACCACGTCTGGCTAATTTTTTCTATTTTAGTGGAGATGGGGAGGTCTTGCTGTTGCTCAGGCTGGTCTCAAACTCCTGAGCTCAAAAGATCCTCCCGCCTCAGCTTCCCAGAGCGCTAGGATCACAGGTTCGAGCCACTGCACCTGTCCACAAATATTTCTTGAATGAATGATTGTGTAAGAGTGTTCTTGTTTACATTCTCTATTTCCCCGGGAGTTCCTAGAAGACAGTGTTATACCTGACTTATCTGTGTCCCCAGTGTTACGGATAAGCCTTTCTTTTATATGGACAGCAGCGGTCAAATACTGAATGGATGGATGAAAGCAAAATCACTGTTGGGCTGCCAGTGTTCCGATAAATAAGCTAAGGACACATTGGATGTGTTCCAGTAAATCCTCGGGCAAGTGTTGTGCTAGGGTTGTGTGTGGGGGGGGATCATACTGGAATGCTGTGGTTTCTATAAAGAACCTTGGTTTTAACTGTGTTAATTATTTCAGCTTTAGCTGCTGTGTAACAAACCATCCCAGAACTTAGTGGTTTAAGATAACAATGACTTGGCTGTTTCCCCCCATTCTGCGGGTTGGTGACCTGGGCACCGCGTCCGCTGACTCTGCTTGGGATCACCCACGTGGCTGTTTTCATCGGACAGCTCCACCAGGACTGCAGGATCCCAGGAGGCCTCACTCACGGGCGCAGCGGTGGTGCTGGCTGCCAGCCGGGCACTGTGATTCTCCTCCACCTTCTAGTAGCCTGGCCCAGGTTTCTTCCCTGTTTGTGCTCTTGAGGTTCCAAGAGAGTGAAAGCAAAGGCAGAAGGTGCAAGGGGAAGGCCTGGTTCCAAAGGGGCAGACCATCACTGTCACCTCACCTGTGGGGCAAAGCAAGTCACAGTGCCACCCCAATGCAGGTGGGTGCAGAGACAGGCTCTACGCCTGCTGGGACAGGCAGCGAGTGCCAAGGGCTGTGGCTCCCGGGAGGCCTGTTTCCTGAGGCCTGCGCTGCCGATCTGACGTGCACTGCTCTGCTCCCTGCTCTCGGGTCCGAAGGGCAGCTCTGCGTCTTTCTTATCGATGGAGGATCCGCTGGGACCCTGAGTTCCCCACTCAGCAGGGCGTCTCCTTGTCTGGGCCTGGAGACGGGTGGAGAAGGTGATGGAGATCAGGTTGAATGTCTCTTTTCCAGATTCAGTTTTGGGTTTGTTTGGTTTAATTTGGGGAGGGGGATCTCATTTTTATTTCGGGTAAGTCATGATATCATTTAATTTTCTTGCCACTAGCCTCATTTCTCTTCCAACTCAACTGCAATAAAAAGGCGGGGTAATGGAGCATTTCTGGCTAGTTATTCTGTAGATTTTACTACAAAAGCACCTAAGGGTTGAGGGCGTGGATTTGAGAGCAAAACTCTTTGAATTAGAATCCTGGCTCTGCGGGTTATAAGCTGTGCAGCATTGGGAAAGTGCCTTTGTCTCCTTGTGCCTCAGTTTCTTCCTCATCTTTTTTTTTTTTTTTTTTTGAGACAGAATCTCACTCTGTTGCCCTGGCTAGAGTGCAGTGGCGTCAGCCTAGCTCACAGCAACCTCAAACTCCTGGGCTCAAGCGATCCTACTGCCTCAGCCTCCCGAGTAGCTGGGACCACAGGCATGCGCCACCATGTCTTCCTCATCTTAATGGGCATCTGGACGCCTAGGAGGGTGGGGAGGAGGGAGGGAGGTAGTGGAGGCAAACCACTAGAGCGGTGGCTGGCACCTGGGGAGCACGGCCAACGTCAGGCACAAGGACTGTGCACAGAGCCTGTGCCTCCTCGAGGCAGCCGGGGCAGAAGGCAGAGCTGGGCGCTTGCTCAGAAGTCAGGTGGGCAGAGCACAGCTCCTCTGCAGATGTTCCTCTCGGGGGAATAAAGAAGGTGGCTTAAATAAAAAGCAGTCTGTAATCTCTTGGTACATCCGTGAAAGAACAAAGCCAGCATGTGCAGTGAGTCCTGCCCCAAAATGGGTCTCATTCTGGCTCTATTACGAGATATTTGTGCTTTCAATATAAATTATAAATCTAAACATATGCGAGGTTTGTTTTCCCCCCAAAGCAGATTCCAACCAGCATGAAACCAGCCAACCCAAATAAATTGTGTGCTTAAGCCCATTGTTTCCAGCGACGTGTAAACTGTTGGGTTGTAGAGAGTCGCTTTGAAGAAGCTGCCTCATTAGTGCTCCCAGCATCAGGGTTCAATTTAGGCAGCGCATATTTGAGCGGTTTACTAGAAATCTGTGGCAAAGAAAGACACGCATGTGGGGGAGGTCAAGAGATTCTTATCAAATTGTACAGGATGCATTTAGGCGGGGTTGTCACAAAAGCACACACAAGAAATAAATAGATAAAGCAGCAGCCCGAGCTCGAGAAGAATTGCAGAATTCCTCAGCTGGGGGAATCATTTTGGGAATGCAAAGATCGCTTTCAATGTTATGTTTGTAAGGAAACGACAGTCCCCAAGTGGAGAATGTCAGGTCCTCGGAGAAACCCTGTGGGCACTCACGTGCAGAAACTATTTATTTAACTGGAATTGGTTTCTGAAAAAATTCCACTCTGGGGAGTCCCAAAGCCAGTGTGGCGGGTGTCTGGGATTTTCTCTGAGGTCAGGACTCGGCCTTTGCTAATCCCCCAACTGATAAGCCTCCCGGATTTCAGGGCAGAGTCATTCCTCTGCTGAACCAAGGTTTATGGTCCCGGCTGAGGCTGGAGGGAGAACGTGTCATTCCAAAGGCCCTCCCCAGCCCCGCGGAGTCCTCTTCTATCTGGTGGATCGGTAGTTTGTCACAGGGGATCAGAGGTGCCTGGAATGAGGCTGAAGATGGGAGGAGATGACAGTGGAAGGGGAGCCTGGGAATGGGGGGTTAGAATGTTGTCTCCGGGAAGAGTCCGGCAATCCGAGCTCGTCGGTCGATGGGGTTGGTAGAGGAGGGGAAGCTCTGGTGCCACGATTTTCAGGAAAATGGTGGGATTCACCCGGTAGGCTGGGTCTGGAAGATTGTTCCACCTGTCAAGCACCCCCCCGCCCCCCGGCCTTCCTTCCTACTCCCCCGCCTGTGCCCCTGCTGTCGGCAGGATGCTGGGGCGTAGGAAAGTGATGAGTCCAAAAGATGAGGCCCCCTGGCTTCCAGCCTGGCTTTTCCAGGTGACTTAGACAAATGATTTCATTCACCCGGTGTTTGTCAGGCACCTCCTCTGCTCCCGGCACAAGGATGCTACGGTGCCCACGGCCGTTGGGGTCTTTCCTCCCAGGTGGAGGAGGATGAGAAAACAGGCAATATTGTGAGAATACAATGGTGATGACAATGATAACAGTAACGCAGATTTGACAGGAGCCAGCCATGTGCCAGGTGGGGCCCGAGCACTTTACACGGAATGCCTCCGTGCTTCTCAAATCTGACGTGTGTGCGAGGGAGTCACTCGGGGCTCCTGTTAACAGGCAGAATCTGGCTCAGGTCTGGGTGGGGCCCGGAATGCGGCAAGAGCAAGCTCCCAGGGGACACTCATCTGCTGGTCTGTAGTCTGCACATCCAGTAGCAAGGAGTTATTTCATCCAATGCTCAGAGCAACACAAGGAGGCACTACAGTTATGCCCATTTTACAGATGAGGAAATGAAGGCTCTCAGCTTGGAAGCAGATAAGCCAGGATCGGGCTCTGGGCCTGCATGCTCACCCGGTTCTGCCACGGTGAGGTGGTGAGGATGCCTGGTAGAGGGCACCTCACCCAGAGTGGGGTCCCAGAGAAAGCTTCGGGAGGCTGTGACTCCTTAGTTGGGTTCCAGCAGGTTAAGAGTTAAGGTATTAACCAGGTGAAAGCTGGGGAGAGAGTTCCAGGCTGGGGAACCACAGAAGAGAGGCTGGCATCCAGAGAGGGCCAACATTCATTCAGCAGAGGGGGCAGAGCCAGAGAGGGGTGGAGACCAAGGCTGTGCAGGGCCCCATGCCCGACATGTGGCCTTACCCTGAGGGCCAGATCAGATCTGCAGCCTAGAAAGCTCAGGCCACCTTTCTGTTCACTCATCCACATACTTCCTTGGGGCGTCCCCCGCAGGCTCAAAGGCGGAGACAGGAGCCACTTCCACTGCCCCACCCTGCACTTAGCACTTGGCTTTGTGGCTCTCCATTTACACATCTGTCTCTCCAGATTGTTTCCTCCTTGTTCCAGCATCTGGGATGACAGTCCCTGCCCTGTCTGCATCATGCAGAGGCTGTGAGGGTAGCGTGGATAGAGACGCAGGATAGAGAGTACCATTTGGAGTGGGTGGGTGGGGGCTGGGAGAAGGGGAGGGACCCTGTGGCTGTCTACAGAGCCAGGGATGAGGGGTGAGGGATGAGAAGTGCCCCCTCGGCTCACCAAGAGGCTTACAGATGTCTTTGGGCTCCTTGCAGGGCCCTCTGTACACTCCAAGGACACCTTCTCAGGGGCACCGTCATGGATGGCGAAGATTCCGGGGCAAGGGATAGTCAATGTGGTTGCTTAGGGACTGTCCAGGTCATTTAGAGTTGTCATCTGCCAGACCACCTCTTAGCCTAGTGTCCTCCAAATGCCACCAACTCAACTTCTACCATGACAACTTTGGCCATATGCATTTGCCACCTGGGCTTTTATGTTTATATTTAAATTGATTTATTTTTCCCCCAAACTTTTTTATTTTTACACATTTATGGGGTACATGTGCAATTTTGTTACATGCATAGACTGTGTAGTGGTCGAGTCAGGGTTTTAGGGCGTCCTTCACCCGAATAATGGGTATTGCACCCGTTCACTAATTTCTCGTCATCCACCCCCACCCCTCCCTCTCCTGAATCTACACTATCATCCCACTCTCTACGTTCATGTGTGCACCCCCCAACTTTTTATTTTGACAAATTTTAAACCTATAGGAAAGTTGGAAGAATAGTGCAAAAAACATCAATATACCCCTCACCTAGATTTACCAACTGTTAACATTTTTGCCACAATTTGCTTTCTCTCTCTCTTTCTCTCCATATATACATTAAAAAAAAAGCCAACATGGGCTTATTGTTTTTCTGGGCCCATTAAAGATATTTAAATAAGCTTTTTATTTTAGAATGGTTTTAGATTCACAGAAAAGTTGCAAAGACAGTACAAAGAGTTCCTATATACCTTGCACTAATCTCTCACTGTTTCCCTTAACTGTTCACATCTCACATTACTATGGTACATTTGCCACAACCAATGCACCAATATTGATACATTATTATTAACTAAACTTCTATGCTTTACTAGGATTTTGTTAGCTTTTCCCTTATCTGGTGGATAAAGTTTAAATTTTTTAAACTTTAAAACTTTAAAAAATTAAAGATAGGGAAGTGTCCAATGGAAAACCATTGCCACTTGCCAAACACATTTCTAGCTAGATGTTGTTAGCAGCTGAGTGACCTAAGTCCAGGGCCTGCTTTCTCTCTGCGACAAAGGGAGATTAGCTCACGTTAGAGAGGTGTTAACGACAAACTAGTTCAAGCTGAGACTTTCTGCCGGGCCAAGCGGGATTGAACGAGCGTTGCCACAGGAGGGCGATGACTTTCCCGCTGTGAGATTCCGTGTTGTTTAGTGCTCAGTCTGCGTGTCACCCAAAGTCAGCGTGGGCACGGACCCTGCAGGAGCCTCACCTTGGGAAACTGCGTGGTTGAGCTATGCCTCATCCGCAGGTGGCTGGACACCCAGGGTCTGACTCTGTTGGGCTCCAAACCTGGAGTTTCCTTCTGCCCTGAGTTTGGGGGTCAGGGCTGGGTGCTCCGACTGGACTGGAAGGGGGCTGCAGGGAAAGTCATTTATCTTCTCTACGGTGACTCTCCCGGCTGTGTTCCAAACCTAGCAGGCTTCTGACAAGTGAAAGAAAAGAGCACACTGGGGAATGCTACCGACAGCACGTGGGCGAGCACCTTGTCACGAACACAAGGGCCGTGTGCCTGTCCGGCCAGCGAGATGCACGTGGCCCTACATTTAGTGAAGGGGCGGGACGTGGCTAAACTGAAACTGTGCTTTCTCAACCACCCTTTGCATAATGTCTGAACTTGTTCACATTCATTCCTTAGAAATGCTTCAAAATGTTTTTCACGTTTTATAAGTTAGAGTCGGTCAGTTGCTTCCCGAAACTAAGTCATCGCTTCCCAGTACCGTCCTTCCAAATACGTGTCTGCTCTTCTCGTTTCTAGGAGAACCGGCCCACGACACAATCACTGGGACACTCGCCTGCCCTGAAGGAATTTCACTCTGTAGTAAATCACTCTTGGCTCCAGGCTCTAAACATCTAACCGGAGGTGATTCAAACTAGAGTGTTTGTAGAATTTCTGGGTTCACCACTAAGAACTGCTGTTTATTTCAGACCTGGCCTATTGTAGAATTCTTTGAGTTAGTCCAAGGAGGCAACGGTTGGGGTGAGATTTCCTCCCCACATGGGGTGCAGTGTCTCTGAAGAAGGAAGCTGGTTGGGACAGAAGTGATAGATTAATTCATTTTCATTGTTAGAAATGAAATGACTATAGGCAAGAGCACCAGCCCCAGACCCTTTTCCCAGAGGTTACAACACAGTTTGGTTTACATAGTGTTTGATCTCGTGTGTGTAAGGGTGGAATGTTACACAATCAGGATTATACTGAATGTCTCATTCTGATCCCTGTTCACTCAATAATACATCTTGGAGACCCATGTCTGTTGTTACATACAGATACAGCTCTTTTTAAACTGCAGCCTGGTACACCATTGTACGACCCTACCACATTTTATTCCACCGGTCATCATTGGCTGGATGGCCAAGTGATGTCCCGTGGTTTCCTGTGTAGACAGTTCTCAGCAAGCATCTCTGTGAGCCCCCTGTGCACACGCACGAGCGTGGGAGATGCTCGTTCCTGGTGTTCAAAGGTCTTGCCCAGTTACCCTTCCGAGTGTGTGTGCCTTGGTGGGGAGCAGTGTCAGCTTCTGTTCTCTGGGGCTGTGTATTCCCGGCTTCTTTCCTGCACCTGCTGCAGGGAGGGAGGAAGGAAGCGGAGGGAGAGAGGAATTCATCTCTAGGTGTCACAGGCTCTCCCAGCCTCTCCTCCTCTGGAGGCAGTAAATGAGTGCTTTGTTCCTGGGTCCAGCCCTGGACAGAAACAGAAAGCTGAGATGTGTCCAGTTGACAAAAGGAGCCACTCACTCACCAAGCCTGGACCCCACCCCTTGACGTGGAGACTCTGTTAAGTTTGTAGGAGCTGCACGCACACATGCACACATACAAATGTAACAGGGGTGTGGGGTGAGGGCCAACCCCAAACCCTGAAATAATTAGGTTGTAAAAAAGGAAAAAAATAGCAAAAGAGCCCTGACCATTCACCATAGCAAGGAAAAGGGCCAGGCTAATTCACAGCCTAGCAGCGGGAGGTGCGGGGAGGAGAGGGGACTTGGGGAAACCTGGGCCAGCGGAAGGGGTGTGCGAAGGGCCAGATCCGGATGGAAGAGGGGGACAGATGGGAAGGAGGAGAGAAAGGAGGGAAAGGAGAGTGAGGAAGGGCCGCAGGGAAGTGGCAAGGTAAGAAGAGGGAGGAGAGCCTGGAGGAGGGAGGGTGGCAGCGTCCCTGTCTGTTTGTGATTAGCACACGGCCCAGCACGGAGTGGAGTAAACAGAAACTTCCAGGCGTCCCCGCCGCCCCCCTCTGAGGCAAAGTAGAAATCAGATGCTCTGTGATTAATCGTGGAAGATTCAGGACACGACCACAAACGCCGTGCGGACTTGAAATTAGCCGCCTCTCCCAGTCGCCTTGCCAAAATGGGAGTGGGGGGTGGGACGTCAAGGGGTGGGGGCCCCGCCTGCTGGGGGCCAGCATGGAATTCTTGCTGGCAGAGCTCGCGGTGACACTGACAGGCAATCGGCTGCGTCCAGAGCAGCAGGCAGCATCGGGGAGCCGGGCCGGCTGGGGGGCCCCGGGGCGGCTTCCCGGAACCCCGGCTCCGCGGCGCCTGCACCCTGACACGGGCCAGATAAGAGCCGCGGCTGCACTATCAGCGCCGCACAGCGCCGTCCCCACACCCCGGGAGGAAGACTGGGGGCGCAGTGGGATCCTCAGAGGCGATCTTCTCCGCGAGCAGGGCGGGCGCCCGGTGGCCCGTCCAGATGGACTTTCCTGAGCCCTAGCTCGGTCCCGCGGCAGAGAGGCGGCAGCGAGGAGGACGGCGTGACTGGACCCGCACGTCCAGACCTGCTCGATGGTGAGTGTGAAGTGACGGCTCCGATGTGCTCCCTGGTGCCGCCTGGTGCGGACCGCGCTTCTAGGGGATGGGGCTGGGGGCAGCGCTTCCTGGCATCCCACCTGGAGCTCCCGCGGCAGGAGGGGGCAGCCGCGCTGCAGACTGAGATGGGAGGGCAGTGTCTCTCTGTGTGGCCTTGGCAAGTTCCTTTCCCTCCCTGAGCCTGTATTTGTCCATCTCTAAAATGGAGTGGTTGAACTGGTGATCTTTAAGAGACTCTTACTACGACGGCTATTTTATTTCTTTTGCATCTGCCTTGTGCCGGGCACTGTGCTGGCATTTTTGAACCAGGAGCTCAGGGAGTCCCCACAAACCCCCTGTGGGGGAGGAATTACTGTCCTCATTGTATACCAAGGAAACAGAGGCTCAGAGAAGTGCAGTGACTTGCCCAAGGTCACACAGCCCATCAGTGGCAGAGATGAGAATCGGACCCAGATCTTTCCGACTTTCATTTGGCTAAACTCTCCTGTCCACCTCGGTTGTCTGGATTCTGTATTCTCTGGCTCTGCAGTTATCCCAGGACGTGGGGTGAAGGAGAAGACAGTGTCAAGGGAGCATTACCTACAGGAGGGAGGCCGAGGCTGGGCAGAGAAGCGACAGGCTGACACCTGACAAGCATCGTCCAACTCTCCGGATGATGTCTCAGCCCAGGGTCGGGGTTCGCTGTCCTGGGCTGGGACAGGGGCTCCAGGCGTGAGTGACAAGTGCCCAGTGCAATTTCCTCCGGGGACATGGGGGAAGAGGCTTCATATGTCAGGGGTGGAGAGAGCTGGGGGCAGGGAGAGTGGCACATGCCTCGACTAGGTTTTGTTCCAATTTTATTTTGCCTTTTCAAAAATCTGTTTCAAATCATTGTGGGCCTGCGCAGCTCCTCTGGATGAAACAGAATTGTGAAACACGTACAGTGCTTTCCACATGCCTTCCCTGGGGGAATCACATATTGGTATTATTGTAGGCTATTTGCATATACATCCCTGCAGCTGTGGCTGGCAGCAGCCAGGAGATGAGATGCAGATAAAGTCAGCTAGGGCCTCCCTGGCACCAAGCAGGAGGATGCAGGAAGCACACGGCAAGGCCGTAGCAGGTGGGAAATCCCTAGGGCGCCAGGCATCGGGCCAGAGCTAAAGGTCCCAACACCCAGATGTGTCCTCCCCTTTTCTCTTCCCTTGGAAAATTCCATCCCAGAGCAGCTCTGTACTTTTCTTTCAGGGACTGACTCAGCACCCACCCCTACAACCCCCACCCCCTCCCCATACTGGGGACCAGTCGAGACCTCAGTTGTTGTCCCAGCTCAGTCCCAGGTAAACCCGGACAGTTGGTCACCCTACCCAGTTCCACCCTGGATGTTCTTTGTGACCTTGAGCTAGTCATTTCCCTTCTCTCAGTTTCCTCATCTATAAAACAAAGGGATTATTTTAGACTCTCTCTAAAATCTCTCTGCAACTCTGAATTTGCGACTCTGGTTGAAGAGCGCTTAAGCTGTGAACTGGGTGCGGGTGTCTGAGGGTAAGACACAAGTTTAGAGAGGAGAATCTCGCCGCCGCTTCCCCAGGGCAGTCAGGCAAGGCCACAGGGGAGGCTGGAGTGAGGGTGGGCTTGGAGAAATGACTGACGGCCTGCAGTGCCACCGTCAGGGATGTCAGTGATAACAAGCCCGTGGCCATGCAGCTTCTGAGAAGCCCAGCGAGCTGTTGAAAGCACAGTGTGGTCTTGAGTCCAGCGTTTGTGCTGAGTGACCGCCCAGACGTCTGCTGGGTGCAGAGCCCTCACCTACTCCCTGTCGGAACCTCGGCCCTCCCTCTGGGGTCCCCGGTTCATTCCGGGAGCTCCAAAGGGCTATGTCACATGTGCTGACAAACTGGTTTCTTGTCCTATTCGTCCTTCCTCTTGCCCCTAAGGCTGCTGGAGAAGCTTCCCTGCCCGGCTGAGCACAGCAACATGCATGGTGCTGCCTCGGGAAACTCCCAAATTTCCCACCCGTTAGTGCCGGAGACATTCTGGGTTCCGGGTAGCTGTGAAGAGAGTGGCTCCCTTCCCAGCTCGGTGACAGTCTTTGCTGTGTGGTCCCCACACAGAGGTGTGCTGGAGCCAGTTTGTACAGCCTGAAAAGGCTGAGTGTCAGATTTTCAGGAATTTGGTGAATTGGTTGCTAAACACAGCCATTATTAAAAATTAAATTGTATGAACTTACAATTAAATAAGTTGTATTAAAAACAAAGGTGACAAGTACTCAAAGCTCATCTCTTCCCGCTTTTTAAACCACATTTTGCTATTACCTGTTCTGCTGAGATTATCTACACTTGTTGTACTGATGTCCGTATGGTGCAAATATTACATAATCTTCCCTACTCCACTTGCAGTGGTTTGAACCTGGTGCCTTGAAAGCAGCTGTGGTGGGAATATTTACACTATGGAAATTGGCAACCAGGACAGCCCAGGGCTTGATTTATTGTTTTGTTGATTGTCTAGATTTGAGAAAGTGAGGGAGGAAAAATTAATGATGCTGATTAAGCACAAACGTGTGCTAGCTCTACAGCTGTTACATTGTGACTAGCGCCAAAAGTTGAGGAAGTTGCTCACTTCACTGATGAACAAACAAAGCTCTGACATGCTCCTTATTGTCTCACTTTGGCTGTGCTCTATAAGGTAAAGGCAAATATCCAACACTATTTCTGAAGAACTACACTTCTTCATCGATCGTAACCAGAGGTTGATTAGAGGAATTGGAGGCAAAAATCAATAAAAATGTTATGTTTAAATGAATTAATTATATTTACAAAAAAAGAATATTGTAAATTTTATTTATATTGCTAAATTGTGTGCTGCACATCCTTTACATCAATACAATTTATAATAAACCTAAGTATAGTGTGTGTATGTATGTGTGGATCTGTGTATATATACATGTGTGCCTGTGTGTGTGTGCACACACACACACACACGCACATACGTCCCTGGAGAGCTGATTGTTAAACCTTTACCCTCATGCCACTGGCCTCACAGCATTTATGCTTGTGCCCAGGGTTTTGAAAATCCTGCCATGGGCCGGACACGGTGGCTCATGTCTAAAATCCCAGCAATTTGGGAAGCTAAGACAGGAGGGATTGTTTGAGGCCACGACTTCAAGACCAGCCTGGGCAACATACCAAGATCCCACCTCTCCAAAAATAAAAAAAATAGCCAGGCACAGTGTTGCCCACCTATAGTTCTAGCTACTTGGGAGGCTGAGTCAGGAGGATCACTTGAGTCCAGGTATTTGAGGCTACAGTGAGCTATGACTGCGCCACTGCACCCCAGCCTGGGCAACAGAGCAAGACTGTCTCAAAAACCAAAAAAAGCCCATCATGGATAGTCCTCAGCCCTCACCCAAAGGGGTTCACAGGGCCCTGGACACAACCCTCTCAACTTCCTCCTCTTGCTTAAAACGAACCAGCAGCCAAACTCCCCTCTCCTGGCCTCCGCCCCGGAGTGGCTGCCGAGGCTCGGTGGGGGTAGTAGGGGTATTGTCCGCTCCCCTCCAGCAGCATCTGGGCCCCAGCTCCCCCAGTGACAGCGGCCCTGGGATGCGCTCCCCATCGCATCTGCCATCTCCGTGTTCTCCGGGCATTTGTGGAGTCCCGACGGTGGCGGCTCCCTGGTAATCCCATCCTGTTCCAGGCCTCGAGCCTGCCATGCTTGATTTTCATGTGCAGCGAGTGATGCTCTCATTGAAACGGCATCTTGGAACCCGTCAAAGCAACAGCTACGCCAAACCTATAGGGAAGTTTAGACAACTTTTTATTTTTAGAAACCCTAGGAGCCAGGTGGGCCCTTTCCAGTCCTCCCAAGCCAGCAAGCACGAGGGGAAAATCTTTCTCCTCCCCAAGTTCCGCTTCTCTTACAGGCGAGGCCAAGGAAGAGGCCCAGGTGGGGGCATCAGCTCAGAGAAACGCAACTGTGGTCCAAGACGGGGGCCATGCCCACGCAGTTTTAAAAAGAGCTACAAATGCACATGTTTTATTGTGACTATTTCGTGTGGTAGCAAGGGCCGTCCTGGCTCTCAGTCTCAGCGGTCCTGCTCTCACCCCGCGCAACCCCCGAAAAAGTCGGGTGTCTGTTTTCTCAGACCATCCATTTACTCCTGTTCGTATTTTTCTTTGTTATGTAATTTTAATGGTCAAAAATAGGATCATTCTATACATTTTATTCTACATCTTCCTTCTTTCACTTGACGGCGTATCCTGGATGTTTTTCCAGGTCAGCCGTGAAGACCTAAAACATCCCCTTGCAGTGCCCGCATCGCCGAAGTCCCGGAAGGCTGTAGGGAGGGATCGGCTTCGATGACCTCGTCTCCACTTTGCGACCAGGTCTCAAACTTTCAAAAACACTCGAGCAGAGCTCAGACACTCCCACTTTTCAGTAAAGAAGAAATTCTATTGTCTCCCCCAGCAATATGCTTCTAGAAGCTTCTCATCACCTCCGCTGCCTCCACACTTGCCCAAGTGGCCATCGTCTCCCTTTGGATTGTTGTGTCATTGCCTCCTCACTGGTGTCTCTGCTTCTCCTCTTGCCTCGTTGATGGTCCGAACGGACCATGTGCAGCCAGCAGGGGCTTGTTCAAATGAAATTAGATCCTGTACGTTCTCTGTTCAGATCACTGTCCTCCCCTGAACCCTGGCCCACCTTGCCCAGAGTACAAGGCACAGTCCTCACCATGCCCACAGGGCCCTGCAGGCTCTGGACCTCTCTAACCTCCTCTCTTCTACCCGCTCTCCCCGCCCCCGCCTCTGCCATATTTGCTCTCAATAATGCCAGGCACAGGCTACCTCAGAACCTTTGCACGTGCTTTCCCTCTGCCTGGGACACTCATTCTCCTGATATCATGTGGCTCAAGCCTCCATATCCTCCAGGTCTTTACACAATATCACTTCTCAGTGGGGCCTTTCTGACCCTCCATTTAAAATTACACCCACTCCCTGATCTCCCCCGCCCCTTTTCCAGTTAATTTTTCTCTTTATCAAGTCTTATCATCTAACATATATATCTTTTTCTTTTCTTAAATATCCCCTACCAGAATGTGAGTTTCTTGAAGGTAGGGATATATTTTAATTTCTGCCTGTTTTATTCAGTGCTGTGCCCCACAGTAGGCCCTCAATAAATACTTGTCAGTACATAGTAGGCACTCAGTAAGGATTTGTGGAAACACTTGTTTTGATGTGCTGCCAGGGTGATGCGGCAGCCAGGCTTTTTTGGGAGGATCCTGAGTCAGGGTGACCGGGAACCGAGAGCAGCTCGCTGCATTTGATTTATGGACTCCACGTCTCAGTAGCTTGTGCTAACTCTCGAAGTGGCGTTCGTTTGTGTGACAAAGAGAGTCCGTGGAACTGCATCAGCCAGTCAGAACTGAGGACAGGAGTCGCTGCCTAGGCCTTCCAGTGACCTCTGCACCACCCTCTGGTGTCACCTCAAGGCTCTGAGGCAGCCAGCAAAGAAACGAAGGGTGACCACCAAGCATGGAGCACCTAGTTCCTGCAGCCATCAGAGTCTGTCTTGGATGGCCTCTGAGGGCTCTGGAGGCAGCACCTCTTGTTCACCTGAGTCGGGATAAGCCCTGCAGGACTCGAGTTCTGCAGTGGGCAGGCAGCTGTTCCCATGTTGCCCCTTGAGTGGAGTAGCCGGATGCCCCTGGCTCCGTGTGGCACCGAGGGAGAAGAGGCAGCGTGCCCAATATCGCCTTCCAAACTCACTTGGCGGGGGACAACAGAGGGAGGGGAGGACCCTGGGGGTGGAGGCATGAAGAAGGGGGCCTGAGTGTTCCCTCCAGACACACCATCGATGCTCCCACCGGGGACCAGGTAGCCTGACACCCAGTTAATAGCTAAGTGGCCTACGGCCTTTCACTCACCTGCCTAGGGGTCCCCACTAAATCTCTGCCCCCAAAATTGGGGTCCAGAGAGCTTTCCTTTTAAAAATGAACCTGAAGTAAGTGGAATTGGATGAATCATGATTCCATTATGAAACACTGAGTCACCTGTGTGCCCACCTGCCCTCCCCTCTCACTCTCTCTCTATAGTGGGTTATAAAGTGATAAACACCTGTGAACCACTGCCCAGCTGAGAATTAGAACTTTGATGATAATTTAGTTACTACTAATATCTGGTAGTATTTTATGTTCATCTTTCCCTGGCTTTTCTAAAACTTGTGGTAAATGACATACAATTTCTCAATGTAGCATATTGTCAAGTGTACAGTTCAGCAGCATTAAATACATTGACAATGTTGTGCGACCATCAGCACCACCCCTTTCCAGAATGTTTTCATCATCCCAGTTTCCCCTGCTTAAAAAAATACTTTTATCACTTACCATATATATGCCAAAATAATATATTATTTACTTTTACTTATGTCTGAACTTTAAGAAAGGATTTATGTGTTGTCTTCTGGCACTTATATTTCATAAAGCATTTTATCACTAAAATTCATCGATATGTTTGCATATGGCTTGTAGTTCATTCATTTTTCCCTGCTGTGTACTATTCCATGGTATATCAGAATTGATTTTTCCTATCTACGGGCATTCAAGTTGTTTCCATGTGTCTGTTTTGTTTGCTATTTTATATATATATATATATTTTTGAGACAGAGTCTTGCTCTGTGCCCTGGGTAGAGTGTAGTGGTGTCATTGTAGCTCACTGCAATCTCAAATTCTTGAGCTCAAGTGATCCTCTTCCCTCAGCCTCCCCAGTAGCTGGGACTATAGGCATGCACCATGACGCCTGGCAAATTTTTCTATTTTTAGTAGAGACAGGGTTGTTGTTCTTGCTTAGCCTGGTCTCAAACTCCTGAGCTCGAGCGATCCTCCCACCTCGGCCTCCCAGAGTGCTAGGATTACAGGCGTGAGCCACTGCGCCGGCCAGGTTTGCTATCATAAACACTACTGCTTTGAGAGCTCTTGCACCTGTCCTAGCGCACACACACAGGAGCACACCCAGGAGTAGAATTGCTGGGTCACATGGACTATGACGTAGTTTGTGGAATTATTTTCCAATGGCTCCTTCATAGGCCACTCTCCACCACGTGGCACCTGTCAGACGTCTCCCTTTTTGCTACTTGAACGTGTGGAATTTCCCCCTGGTCTTGGCCACCATCAAGGACAGACCTGCTGCCATTAACTGTGCATCTCCAGGTCTGGGAACGCCCAAAAGCCTTGCACAGGCGCATGTTCGTGACATCCCACATCTTTGTGGTGCAGCAGCTCCTGGAGGGGACCCAAGCCTGACAGCTGTGCTGTAGGAAGGAACACGTTGGGCAGGAATTAAAGACCCGAGAGCATCAGCCTTCCCTTCCCACACCTGCTTTTATTTAGTCTGATTCTCACCATGTGTGGCAAACAGTGTGGCAGGACGGGGCGAATCCTCACTCCTCGGCAGGCCCTGCTCTGCGCGCCTTACACACACCGCCGTGAGATCCTGCAGATGGAGGTGCGCTTACGAGCCCCGCTTCACAGATACAGACACTGAGGAACAGAGAGGTTATGTCACTTGCCAGAAATCACGCAGGTAGTAAATGGCAGAACTGGGTTTGAATCCAGCTATTCCGTTTCCTCCTGAGTTTGTGCTGCCTCTTGGTGGGTCTTAGCAGTTAAGCCTGACAAACTCCTCAGTAATACGGACTTAAATTCAAATCCTGGAACCCCCGCCAGGCTGCTGTGTGAGCACGTCCCTGGGGCGTGCTCGTTGGCGTAAGCCTGTGGGGCTCATCCCCGGAGCAGAGGGGGGTGTCAGTTCCACTCAAACCAGTATCTGCAAATCAGAGTGGGGCCCCCCAAAGCCAAAGGCTGTTCCCAGGAATCGAGGACGGGCAGCAGGAAAGCAGAGGTCCACTCCGGGCAGGCTGGGCGGGTTGGGGCCGCTGCCCTTCCTGACCATCTTATTGCAAAAGAGGCCGACCTGGTTGAGTTGTAACCGGCACAGCCACCCTTTGGCCCAGTCAGGCCGAGACTGCCGGCCGCACACGGGTGGCTACACACGACATGTCTGGAATACCTATTCTGAAGGGTAATTCTCTGGGATAAAGCATGTTTATGTTTTTTGGGGGGGAGAAAATTCCATTTCTGTTGCCAATTAGTTCTGCTTGAGAACAGCTTTTCTCAACACCGACATACTGGCTGCCCAGCCTCCAGTTCTGTTGATTAGCTCAAAGCCGGGAAAAAAGTGATTCTTCTTTTCCTTCCTCCACCCCCAACCATGAAACCCGGCTGCTAGTGATGAAAGGGGTCCTGTGGATCATTTAGTTTTCCTTGTCATGACTCCAGGAAAGGCTATAAAAATAATCAGTGGGCCCCGGGGCCATAATTGACTGTGCAGGGAAGTTGGCTACCACCGCGTCTGAGTTATCGGAATCTGTTGCAGATGGAGGTTTCAGCTGAGCCTCTCCTAATGACACCTGCTCGCCCTGGCCGGGGAGGGCTGGGGGTGCTGAGGGTTGCCTGTAGCTTCCCTTCTTTCCCAGGTTCCAGGAAGCTCCTGGCAGAGGGACCCGTGGCAAAGCGGAGAAGCTGGGCCACTGGGTCCAGGCGTGGCTCTGACGCCCACTACCCTGCACCAAATCCCAGCTCTGCCGTTATTAGCCATGAACCGTGAACAAGGGACTTAACCTCTTGGTGCCTCAGTTTCCTCATTTTGAAGGGACAATAATGCTCCCTTCTAGAAGTGACGTAAGAATTAAGTGAGTTAATACACGCAGAGCCCTTGACAGAAGGCCTGACAATGTGCAAAGTCGTTCCTAAACGTCCGCTTGTGTTACTTGTTCTCGACTCTCCCGCTCTTTCTCCGTTGACACTTAAGTCATCTGTGGTGGTGCCAAAGTATCTTATTCTGGTCCCCTGTTGAGGAATGTGAGAAAATCGGTTCCAATCTTTTGTGATCACACGTAAGGCTTTGCTGAATAGCCTGTGGCTTGCTGGGCCAGCCTCTCCACCCTAAAGTACGTGAACCCCGCGGTAACCTTGGCTCCTGACGTTCCTTCCTGGGGCTGCAGAGTGAGGAGGGAGGTGCGGGCACACGCCAGCCTGGGCCTGGCCTGCAGGCGGGCCTGCGGGGTGCATGGGAGGTGGGGGCCGGTCCTCCCTGAGCTGGGTGGGACAGATTCCTCCTGAGGTGCCACAGGGTGAGTGTCAGGGGGTTGGGGTAGGACCATCCAGCGCCCGGGCTTCTGGCAAAAGCCCTCATGGTGGTCTGGAGGGGGGACGTCTGTGCCCTGCAGGCTCTTCCCCTCCTGTGTGAATCGCCCCAAAATCTCTGCTCCAGCACCCTTTGCTGTATCTGACACGAGCTTAGCGCCCGTGGGCTCTGGCTCTCTTTTAGGGGGGCAAAACCTATGACGATTGAGATGTGGAGTCAGGACGGCCATTTTTGGTCCTGACTTCCCGGAGCCTCTACCCATGTAACCCCCAGGGCCTCGTGTCCTCGTGTGAAAAGCAGGATAGTAATAATATAAATAGTAATGGTAACAACTTCACAGGAAGGTCTGGTGAGGTCTCAGAGACATAATGCACGTAGAGGGTGAGACCTTGTGTCTGGCACAGGACATGCAAGCCAGTGTCAGAAATGTCCCGTCTACGGGAGTGTCTGTGCTGCAGGCGCTTGCAGGCAACGGTGTCTGAGTTGGAAGCCGCATCTAAAGGGAGTTAAGCCTGACTCCGTGGCCTCGGCAAATCATACTCCGTCTGAATTGAGCTTTCTCTCGACAATGAGGGTGTTAATGAAACGTATCCCATGGGTTTGTTGTGCAAATTAAATGAGGCAAAGCACATATTGCTTTGGGTCTAGCAAATCCTCAATAAATGGTGGTATTGTTGCTATTATTAATTGTCTGTGTTAATAGTTGTAAATATCCTCCCAGAGACTGGCACGGAGGTGCAGCCGGTGCTTGGTGAATACGAGAGGATTGACTGACAGGGCTGAGTGTGCTTGTTCTAAAGTAGGGTCTGGAGGGGCACTGAGGGGTCCATTTCTAGTGTCGCGGATCCTGTGGGGAGAATGCAGGGGAACCTGCTGTGACCTTGCCTGTGGTTTTGCAGTTGGCTACAGGTTAATTCTGCAAGACGATGGGCCAGGCATGATCACCCCATTTTAGAAGTAAGAAAACCAAGACCCAGAGCTGGGAGAGCCTCACCCCACACCCCATGGCAAGTACGTGACACAGCAGGGACCAGACCCACTTCCCCTGACCCTCAGCCCCACACAGGAAGCAGACCATGGGGGCAAGATAGTGTCCGTTGGTGGCCAGAGCCCTTGCACATTTCTGACATTTTTGCCTCTTGGGACAAAGGGTGAAGAAACTCGGATGAACTGTTCTTGTTTCCTGGTGGAAAAACACTGCTGACCCGGGGAGAGGAATCTGCACTGTGAGGTTTTGCTCTGTTTTCCTGTCTCCCCCCACCCTACTGCTTCATAGCAGCAGTTATAGAAAACCCTGCGACGGTTAATCCAGGAACGACTTCAGGGATTGTTTGAGGGTCTCTAACAGGCCAGAGGGCTCCCTGCACCTCTGATGCTGGCCCTGCATCTCCTGCCCTGCCTGCCGATGGCACCGACCCGAATGAGTGGACAAGTGGGTGAGCACCGTCCCCTGGGCAGCTGCTGCCTTCCAGGCACGGTGCGGGCTGTTCCCCGCCCTGCATTTCAGGGCCACTCCAAGCACGCACGTTGACAAGTCAGCTGAGTGTGGTCTGGTCACCAGCATGCGTCTCGGCTTTGGGGTCAGGTGAACTTGACTTTGTGTGGCCTTGGACACACCTGTCCGAACCTCTGTTTCCTCAACTGCAAGATGTGAATGAAGACAACACACCATGGTGAGGCCTGCACGGGAAACGGCTCCAGCTCTTGGTACACAGAACCAGCCCGTGACAGTGGCTTTCCACCAGATAGACCCAATTCAAAGTATGATCCAGCCACGATCCCTTAACTTCTGAGTCTCCCTCCCTCCCTCTGTAAAGTGGCATCACGATAACAATAGCAGGGGCTCTTACGGCTGTTGTGAGAAGGTAAGTGAATCCACACAGGCCATACATTTACAAGAGCACCTGGTACCTAGTCACCACCTGTACCTGTTTCCTACAGCTGCTGTAACAAAGTACCGCAAACTGGGTGGCTTAAAGCAATGGAAATGTGTTCTCTGGGGTTCTGGATGCTAGAGGTCCGAAATCAGGTGTCAGCAGCGCTGTGCTCCCTCTGCAGACTCTAAGGGAGGTCCGCCCCGGCCTCTCCTTATGTCGGGTGGTCGGGAATGTGTGGCTCGTCGTTCCTTGGAGCCGCGTCATCAAACTCTGCTTCCATTGTCACATGGCCTTCTCCTGTGCGGCCTCCCGTCTTCTCAGGACACCAGCCATTGGATTTAGGGCCCCTCCTAATCCAGTATGACCTCATCTTAACTATTTACATCTGCAAAGACCCTATTTCTAAATAAGGTCATATTCTGCGTCTCGGAGTAGACACTAATTTAGGGGTGACACTAGTCAATGCACTCCCCCACCTGATAACTATTAGCTATTGTTACTGCTCCTCTTGCCACGGTGTGCGCTCAGCACGTACGATGCGCTGGGCACTTTTCTGAGCTCCTGTCATTCCTTCTCCCATTCGATCCTCTCGTGACCCTGGGAGGAGGGTACTGGGATTATCTCTGTTTGAGGGCCAGGAGGTGAACTGACTTGCTCAGGGGCACAGGGCTAGCAAATGGCAAAGCTGGGGTTAAGATTTTCTCTGACTCCAAATCTGGCAAGGTTTCGTCCGAGACCTTCCAGTCCGATCCCAAGAGCTCAGAGTCGGCTGTACTTTCAGTCCCAGAATCCCAGGCACCGGAGAGACGCTCTTTCCTGGCCCACTCCTCCCTCCAGACACGTCTCCCCCAGAGAGTCTATGGAAAGAGGGAAGAAGGAATCTCGTCTTTGTAACGGCCACCCGAGGTTCTGCTCCTGCTCCGGACCCCTCGTGCCTGGCTCTCCTGCGCGTGGAGAGCCAGTGTGACCCCAGCGCGTGCGAGAGCGTGCCAGACGCATATGTTTCATCCCTGACATCTGGTAACATTTTGGGAGCCCTGACTTGGGGCTACAAATTGAAAAATGGTCTATTAAGGTGTGATTTATTCATCATGGAGACAATGCTATTAAATAAATGCTCGAAATGATTCACTCTGTCGGGTCAGGGAGCCCTGACTTCCCGGACCGGGCCTGGCGATGGCGCTGGCAGGAGGAAGCTGTTTCTACGACAGCGAGGAGGGCAGAGGCCTGGCGGGGCTGGAGCGCGGCCTGACGGAGACAAACGATCGCGCTGCAGATGATGTACGGCAGTTTACATTTTAACACGCCTGTGTCTTGGACGCGGAAATAACTTGCTTTGGCTGATGGGGGATGGGTGCAATTAGGAGCCTCTCAGAGCCACAAGCTCAGGGTGGGGAAGGAAGGAGACCGAGGCCTTGGGATGGGGCATAGCTGCCGGCTGTAGCAACAAGCCCCTGGGGACATCAGGCCCTCCCCAAGGACAGAGCCAGGCTGCCTGCCTCTGCTGGGGGCGGCTGGTGAGCATGTAGCAGCTGGACGCGTTGCAGAGAGCAGCGTCCTGAAGCCAGACTGCCTGGGTTCAAACCCTGCCTCCTCCACTGACCAGCCGGGCCTTGGACAGCCCCTCTCCAGAACAGGGATTATAATGGGACCCACCTCAGAGGGTCTGTGGGTGTTCCGTGAGCGGCTGGGACGTGGCGAGCCTCGTGTTAACCGCTGTTGTCACAGTGGTAATAGTGTCTAGAGAAAGATGTGGGCCAGTGTGCAGAGAGGCCAGCGTGCAGACAGGGCTGGCCCCGTCACCTTCCAGTTGTGCATCGAGGGCCGGGCTCTGCCTTGCCCTCTGCGCGATGGGCAGGAGCCTTCTCCTGGTACCTGCCCTGCAGGGCAGGGGGGAGACATCCACCCATCAGGCCCTTAGCACATCCGGTGCTGGGGCAGCCCACATACCAGCGTCACGGGGGTTACCCGCAAATATCCATCCTCTGTGGCCTGACAAGCGGGCTCCAAGCCTGTGGACAAGGGTCTGTCTTCACAGTCCTGCTTAGGAGTGAGGGGAGGACAGACGATGGCCGCACAGCCCCTCTGGCCCTTCTGCCCACATGGCTCCCGCCCCAAGGGGACAGGAAGATGCAGCCAGGCCTGGGGGGGTGGGTAGGGAAGGTGTCAAGTCTGTGGCCAGCCTCTGGTTGGGAGGCTGATAGCTGGGCAATTCCCACTCAGGTTTGGGGACCACATGGGCTGGAGTAGGGGCTCTGGGTGTGATATTTGTTAAGGCTCCCGGGTACTGTGACGTGTTCCCAGGTGGGAATTCTGTTCCCCTGGCTTGAAGTCTGGCATCTGTTATGATGTGAGAGCTGGAGCCTCACCCTCCCTTTGACCCTGTTGCCCCCAGACTGGCCGCCAGGGGAGCCAGGGCCAGGCCGTGGGACTCAGGCCAGCTGGCTGTGGCTCTCCCACGAGGATCAGTTTCCTGGGCCATCATGCTGTGGCCACTGGTTTGTTTGTCTCCACAGTGCCAAGCCCAGCCAGCTTTTGGGCAACAGCAGCCCCAAGGGGAGCATAATCCATGAGGAAGGGATGGCAGAACCCAGTGTGACGGTGGCCGAGTGGAGGGTGGAGGATGCTGGGCCCCCTGGCCATGCCCCCTGCAGTGCCCGGCTCTCGCCAGGCCTCTGCTGGCCCCTGGCCAGAGGCAGCTCTGAGCACCAGCGCTTTGGAGCCCCAGGAGGAACTGGCTGGGGTAAAGTGAGGACAGAGGTAGGGCTGCACCCTGGGGACAGGACAGCTGGACTCTTGGCCTTGTCACAGCTGCTCAGTGGGGGTTCTTCAGAGCCCTATCCTGTCCCAGCCCTCAGGCTTCATTTCCTGATTCTGTGATCCTCTCACTGCTCCCGCCAGTGGTCCCATTCATTCATTCATTCATCCACCCCCCCATCCATTCATTCATTCATTTTCTTGGTCCTCACAATGAGCCTATGAGGTGGGATGTGCCACTATTATGCCCATTTTTAGATGAGGGTACACACATAAAGGTTAAGAAATGGGTCCAGGAGCGCAGAGCTAATAAGGGGCTGTATCAGTTACCTATTGCTGCGTGACAAATGACCCCAAAACTGGGGGGCTTAAAACAATTCGTGTTTATTATCTCTTGGTTTCTGTGGGTCAGGGGTCCAGGTGTGGCTTAGCCAGGGCCTGTGCTTTGGGGTCTCACCGGGCTGCGATCCAGGTGTCGGCAGGGCTGCAGTCATCCCAAGGGTCACCTGGGGTGGGATCCATGGCCAAGCTCTCTCAGCGACCCTGAGCAGGACTCGGTTCCTTGTGGGCTGTTGGACAGAGGGTCTCAGTTCCTCGCTGGCTGTTGGCTGGAGGCTGCTCTCAGTTCTTTGCCATGTGGGTTATCTCCAGCGTGGCAGCTTGCTGTGTCACAGTGAGTGAGCCAAGAAGCTCTGAGTGTGTGTGTGTGTGTGTGTGTGAGAGAGAGCCAGGGGTGGGGCCATCACTGTCTTTTATGACCTAATCTTGGAGGTGACAGCCCGTCACTTTTGCCACATTCTATTCATTAGAAGTGTCCACCCACACTCAGGCTAGGAGGTGGGCTCTCTGTGGCTGTGTCCGAAGCTGCCCGCCACAAGGCCAAGCCAAGGTTTGGACCCACTGGGATCTGACTCCAAACCCGGTCCTCTGAGGAAGCCGAGAAAAGAGCCTTGTTCCTCCTCCCCAGGCGCAGGGACAGGCCGCTGTGAACCGCCCTGCAGAGTTCACTGCTGTGGGCGTGTGCCGAGCACCTACCATGCGGTGGATGCAGCACGGGGGGTGGGGTGGGGGGCGGCCGCCCACGGAGTGCACCGCGTGGCTGCACATTTACTCACCTGGCACGTGGGTACACAGAGAAAATGTCTTTTCCTTCTTTCCTGTAACTGATCTGATGTTTCTCACAAATCTCAGTCATAGTGCAACAAGGAAAAAAAACTAGATTTAGTCTAAGCTGATTCAATTCTTTTGGCCTTTAGGTGATGCTCGGCCTCAAATTTCCTGTTGTTCTTCCCAGCTCCCAAGCTGGCATCGAGGCATGTGTGTGTCCCAGGAGGCGTGGGGATGATGAGCCTCCCCGGGGATGGAGGAGTCGGGGTCTCTCACTGCGTCTGATGGCCAGGACATCGCTGCTTGTCCCTGTGGCATTCTGGCTGGAGCCGGCAGCTGGTAGAACCTGTTCTCTGGGCCTGGGGCCCTGCCTGCTGGACTTGTCTCGACCTTGGCTCAGAACCTCCTCCTCCCCACTGCCTCTGACCCCTGCCGGGGCTGTCCACCACCAGCCCCTTCTGTGGGTCACTCTACCCGAGCAGGGACATGTTGAGCCCATCCTGGCCTTGGAGGCCCCAGTGTAGCCAGGGAAGGTGGAACATCAGGGCTTCCTCCCTTTCAGCCTGCTGACCTCCAGGTGCCCCGTCGCAGGCCGGCGGGGGGTGGTCTCAGCGCAGCTTCCTCCCCTGGCCCCCAGAGGGTCAGTGCAAAGTGGAAGCTTTTAAGTCTCCTGTCTCGTAGCAAAATCCACGCTGATCGTCAGGAACTGACGTGGCTGTGGCCCTCCTCTGTGTTCCTTCTGTGCAAACCCAAATCTTGCCCAGGTCGGAGAGGGGAAGGGCTGTTCACCCAGAAGGGCAAAGAGGAAAGTTGAGCAATATTTTTCGAGCTGTTACCTGTTACCAAAGTCATCACACACATAATTAGTCACAGCTGTAGTGGATGTGCTGAAGGAGAACCTGAGCAGTGACGAACGAGAGTGTGATGACAGTGACCCGCCACAGCCCAGGGGGGCCAGGGAGGTCATTCTGAACCAGGGTTGGATCAGGGGGACCAGAGGAAGAGTGGGCTGGGTAAAGAGTGGTGCAAGTGCGTGCATGTGAGCATGTGCCATGTGTGCACGTGTAAGCATGTGTATGTACGTGTGCATATGAATGTGTGCCATGTGCGTGCATGTGAGCATGAGTGTATGTACATGTGCATGTGAGCGTGTGCCATGTGTGCACGCGTGAGTGTGTGTGGTGTGTGCACATGTACTCGCACCCACATGGCCTCCCACATCTGAGGCACTCCCGTCTGCGTGTCAGGAGAGCTGTGTGTGGATGGGGAGAGGAACCGCAGTGAGGAGGAGGATCGACTCTTTGAAGAGGAAGCACAATTGCTGGGGCCTTGGCAGGGAGGAGCTTTGCCTGTTCCTGGGGCTGAGAGGGGACCGGAGCCTCGGGATCCTGAGCAGGCGGCCCTGCAGTCTGTGAGGAGCCACCGCAGATGTCTGGTTGCATGTGACATCGGGTTTGTTTGTGAAAGCTCTGGCTGCCGTGCAGACACACAGAGGGGGCACGGCCGGCGGGAGGGCACCTCTGCCCCGCACTCAGAATGTCCTCTCTCTCCTGACGGCCTCAGAGCCGAGGGTGGTCAGGAGCCTCCGTCCACACGAGGCCTGGGCGGAGGCAGTTTCCCCACCCATGCACGGGGGCAAGAGATCTGCCTTTTCTGGAAGGAGAAGCAGACGGTTCTCTAGGGGCTGACGGGGCAAGTCTCAAACTGAGGGCAGCTGGGGGAGAGCAGGCCAGGGCCCCCACAGCAGAACGATGCACAAGTTCTAAGAGTGTCCCAAACACTCTTCCCCACCCTCCGCCCCAGCCCCAAGGAGACTGTCATGAACACTGACACTGTCACCCCCCCTAACTCTGTCAGGTCTTACATAGCATTAGAACGTTGAATTCTCAGAAACAGCCCTGCGCCGGGGGTAGTATCATTACCCCCATTTTACAGAGAGGAAGACTGAAGCTTGGAGAAGTTAAGCGACTTGTCCATAATCACAAAGCAAGAGTGTGTCCCCAAGTCTATCTGACCCCAAAGCCTTTGCCACCCTCACTCCCACAGCTGCTGTGAAACCTCGCAGGTTCCTAAAGGGGGGAAGAGAGGAATTTGCCCTAGAAAAAACTCCAAGAGCCAGACTTCAGAAGTGCCCAGAGCTGTTCGTTTGGGGTCACAGTCCCTGCCCTCCCCTCACTGGGCAGGAGCCAGGCAGTGAGCCCAGCTGCAGTGGGGTCAAGTTCGTTCAGAACTTAAAGTAGAAACCCAATTGTGAAATGTTCAAGGACAAGGCTGGGACGTCTCCTCTGGGGGCAGGGTGGAAGTTCCAGTCCATTGAACTGGAGGAGACAAGTGGGGGTGAAGGGGACTTTAACTCTGGTGGTTAATGTTCCTGTCCCAAGGTATTCATGATTTATCCAACGTTTTAAAACGAAATTCAACCAAGCCAGGTTCAGTGTCCCAGGAAGCTAAGGAAAAAGCATTCGTGAAAACTTCGTTTTAGGAGGAGGTTTGGAAGCATGTTCCAGACACCTTTCGCTACTTTCTCCACTCAGCCAAAGCAGAGGTCGTCTTATCACATAAGACCATAAGGGGACCCCTTGGAAGGGATCCCCCCGCAAGATGCTTCTTTCTATGTTTGAAGAAACGAGGTTCTTTCTCTGCATTCTAGGCCTCGGGTCTTGGCTGGGCCGAAGAGAAGAAAAATAAAAGGACTCAGCTCGTCTCACTGTCACATCAGCCAAACCCTTCCTTAGTCCACACGCGGGGGGCCAGCTGGAAAAAGAAAGGCACAGAATCTGCATTAAGACCCTTGGTGTCGTAAGGGACAAAACCCTGATTCATACCGGCTTAAGAAAACAGAGGACTTACCGGCTCCTAACATTTGAGGTCTAGGACTAGGTTTGGCTTCAGGCATGGCTGGATCTAGTGGCGTGCGTGGGGGTGGGGGCGGGGGTGGTCTCAGGGCGGATCCTCCTTGACCTGGCCTGGAGGAGAATTTCTTGGCCGTATCACGGTGGCCGTGAGGATGTGCTGGTCTTGCCGGGCCGTGTTCTACTCCACCTGACTGTTGGTGAGAAACCCGCGGTGCTGTTAGATCTTCCCCTCCTTCGATCCCTGGCAGACGTTGCTGATGGAAGACAGCACCCGGTCCTAGCGAGCCCAACACAGCCTCGGAATCCATCCCAGCCGCCGGCACCCACCAGTCAGTGCTGGAGCACAAGCTGAAACCGACTTGGATTCTCACTCTGAGCTGAGGGAGACAGAACACTGCAGCTCTGGGCTCAGTGGCTTCCCCGTGTCACACAGGAGCTCGGCCACAGAGCCCCCCTGACTCTCAGCCCACCCCCTTTCCTGTGGGATCCTGCCTCATTTGAGTGTTGAGAGAAAGCCTGTCCCTCAGTGGAGATTTCCACTGCAGACAGCCGCTGCCGTGGAGAAGAAACAGACTCGGGGCCAGAGGGGGGTGGAACTCTGCTGCTGCCCTGGTCCTAGCGAGTCACAGCGGGTGCACAGGCAGGAGGACTCCCAGAGAATCCGGCAGTCACACGATTTGTCCACCGTAGGGACCTCAGTGGGCTTTTTGGTGGCCTACCTTGAATACCGTCCAGCCTGGTAACGTGCTCTAGGAGACAGCCGTTCTCAAATGTGGGCGGACGTGAAGTTAGTTCCTTCTGGGATGGGGGTCAGGGTTGTCTTGAAGGGGGACAGATGGCTGGCCACCAGCCTAAGGAAGCCGGGAAGTGGAGACAGGCCCTGACACAGCTATCAGTCTCCAGCCTGGCCCAATCACAGGGAGAACAGCTGCTTACGTGCCTGCAGGAAGGGACCGAAAGGGCGTCCGGACCTCAGGAGCCCACTGTGATGTATGTGACCTGAGCTTAATACAATTTTAGTGGACTGATGTTGGGCTCACTGTGCCTCTCACCATGCTGAGATCTTTGCATCATTACCCTAATTAATATTCACAATCACCGTGCGAAGTCGGTGGAGTTATCCCTATGCACAGATGCTGAGCTGGAGGCTTGGATAGGTGGGTCGCCCAGCCTGAGCCTGGCTCTCCGCCACTGCGCCACCCTCCAGGGGCTGGCAGACGTCGTGAGGAGGAACAGAACAGAGTACGTGAGCCATCGCAGAATCATTAAGCACCTTGTACCCGGCAGTAGCTCTGGGTAAGACGCCAGGAGGGACTCCTGTCCTCAGGTCATTCCCAGGAAGTACCGGGTGTGCTGCAGAAAGCATGGTGGCCTCTGAGGCCGAATGACATAAATAAATGCCTGCCGTGACACCCTCGGTGGAGCTCATGGCCCACAAACAGGTGCAGTCAGGAGTTTGAAAACTTCTGGTCTAGTATGAGACCATTGTACAGGTGAGAAAACAGAAGCTCAGAAAGGATGACTGACTTCCCTCGTGTCCCAGGCCAGTGAGCAGTGGGTTCCTGACGCCCCTGCGTGCCCAGGAGAGATGGTACGAACCGTGGCAGGAGGACGGTGGGGGATCCTTCGAGAGGAAAGTTGGGGGTGCGCAGAGGCACCGGGCACGCTGGGTGGAGAAGCAGCTCGGTGCTGCACCAGCTCCCCCAGGGGCGGGATTGTGGTGACACGGCCGCAGGGGTGAAGTCCACCACCTGGGCTCAGACCTAGCCCTGCCACTCACTAGCCGGTGACTTTGGGTGTGTGTGTCACCTGCCAGAGGCTCAGCACCTTCTGCTGAGCCCAGCCCTGAGCTTGGAGTGAAATCGTAACACAGCCGGCTGCCTGGCACGTGGTGCCCAGTTTCACCAATGCGGCCAATTACTGTTGCTTTTACTTCCCTTTGGAATTTCCCTGTTTTTGGCTTTCCCCTTCTTTTCTGAGAGCTCCTTCTTTAGGGGGGGCTGGCCCGCTCTGACGACAATAGCAGACGCTCCCAGGTGGGCTGGGACACACCCACGCCGCCGGTGGGTCTGGAGGAGGCTGGAGGAAGATTCAGGTTCGCAGCCGATCCTTTTCCTCATCAGCCGGAGCCCCCGAGGGACGTCTGGAGGGGCTGCTGATTGTGGAAACAGCTGGAAGGGAAACGCGAGGGCAGATGTGGCCACAACGGGAGGCCTGTAGCCGTCAGCGCTTCCCACAGTGTACTGGGAAAGGTGCCACGCTTGGAGCCCACCAGACCCAGGTTCACATCCCAGTGACTCCACTCACTGCTAAGCCCCTTCGCCCCAGTGAGACTCAGTTTACCCCCAGTAGCACCCTTAGCAGTGGGTCACTGCCTGTGGAGCATGTGCGATTTGTCCCTGTGGTCAGCTAAGTTGGCTGAGGACAGCAGCTGTACTGTGGGAGCCCCAGGGAACTGGAAACACATCCTCACCCCAGGCCATGTCCCCTCCTCTCCCAGGACCCTGACCTGCCCTTTAGTCTCAGGAGTTCCTGGCTTCACCCTTTGTCCGGGACCTTCAGAGAGCGACAGACACTCTGATAACAGCAGTCCTGGGGCTGCGAAGGGGTCGTCCTGAGGACAGTGTGTTCCTGCAGCGGAGCCCTAACCTCTCAGCCTCCTGGAAATGCTCCACACCAGGAAAGGGGAGCTTGTCACTTGGGACGTGCAGGGACATGGCTCTGGACCTAAACCCTCCCAAAGGGCTTCTGCCTGCTTTAGTTTGGGTTCCGCGAATCAGGAATCCACTCTAACAACTTCAGGTAACAAAGGGATGTGTTGCAAGGTATTAAATAATTGAGATGTTTCTTTTGGTTATAAAAAAATTTTTTTGGCCAGGCACAATGGCTCATGCCTGTAATCCTAGCACTCTGGGAGACCGAGGCAGGAGGATCGCTTGAGGTCAGGAGTTCAAGACCAGCCTGAGCAAGGGCAAGACCCCTTCCTCTACCAAAAAAAAAAAAAAAAGAGAGAGAGAGAGAAAAGAAAAAAAAATTTTTTTTAACCCAGAAAACCCCAAGAAACTACTTTGAAGAAAGATTTGTTGGCTCACATAAAGTCCAGGGATCAAGCTGTGGTTTGAATATAATTTGTCCCCACCAAAGCTCATGTGGAAATTTGATCCTCACTGTGGCCGTGTTGGGAGGCGGGGCCTCGGGAGAGGTGTTTGGGTTAAGGGGTGGGTCCCTCATGAATGGCGTGAGTGGCAAGGTGCTGTTCTCTCAGCAGTGAGTGAGTCCCCGTCTCACAAGACTGAATTAGTTCTCCAGTCAAATCCATTCCTGTGAGAAGCCAGGCTACGCCTCAGGTTTTCCCCTCTTCACACGTCTGCTTCCCCTTTGACCTTCTCTGCATGTTGTGATGCAGCACAAAAGCCCTCACCAAAAGCCAGGTCCATGCCCTTGAACTTCTCAGCCTGCTGAACTGTAAACAAAATAAGCCACTTTTCTTTATAAATTACCCAGTCTCAGGTATTCTTTTATAGCAACACAAAATGGACTAAGACAGGTAGAGTGGGTTTCAGGTGAAGCTTGATCCAGCTACTTTATCACTGGGATTCAGAGTCCCAGAGTACCTGCCCCTCTTCCATGTACAGCTGTGTCCATGTGCCCCCAGAAGGGCCACCCCAAGCCCAAGTATCCGTGAATTTTCAGCTCAAGTATCTCTACCAACTGTGATCTCCTTTTGTGTCTCCTGAGTCACATTCCTGAGGGGAGGAATCTGATGTCCAGGCTCATCCTTTTGGGCCAAGCACCAAAAATCATGTATCTGCCACCAGTGAGTAGATGGTCTTTCCCGGGCCCAGTGTCCAAGGCTTGTTCAGTCATTGGTGGCTGGACCGTGTGCCTGCTCGTCCTCAGTGGAGGCAGGGGGTCTGAGAAGTGGTCATGAGCAGGTCAATGACCCTAATGCCTTTCCAGAGAAGTCAGGATTCGGCCAGAGAGGCCCTAACAACCCTTAATTCCTCCCTGGCCTGGAGACCACCAAAGAGGCCTGCTTTGTTCTTAATTTGTAATTTTAAGAGAATTTTAAGTTTGGTTCTTGTTAGAATTTTTATGCTTAGATATTTTCCAAGGCTTTGTTTCTGGTTCATTCAGGAGGAGAAATTCAGACTTGGGTTCAGGAAGTGGTTTTAATCACTGTCCTCAGGAACTCAGTCAACAGCCACATGTGTCTGCCATCAGGTGGGAAACTCAGGATCATTTTCAGCTGGCTGCTAACGGACGGGACGCTGCTTCTCCATGCAAGCTCCGCATTGTTTCTTTTACTTTCATACCAGGAAAAAGGTTTGATCTTAGAAACAATGTGCCCACGTCATTAATTGGGTTGGAAGAACTTGTTTGGCCAAATTTAGAACCCACAAGAAGGTCAGAGAGAGTAAATTTAGAACTGAACTCTGGGCCTTCAGGGCCAACGGTTCCGCTTGGCACCGTGCACTTGCTAATTTCCTGTGCTACCTTGAATTCGCTTTAATTTCCCCTCTGGCTCCCAGGTCCACCAGAATTCCTGTGGCATAACGTAGCCTTGACGAGTAAGACCTGGCATCTAGACCTGTCTTCACTATGTATAAGCTGTGTGACTCCAGGAACATGTTTAACCTCTCTGAGCCTTAGTTTCATCGCCTTTGAAAGGAGAGGGGAAGGTAATAATAACATCCACCTCATAGGATGTTGTGAAGATCAGTGAAGACGTTTTATTGTGGTAAAATACACATAACATGAAATTTACCATTTTAACCGTTTTTAAGCATGCAGTTCTATGGAGTTAAGTACATTCACATTCTTGTGCAACCATCACCACCAGCCATTTCCAGAACTTTTTCGTCTTCTCTAACGGAAACTCTGTACCCATCAAACACTAACTCCCCATCCTGCCTCAACCCAGCCCCTGGTAACCACCATTCTAATTTCTGTCTCTATGACTTCAGCTACTCTAGGAATCTCATATAGGAGGAATCATACAATGCTTGCCCTTTTGTGACTGGCTTTTTCACTTAGCACAATGTCTTCAAGGTTCATCTATGTTGTAGCATGGTCAAAATTTTCTTCCTTTTCAGGGCCGAATAATATTCCATTGCATATACATATACCACATTTTGCTTATTCATTCATCTATTGATGGACCCTTAAGTTGCTTCCACCTTCTGGCTATTATGAATAATACTGCTACAAACATAGGTGTACACATATCTGCTTGAGTCCCTGCTTTTACTTCTTTGGGTAAAAGATATACCCAGAAGTTTGATTAAGATATTTTACAGAGAGCACTTACGTTATGCTTGGTATATAGTAAATGCTCAACACACTATAGCTAATAAAACCAGTATTAGAAAAGTAGTGGGTAAATTTTTTTAAATGCAAGTTAAAGAATGAGATGTCATTTTTGCCTATCAAATTAGCCACAACTAACAGGTAATAATCCTCAATGTAGTGGTAAGATAGATTCTCTTATACACATCTGTGGGTAATCTTTCTGGAAAACAACTTGCCTCTGCAGAGCTAAGTTTGATATATTGAGGCTGTTGGAAGTGATCAAACCATTTGACCCAATAATTCAACTTCTGGGAATTCATTCTAAAGACAGAGCCTCAAATGTAGACTGAGATTTGAGTCTAGAGATGTTTATCACAGCAATCTTTACAATATTGTGGAAGCAACCTCTATTTCTATCCACAGGGAACAGTTGAAATACTAATGTAGGTATAGGCCTACAATGGAATATTTTATAGTCATTAAAAATGCTTATAAGACTGGGTGTGGTGGCTCACGCCTGTAATACTAGCACTTTGGGAGGCCAAGGAGGGGGAATCGCTTGAGGCCAAAAGTTTGAGCCCATCCTGAGCAACATAGCAATAGGGAGACCCCGTATCTACAAAAATAGAAAAATTAGCCAGGCGTGGTGGTGCCTGCCTGTAGTCCCAGCTACTCAGGAGGCTGAGGCAGGAGGATCGCTTCAACCCAGGGGTCTGAGGTTGCAGTGAGCTATCATGACGCTACTGTACTCTAGCCCTGGAGACAGATCAAGACTCTATCTCAAAAAAAAAAAAAAAAATGTTTACAAGCCAGGTGTGCCTGTAATCCCAGCTACTTGGGAGGCCAAGGCTGGAGGATCACTTGAGCCCAGGAGTTTGAGACCAGCCTGAGCAACATAGCAAGACCTAGTCTCTAAAAATAAAAAATGCTCATGAAAATAGTGAAATGGGAGCATTTCACTGTTTTATGAAAGAAGGCATAAAAATTGTACATATTTACCCTATAAAAAACGGTACCATTTATTGGGCATTCACTAAGTGCCAAAACTTTGCTAAGCTTTGTATATACTTTCTCTTGTTTACTCCTTCCAATAGTCCAAAGAGGTGGGCACTATTACTACACCATTTTACAGATGAGGAAACAGAGGTTCCAAGTGGTGATGTGATTCTCAGGGTCACACAGCCAGCAAGTGGCAGAGCTGGTATTCAAACCCCGGCCCCTCGGCTCCAAAGAGTAGAAAAGGAAGGGAAAGGATGACCACACAGTGATAGCTAACCGTGGGCCCTTGGAAGACTAGAAGTGATTTTTACTTTCTCCCTCACACTCATCTGTATTCCTCCTTCCCCCCCCAAAACAAACTGGGGCGGGGGGAGGAAGCAGGTTGTTAGATAAAAAGGGAAGGGAGAAGCAATTGCCCCTCTCAAGCAGGCATCCTTGAAGATGAAACACTCAGGTCTTGCGTTTCACGCCACAAGTTCAGTTTGTGTCCAATTTTTTTCTGGTTAGAGAAGAGCAGAGTGTCCTGGCAGAGTCTTTGGCTGATTGCTTAACAATGGGAGTGTGTGCTCTGGACATGCACACACAGCCCACGCCGACTGAGACAGGAGGGAGACAGAAACCAGCAGTAGCCAAAACTCTGCTAGATCGATGCAGACTGTTACAGGCGCAGCTTTCCAAAAAGCAGAGCTCGGTGAAATAAATATTTTTCCTGTGAGAAGAGGCTTAAGTCGGCGATCTTAACAACCCCCCAATTCATTCCAGATCCACTCAGAGCGGCTGGCGTCAGTGCGCCCATCTTGATGTACTTAGGATCGCTTGGTAACTGCAGCGAGCCCGGGTGCCTGGCTGCTGTCCCGCTGGCAGAGTGCCTGGGGCGCTGGGCAGGGGGGCCAGAAGGAGTTTGTCCCTGGGGAATGCTCTCCCCACTCCCTCTGAGCTCCTCACAGCTTCCTGGGGTCCCCAATTCTTCTTCCTGTGAAGCCACCACTATTTAAACTGGAGGCCTGAGGATGCACGCAACCTCTTCTTGGCAAAAGGCTCCATTCTCTGTCCTGGAGACAATCTTCAGGAAGAATTTAGAGTCATGGACTTGGGAAACGTACACAAATGAAGAAGTCTGGGTTACCTCATAAACTGGGAGTTTCACTATCCAGGCAGAAACTCATTGATTGATTAATTAATTTGCTTGCTCACTCGATCATTGTTAATCCGCTACCTCCTAAGTGCAAGATTTGGTACAAGGCTAGTAAAAGAGAGGTGCAGGGATTCATTTATTCGTTCATTCCTCCATTCATTCGTTCAGTGGATGTTTGTTGGATGCCTCCTACGCACCAGGTACTTTTTCTTGGGGTCCTGGGGATTTAGCAGCAAAAAGCCCTGCCTCCCGGAGTGTGCATTCTAGCAAATTTATACTAGCCCAGAAACTGATTCTAACATGAATTCTAAAACCTCCACCTAGTGAGCATTGCTCAGGGGCAAGAGCTTTCCTATATTTTATTATGTGACTTCAGCAAACCTAGAAAGTTATGAATTACTGTTGTTACGCTCCTCTTTTACAGATGGAGAACTTGGGGCTCAGATAGGCCAAGTGACTTGTGCAAGTTCATGAGCTAGTAAATAGCAGTCAGGACTTTAAGGAAAACTTTTAAAAAATTGAGATATAATTCATGTGCCATAAAATTCACCCTTTTAAAACATACAATTCGGTGGTTTTTTAGCATATTCACAAAGTAATGCAAACATCACCACTATCTAATTCCAGAACATTTCATCCCCTCCCCAAAAGAAGCCCTGTACCCATTAGCAGTCACTCCCATTCTCTTGGGCTCTCAGCCCCTGGCAACTACTAATCTATTAATACTTTCTCTCTCTATGGACTCGCATACAAGTGGAGTCATATGTGGCCTCCGTGTCTGGCTCCATTCATTTAGCAGACTGTTTCAAGGTTCATCCGTGTTGCAGCGTGTATCAGTATTTCATTCTTACATAGGGTTGAATATACCATTGTAGAGGTTTTGTGTGGACACATTTTTAGTCCTCTTGGGTGTATACCCAGGAGTGGAATCTCTGGGTCGTACTGTATTAATAACTTTATGCTGAATCATTTAGGAACTGCCAGATGTTTCCAAAGCAGCTGTATCATCTCACATCCCACCAGCAGGGTACCAGTGTTCCAAATTGCTCCATATCCACGCTGACACTTGTAACTGTCGCCTTCGTGATTGTGGCCATCCCAGGGCATGTGCAGTGGCATCTCACTGTGGACCTGATTTGCATACTTGTGTGCCCCAGTGGTGGGGATTCTAACTGAGGCTGTGCACGTGGGTGGGATGGATGGAGCCCCGTGATTTCTCGAGAAGAGCAGTCAGAGGTTCCCTCAGGGTTTGGAGGCTGGGAGAATTTGGGGGTGGGGCCTGGGGAGTGCCCATGCTAGGAACAGAGCTAGGAGACAGGACTCACCCCTCTGCTTGGGTCCAGGGTCAGCTTCTTCCTCACAACCGTAAGGCCTTGGCCTCAGGCTTCATTTAGACCAAGAGAAAGAAGGTCAGCAGCAGAATCCTTAAAAAAAAAAAAATTCTCCCTCAGGGAAGCCAGTGCAAAGCGGGTCTTGAGGAGGGAGCTACGCCTGGGCCTGTGCCAGACTCCCAGGGGGTCTTTGCTGTGCCGTCCGCTAAGAGCATGATGCATGTGCCACCCATTGTCCCCGAAGCTATGGTTTTCTTTCAGGTTCCTGATTCCCCAGCTGGCCTGTGGCCCCCAGAACAGCAGGTAGGACGCGTCCCCGCCTTCTCTGCTGTGTGCTGGCGTCACACAGCCGGTGAGTGGCATAGCCGGTATTTGAGTGCAGCTCTGACCCCAGAGCCCTGGGCTGTAACCACTGGGCTGTACGGGAGGCAGACTGAGTGGGAGCCTTTCAGTTCCAGGCTTCCTTTACAGAGGGTGTATCGGTTTTCTATGCTGGGTAACAAATGACCACAAAACTAGCAGCTTAAAACAGCAGCCACGTATGGGCTCGCCATTCTGTAGGTGACGTCTGGCCTGGCCGGCCGAGTTCTCTGCTCAGGGCATCGCTAGGCTGAAGTATCCACTTCCAAGCCTGTGTGGTCACAGGACTGAGGTTCCCATTTCCTTGCCAGCTGTCAGTTGGGGCCGCTGAAACCTCTAGA
This sequence comes from Varecia variegata, assembly GCA_028533085.1. Classification (NCBI taxonomy): domain Eukaryota; kingdom Metazoa; phylum Chordata; class Mammalia; order Primates; family Lemuridae; genus Varecia; species Varecia variegata. The sequence continues at coordinate 200,198,641 of CM052436.1, read as the reverse complement.
GGCCTCCCACGGTCCTCGGGAGGTGGCCCCTCCATCCCTGAAGCCAGCAGTGGAGACTCTACCTCCCCTGCGCTGACCCTTCTCCTACTTTGACTGTCTCTTGCCAGGCACAGCCAGGGCTGTTTAAGGGACTCTGATCAGGTCGGGCCCTTCCAGGGTAACCTCCCCTCGGGCATGTAAGGTGACCGCAGGGGTCATCTCCTGTGCACAGGTTCCTCCCACACTCACAGGGGAGGTTTTAGAGGTGGACGGTCATTGGGTCATCTTGATATTTTGACTACCAAGGAAGGTCTTAGGCACTAATAATGAGAGTGACAGTGAGACTGATACTTCCTTTCATTGGCCTAGAACTTGTGGGTTTCGGGCTGATTTGACATCTGCAGTCCTGTTGGAGGCTGTTAGGGAGTGAATGTTTGTGCCACCCTGAAGTTCATATGTTGAAACCTAACTCCCAAGGAGGTGGAAACTCAGCAGGGGACTAGATCTGGAGGGTGGGGCCCTCGTATTGGTAAACGAGACCGCGGGGAGTTCTCCCGCCGTCTTTCCTCCGTGCGAGGACCACCGTCTGCCACCCGGAAGAGGACACTCACAAACCAGCCATGCTGGCACTCTGGCCTCAGGCTCGCAGCCTCCAGAGTCGTGAGAAGCAATCGTCTGTTGTTTATTAGCCGCCCACCCAGCTTAGGGCACTTTGTCATAGCAGCTGGAACAGACCAGGACAAGCCTGACAGCCAGGCTGTGGGGCATGTGCCTGTGTCCCCTTTCTACCCATGAGGAGAGCGCGGCTCGGGTGGGGGACGCCTAGTGAGCCCCGCGGGGTGCAGCCCTGCTCCTCGGACCTGAGTCCAGGGCTTTTGGCGCCCAGAGCACCCCTGCCTCTCATTAGAAGCCTCAGCCCTCATTACGTCCTTGGAAGGGGGCAAAGCGTCTGCTTCCAGCCAGTGTGGCCCTCAGGGAGCGCTTCCCTGTCAACTTGCCACACTGGGTCCCCGAAAAGGCTTTTACAGGAACCGCCACTGGGCTGAGTGAGCCTCACCTCATTAAGCAGGAAAAGCAATAAAACCTGAGGCCCAGAATCAAAACGGGGCGGGAAGGGCCCAGCCCCCAGCGGGGGAGGTGGGCCTGGCCCAGGCCTCGGTGCCCTGGCTGACAGTGAGGGGTCCCTGTGCTCCAGAGGAGAACGTGTCAGAACTGTCACCACTGTCCTGCATCTGCATGTGCCAGGCGTCAGCCCCGGGGGGCCACATCTTCCAGACTTCTTGCTGGTACCCCTCCCTGCCTTGACACTTCAACCATGGCCCGAGACCCCAATAGAAACTCCTGACCCTGCTGCCCTCCCCGTTCCCCAAGGATTCTCCGGGGGCTAACATTTCTTCTGGGTACCTTTGTGCTGATTTCTTAATTTTTTAAAAACCTCTATCCTTCTCCTAAAACTGCTGTCTTTTTCTTTTCCTCCCATGCGGGACGCTACCCCCATTCTTCCGTTTTCCTGATGCGTTGCTGACACGGGGCTCCTGGGACGCGGCCAGGAGCCGTCTGCCGAGCGCCAGTGGTTAGGCTCACTGAACTGACGGGGTAGGGGGTCCGGCACCACTGCAGCCAGGACGAACAAAGTCCGGCGTGCTTGTCTCCCTGTCCTTTTGCCCCAGGGAGTGGAGTCTGGTGAGCCTGGCTTGGGTCCTGTGCTTCCCTTGGTCGGGGGACAGTGGGGCTCTGGGTCAGTCCCATCAGGTGAATAGCAGTGGGCAGGAAATAATTCCTCTTAAGGAAAATGTGGTCCCATTAAGAAGAGCGAACATGCACAGAGCTTGGGCAACAGGAACCCAAGGGGAACACACTTGGAGCTAAATTCTAGAATCCCCATCCTAAAATTCCACCGCTGAGAGAATTTCCTGTGTTTCTCCCCCCACACAGCGTTCCCCTTCTCTAGCCGTCAATCATCGACGTGAACATCTCTGTGCTTTCTCATATGGAACAGTCTAGCATCTCCCCTCCCACCACACCAGTGCTTGGGGTTATCAAAAAACAAACAACCAACCAAAAAACCCAACTCATTAAAATGCTTTGCACATCCAAAAAAAATCATCAAACTGCTGGGACAAACAAAATGTTTTCTATCTGTTATGGGTTGAATTGTGTCCTCCAAAAAAGATATGTTGATGTCCCAAATCCTGGTACCTGTGAATGTGACCTTAGAAATAGGGTCTTTGCAGATGGAATCAAGCTAAGATGAGGTCCTTGGGTGGGCCCTAATCCAATGGGATTTTGTCCTTATAAGAAATGGGAAATGCCACGTGATAACAGAAGCAGAGACTGGAGTGATGCAGCTAGGAGATAAGGAACACCAAGGACTGAAGGCCACCACCAGAGGGGAGGAAGGATTCTTTTCTAGACCCTTTAGAGGGAGCACGGCCCTGTCCACACTTTGATTTTGCACTTCTAACCTCCAGAACGGTGAGACAGGAAGTTTCTGTTGTTTTAAGTCACACACGTTGTAGTACTTTGTTACGGCAGCCCTAGGAAACACATTCACTACCCCAGGTATCTAATGTTAACAGCACAAAACAGTAGGAACAGCTATAAATTATAGTCTGTGTTTTCCTTTTGCAACTGTGAAGTCAGGTAACTGTAAGATAATTTCAGCGGATTCCAATTTGTAGATGAGAAAACTGAGGCTCAAAGAGGGTAAGTGACTTGTCCTAAGTCGTGTATTAATAGCTAGAAAGAGGCAAAGGCTGGACTTGAACTTGTGTTTTTTGGCCCTAAGGCTTATACTCACCACCCTCCATGTGCATCTGTGGATGTGCATCGCACAGGCTATTGGCAGGTCTGCAAAGAGTCCCAAAATTCTCATCCCTGGATGCCACTTTTTTTTTTTACATGCATTCAAAACTTAGCACTATCCTTGTCCTTATGGGAACTACCTGTTCTAGCCACATTTTTTGTAATATGAACCTCCGTAAAGCAAGCCCTATTTCCCTGGTGACTTTCATTACAAAATTGGAGATGTGTTCCCACCGAAATCATCTCCCAGTAGACCCGGGTAAGAATGGCAAAGAAGGAATTAATTGATAAACATCTTGTAGTACACAAACTCCAGTGTCTGCCTGAAATGTTTTGCAACACTTTTGGAAACTCCAGCATTACGATTCCAGCACAAGCTGTTTGTTTCTGGCTGTTAAGCCACATACATATCGCACATGCTTGAGAATTCACTGACGCCACTCAGCATCCAGAAAGGAGCCCCTCTCTTTTGTGCGGGCGCCTGTAGTGGCTGGCGGAGCAGGGGTGCAATACCTGGGGAGACCAGTAGGGGTCTTCTTCCAACAGAAGATTCTTGAAATTCAAAGCTTTGGGTTCTAGAAACTAAGTCTATTCCCTTGGGAGAAATTCCACGTTCCTTAAGATGTGGGTTAACCGTCTGGCATAAAGTCGCTCCGTCCTGATAATGGAACAAGAAAGATGTGACAAAAATCCGACCTTTCCTGCCTCCGCACACAGACACGCTCCTGCCCCGGGAGGCACTTGAGCTGGGGTCAGAGTGCCTGGGACCCTCTCTCTCCAGTTGGCACCGGGAGGAAAAGGGAACTGAGCGTATCTCACTGTCCAAGAAAAACCAGACCCGCGGGCTGCCTTGACTTGTCTCTTGTAAACTGTTTACCTCGGGAGGAGCAGATGGCTCATCTCTGTTGAACCCTTGACCGCTTCCCTCGCTGCTAACAGCCCACGTGCCTGTGCAGGAGTCCCAGGACCCGCTGGCCTGGGGCAGCCGCAGGCATTCCAGGAGGTTGACTCAGCAGCCCTGGGCTCTGGGTCCCCCGCGCAATGCAGGGCCGGCAGGGTCTAGGTTGGGCAAGCACCCACCTACGCGTCCTTCCGACATGGTCCGCGTCCCCCACCCCCTCCGATGCCTTTGAATGCCAGCGTGTCCCTCTGCCCTCCTCGCCCTGGCTGTGTGTGTGGGAGGGGCGGGGGGAGGCCGACATCCTTCTTGCCTGCCTTACGGGCCTGGGAGGAGCAGCAGAGCGAGGATGGACTGTGAACAGGCTTTGCCTTTCCTATGACCAGAGCGGGTTGTGCGTTCCTTTGAGGGGAGGGGAAGGGGCACAGTGGCGCTCCTGCCTTCCTGGGTGGCAGGGAGCGAGCTCCATGCTTAGACACCCAGAAAGAGGCCTTTCTGGAGTTGGCCGCTCACATTTCCCCCCCCCCCCAAACTTCTTTATAATAAGAAATACCCTGTGTCGGGGTGAAGAGAGAGGCTTTGAAGTGCCACAAACCAGGGTTCGAATCCTGGCCTCACCACCTAACGACTGTGTGAGTTTTAGCAGATCATTCCCCTCTCTGAGCTGTGGTTTTCTCGTCTGTGAAATGGAAATAATAATAGTCCCCCCTCACCAGGTAGCTGTGTGGATTAAAGTGAGTCATCTTGACTGGCACATAGTAGGTGTTCAGTAAATCTCTGTTGAACGCTTGCTAGCGGTTAGCATTCATATCACTCCTATCAGGCTGTATTTGGGGGGATTAGGAGACCTGTTCTGGCCAGGGCAGGGGGACGCAGAACACACAAGAAATAGGGTCTCGTCCGAGAGTGCTTGGAGACCCACAAAGAAAGTAAACCAGTGGTGGTGAGAGAGAGTGCTGTGATTTGGGGGTGGGGTTCTTTATTTTAGAATAAGAAACACAGGCACAGGACATCCCCTTTCAACTTGAATAAAGGTATAAAGAGAAGAATAAGTTTCCTGCGAAATTCTCCAGGAGGGAAATAAACGCTGGGGAGAGAAGTCAGAATGAGGGGAGGGGACTGACTTGGAAGGGGGAAAGCGAATTTCTGGGGTGATAGAAATGTTCTCTATCTTGATTTGAGTGTATACATTTGTCAAAACTGTTTAAACTACACACTTTAAATCTGCACGTTTTATTGGCCCCATAATTTATACTTCAATATTGGAGTAAACAGTTAAAAAAAAAAAGTAAGTCTCCACCTCTCTGCTGCCCAGAGCCTTGGCCCCTTCCCCAGGGAGGCCGTCCGTCAGCCAGTTTCCTTTGTGTCCTGGTCTGAGCCTCCTGCAGCCCTAGGAGTGGTCGTCAGAAACGAGGGAGCAGGAAGGCTCCTCCCCGAGAGGAGCTGGCCGGGGGTCTGCGGGGTGGAGGGGGCTCCGGCTCTGGCTGGGAGGGGGCAGCAGAGACGGGGCCAGGGGATCCCGGGTGTGTGAGCTGAACAGGCCCAGCAGCAGGGCGGTGCAGTGGGTGAAGAGTCCTTGGGGGCTGGAGATGCCAGAGTGGTGGGGCGGTGGGAGATGTTCTACTGGGACGGTGCGAACACACATCCAAGGGCTCTCGGCTCCCCCAGCCCTAGTTAGAGGCAGCTGAACAGGCGACACAGTAGCCCACAGCAATGCATCTCACGAGGGTTAAGTGAGAGGATGAGGTCAAGTGTGAGGTTTTGCTGGGTGCTCCCAGCCCCTCTGTCTCGGCCAGGCCCGTGGCCAAGCAACTGGACTTGGGAACAGGGAGGGCTGGCGAGGGAGAAAGGTAGGACTCGCTAAACCCAGCTGCTTAACCAAGCGCCCGGGCTGGGAAGAGATGTGGGGGGAGCCCGTGGGCTGGAGGCGGGTGGGGACAGGCCCGGGGAGGGCTGGAAGGGGCCGAGGGCAGGGCCCCGCGTGGCTTCCCTGGTGCTGAGCACCTTGGTCTTCCTGGGACCCTCGCGCCACAAAAAAAAAAAACATATATTACAACTGTGTGGGCATAAAGACATATATTACTATTATATAATAGAACATTTTCTTTGACCTAAAAGTTCATTTTTTTGTCTTCTGATTTTAAAAGTAATTCAAACATTTTCGTGGGCCCCATGCGCTGGGCCCGCGGTGTCTAACGCAGAGGTGGCCCCAGGAAGGGAACCTAAATGTTCTTCCAGAGACGGCGGGAGTGGATCCTTCCTTTGTCCTTTTGGCTGTTTGGTGGGGGGAAGCTGTGTGAGTGTCGGGGGGTGTCTGTGTCCCTGAGATGATGGAGGACTTGGGGCAGCTCACTCCAGGGACCAGTGGGCGGCCCTGCGAGTTCAGCCACCTGGGTTTGGATCCAAGTCTTGCCGTGTGGACTGACCACACAGGGGTGAGGTTATTTTGGGCAGAAGGGGAGGTAGCCCCAGACCTGGTCTCTCCTCACCCACAGGCTCGCTACCAGGTGGGGCTTTCATGCAGGCAGGTCTCGCGCAGACTCCGCTGTCCCTCGAACAGGCCCCGAAGGCTGGAGGACGCCACCTGCTCCTCCCAGCTCAAGTCCTGGGCTCAGGCCTGCAGGCTCGTGTCCACGTCCTCGGCAGGTGACCAGACGTGCCTGCGTGCGTGTATGTGTGCATCTGTGTGTGTCAGGCCTGGGGGTGGCAGAGGTCAGGCCCTGGCCTGCTGGATCCCCACACCCTGTTTGTGTGAAGGGGACGATGTCCGAACAATATTGTCACCAACCAAACACCAAAGTGTCTTCAGTACTACTTATTTCACTCATAGAAAATTATTCCTAAGCCACCAGGCTAATCAGCGAGCCCTCCGGCCCAGGTCTGTGCAGCTGCCTTTAACTTGGTGATTCTCATCCTGCGATTCTGGCCGCAGGGGACATGTGACGGTGTCTGGGGACATCTTCAATTATCACAACAGGGAATTATCCGGCCCCAAATGTCAGCAGTGCCGAGGTTGCGAGACCCTCCTGGGAGGGCTCCTGGTTAGGGTGCACACCCCATGCGGCGGGGTGCGGCCGGGGGTACACACGGCTGCCCCACACGGCCTACATGCCAGTGTCTGACGGTGAATCGCTGGAGAGAAAACGCTGCCACTTGCCAGGGAGGTGACTCCATCTCTGGGAGCCTCAGTCTCCCGGGCTGTACAATGGGGTGGCAGCAGTGCCCTCCTCAGGGGGTGCTGCGTGTCCAGGGCTCAGCCCAGCGTCCGGGGCCTAGCAAGGGGGTGCTGCTTGGCAGGCTCGAGCACAGGCTCGAGGTCGGACTCTCTGGGTACGGGGATTACTAATAAGTAAGTCGATCCTTGGAACCACGCCCTGCACAGGGACGTGCTGTAGAGGTGCTGGTTGTCGTCAGCGCTATTACTGTCTTCAGACTGTGACAATCACACAGAGGCGCTTGGCCTGGAACCTGGACCGCCAGGTCCCTCGCTCCCTCCCTGCCAGGAGGGTCCCTCTGCACCCCCCTGCTCACCTCATCTCAGTTCCCCGCCCATCGCCATCTTGATTGCTGCTCCTACAGCCAGAGGCCAGGTGGGGGCTTTGAGATGGATCCGAAGCCCCCCTGTGTGTCCCGAGGCTTGGTTGTCACCCCCACATCCCACCTTTGCTGTCTTCCCTCGACTCCCTCCACCCCGTCCAGCCGCCTCCCCGCCTGGCACCCCCACACAGCCCCACCCCCGCGGTGGCCCCAGGAGGCCCCTTCCCCAAAGAGGTGCTTGTCTTCCAGGTGACCCCTGGCCGACCCCACATGGCTGGTGGGAGTGGGTGACCCAGGCAGTGATGGGGCCATTTAAATTAAAATTCCCTCTGGAGATTTCACAGAAATTCATGAGTCATCTTTACCTTGGAAAACCCCAGCGGAGTGAACACGGGGCTGGGGACCATGACAAAGAGAGTTGAGGGCCTCCTGGCCCGGGTCCTGCCTCCAGAGCCAGGCGTGGAGCCATCCAGCTGTCGGGGAGTGTCCATTTGCCTGAAGTCCTGGGACGGTGGACCCCGGCACGCAGCTGGGGCTCCCCAAGGCGCTGATTGTTCTTCCCTTAGGCCAGAAGTCAGGTTTAGGAGAAGATGCTCAACGGCTCTCTGTTCGTGAGGCCGCAGCCTCCATAGGGACACGCCTGGGGTGTCCCCTCCTGGCTCCAGGTGCTTCCAGAGGGCGGCAGAGCCAGGCGGCAGGACCCAGGAGTGAGGGCTGCCCTGAGAGGGTTCCTACCTGCTCTGCCCAAACCCAGGGTCACTCCCCTCACCTAGATATGCTGTTTAAAAACAAACACTTTATACCAGACGGAAGTCAGTTGGCCCTGAGTGAAAGTTACCTTCAAAGAAATTCAACCAAACAAAACGACCTGAGGGCTCCACCCTCTGCGCCTGTCCTTGGCTGAGCAGGGAGAGTGAGGGTGTTAGCGCCCACACGGAGAGGGACCCGGGCAAGGACAGCTTTCTCACAGGGCACCATGGGGTCTGGGTGTGCTCGTCACCTGGCCTAGGGTGTCCTGCATGCGTGCGTCGGGGAGCCCCGAGCTCTGGCCCAACCCTCCCATTTTACAGACAGGGAAACAGAGGCTCTGTGGGGGGCGGGGGGAGACTTGTCCAAGATCGCGTGCAGCTGGAGCCTCATTTTCCTCATTCCCTGGGCACACCTGTCCTGGCTGGGACAAAACCTGGCCCTGGAGGAGATAAACAGATCCCCCCCTGCAGCCTGGAGGGACGGGGGCGCTGAGCAGGGCCAAGGGGCCCAGCAGGGCGAGGGGGGTGAGGGGGCCTTGGGGTTCTCCCTCCCTGGGTCCTGGTCAAGGGCGCTGAAGGGTGCCACACCATGGCTCGGCCTTGTCAGCAGGGAAGCAAGGGTGGGCCGGCCAGGGATGGGATCCAGGGGCAAAAACCCAGCACAAGCTGGCAAGGGCGGGGGTCCAGGCTTCCTGTAAACCATCTGGTCTGCGTTGGCCCAGGAGACACCGACCCTGGGCCAGAGAGGCAGAGGCCTCCCCAGAGCGACTGCTCCTCGTCCCACGGAGGCTGTGTCAGGGCCCTGTGTGCAGTAGGCGCTCACTCCTGGTTTACTGAGACTCAGCACTGTCAGGCCAGGTGGCTTACTGAGGGCTGAGTGAACTCTGCCAAAGCGAGGGTGTGCGAGGCCTGCCCTGCCTGTTTCTCCTCGGGTGCAGCTTAAACTCACCTCCCGCCAGGGTCTGGTGTCCCCGTCACCTCTCAGGGCTCCCCTCTGAGAGCACCTGATGCTCCACTGCACTGTCTGCACTTCCTGCAACTGGTCCTATCTCTCTCGCCTCTGAGCGTTTGCATATGCTGTTCCCAGCACCCAGCACACTCTTCCATCCCATCCTCCCCCTCTGCCAAGCCAATACCTCCCCCTGCTTTAGGTTTCAACCTAAGATGCCACTTCTCCCAGGGGTTCTCTGCAGTCACTCTGTCCCCTGGGGCAGGCTTAGGGGTCCTTGCTTGGCTCCCACAGGCCCGAGCTCACTCCCCGTCATGGAGGTCACATCACCTTGTGTTCTCGTTGCCTGTCTCCCAGTCCCCTCCGCTGGACTAGTCCACACCTGTATGCCCAGCACCTGCATCCAGTAGGTACTCAGTACGTGTGTGCTGGTGAACAAGCGGAGCGAAGGAACTCCAGACACAGTTCTGAAGAGATGTCCTTCAGTCATTCATTTATTCAGCAATCACTCATTCAACCACCGCACACAGCTGTGGCCAAGACAGAAAAACTCCCACAAGATGAACCTGAGAACCGATAAGACAGGTGGGAAGGGTGGGAAGTTCTAAAGGATACGATATAGGGTGAGGGGTGAGGTAGCTTTAGCCAGGGGTCAGGGAGGGCCTTTCAGAGTAGGGGCTTGGGGATGGGGCCTGGGGCCAGGGTGTGCCAGGCAGAGAGCTCAGCCGTGCAAAGGCTGGAGTGGCCTCTGGCTTGGGCAGGAAGAAAGCGTTCGGGTTCCTCTGGGTGATCCAGACAAGCCCTGTGACCACCCTGGGCTTGGTCTTGCCATCAGTAAAATGGGGGAGTGGGACCCCGCGCTCTGTCGGGCCCCCTCCGGTGCAGACGTCTGGCTGCCCCAGCAGCCTCCCGGAACGCCCGTCCGTCTTCTGCATAAACTCACAGGCCACATCCCGGGCTGTTTTGCCATTTCCTTTCATGCTAAACCAAAGCAGCTATTTTGGAAACTCCTATAAGCAAACTAAGCCCTGGCTGGCATTTGAGTGGATAAAAAAGAGCCCTAAGTGAGGGACTCAGGCATAAAAGCCACCCAGCCCCACGAGCCCGCGACGTTAAATTTAGCCGCTTCACCTCTAAATGAGGTGAAATTGCAGGTTCCCTCCGGCTGGTGGGTGGAGGAGTCACGGGGCAGTTTTGGCCAGCAGTGAGCGAGACAGATTTAGTGGGAGTGGGTTCCGTTCTCCCAGCTGCACCTCGGGGTCAGAGGCCCGGGACAGTCCCAGTGTCTGGGAGCAGCTGGCCTGCTGTCCCTGCACGTACCAGCCGGGTCCCAACGGTGCTGGTGCTGCCTTGAGGGCCAGGCCGGAGAGAGGCAGCGAGGGACACGGGAGTGGAAGAGGCCATCCTGTCTGCCACCGAAGGTTTGAGAACTGCATGTCCTCTGTGCCTCCCTCCTCTGCCCAGGGGCCCTGCAGTGCTGGCCACCCAGGGCTGCCCAGAGCTGAGCCACGAGTGTCCCTCCCCCTTACCCAGTTGCCTCCCTGGGACTTCCTAGGCCTGCCCGCAATCCAGCAGCTACAGGGTTAATGCCAGCCACAGCAGGGAGAGGGCCCTTGCGGGAGGGGAGGGGGTCTTCAAGACCCTGCCCCAGCACCCTGCCTCAGTTCCCTGCTGGGCCAGTGCTTAAACATTAGGAATGTCACTCTTGGTTGCAGGTGGCAGACATTCATTGGGACTTGTCAG
>CM052436.1:200159072-200187481 GCA_028533085.1 Varecia variegata | reverse complement strand
AGGCACTGGCGCTCCCCAAGCCTCCGTTCCCACTGAAGGCCGCCAAGCGCGGTGACGTGCGGAGCGTAAGCTGCACTTCTAGGTGAACTTTAAGGCTTTGGGGTGAGAATCTGGGGGTGAGTTCAGTTCTGTCCTGTGATTGGTTGACACTGGCTTAACGGAGTTACTTATCTTTCCGAGCCTTTGTTCCCTCCCCTGTAAATATTAATAATTCCCCAGCCATAGAGTGTTGTCATGAGGATAAAAAGAAGGATTCACGTAGAGAAGTTACTAGAGCTCTTTGCACACCATCTGTGCTAAGGAAAACCTGTCACTGTTTTGTAAGATGAAGACGACTGCCCCAACCACAGACGCCCTGGGGCCCGTCTGCACCTGAGATGGCCTCCGGGCACTGGTGACATCCTGGCCGTCTGTTCTCTCCTCCAGCCCGTTTGATACCGAGAGCCTCCTGGTGTCGCCCAGCCCCACGGGCAAGTTTTCTGTGGGCAGCAGGAAGGGCTCCTTGTACAGCTGGACACCCCCGAGCACCCCCAGCTTCCGGGAGAGATACTACCTGGTGAGTGAGGCCCCTCCCGGGGCAGGGGTGCGTGGCCATGCTGGGGGGGCTGGGCCGAGCAGTCCGGCACCCGCAGGTGTAGCCAGCCTCCGGCTCAGCCTCCCTTGGGATCATCCTGGGTGGTTTTCTTTTCTTTTCTTTTTTTTTTTTTTTGAGACAGAGTCTCACTGTGTTGCCTGGACTAGAGTGCCGTGGTGTCAGCCTAGCTCACAGCAACCTCAAACTCCTGGGCTCAAGTGATCCTCCTGCCTCAGCCTCCCGAGTAGCTGGGACTACAGGCATGCGCCACCATGCCCGGCTATTTTTTTTAAATATATTTTTAGTTGTCCAGCTAATTTCTTTCTATTTTTAGTAGAGACGGGGTCTGGCTCTTGTTCAGGCTGGTCTCGAACTCCTGAGCTCAAACAATCCACCCGCCTCAGCCTCCCAGAGTGCTAGGACTACAGGCGTGAGCCACCACGCCTGGCCCTGGGTGGTTCTCTGTAGTTTGCTGCTGGCCCCTTCGTCCTAGACTAGGGCTTGGCTGCTTCTTGGGGACACCTGGAATGGGCTGTCTCCACCCCAGCCATGGCCGTGGCCTCATTTTACCTGTGTGAAGCTTGATGTGTGTTTCCAGTGGTGGTACTTGGCATAGCGTGCAATAGGACATCTCACTTTCCCGTGGTTTTTTTCTCCCACACCCTCCCAGAGCCACTCTGTGCCATCTACGAGCAAATGCATGTTCTCTTCCATCTTCTATTGCACAGAGGCCTTTGAAGCCTAACGACACATTGGAGATTGTTCCCTTCACTTCCCAGAGGGCTGCTCCATTCCTCGCAGTCCACACTTGGCTGTACTGTACTTTGACGAGACACAGAGGTGGTTTCTGTTTTGTTTGCTATCACCAATGACAGGGCAGTAAATAGCCTTGTCCACAAATCGTCCTATGTGAATGCAAGTGTCTCCAAAAGTCCGTGCCCCAGCGAGGGTCCTGGGGTGCTGAGAGCTGGCCCCCTAAGGTGTGTGGTTGGGCATGGGCGTGTGGAGGCTGCTCTGCAGGTGGGGGTGCCAGACTCATTTGCAATAAGGAGCCCCAAGAGTAGGGACAAAATCCAGGCACATCCCGTCCAGCCAGGGGGAGGGTGATGCTGAGCTGGACAAACCTCCTGTCACCCTCTAGGCCTTCGGTAGGGAAGGTGGCTTCACATGAGCCCCCCAACTTGTGGAGGCAGAGGGAGCTTTCTTGTCTGGCATGGTAGGGCCCAGCATACTTTGGTTAAAAATCATCTATGGCCGAGAGCATGGGCTCTGCAGCCAGACAGCCTGAGTTCAAGTCCTGCCTTTGCCTCTCACCTGCTGTGTGACCTTGGCCAAGTCACTCAGCCTCTCTGGACTTCAGTTTCTGTATCGGAGGTGAGAATAACAGTATGGCCCTTGGGGGGGGGGCGGGTATTGTGAGCATTGAGTGAGTTAATAAATGGAAAGTGCTTAAAAGAACGCCTGACAGCAACAGACTGTATGAACATGATCCACCATGACTGGTCCGGAGGCGAGGGGCTGGGAAGGGCACGGTGAGGGATTCAGATTCTGGCCTGGGACTCCCCGCCTGTATGGCCTGAGGACCAACTCTCCAAGGCTAGAACGGTGCCACCCTCGTGGGGTGTGGGCCGGGTCAGTGAGGCCTGACGTTGGAGGCCCCTGAAGCAGGGCAGGTAAGGCCAGGATGTGTGACGACAGCTGCTGCCGTCTCTGTGATGACGAGCACACCGCATGCGTCAGGCCCCTCATTGGTTCACTTCATTCAAAACTACGGGCCAGGCTCTGCCGTGTGCCAGGCGAGGACTGTGCCTTCAGGGAGCCAAAATTCTATGGGGGGGAACACATCAAAGTCGGAAAACTGCGCAGCCAGCCTGAGGGATGTGGGGACCATGGGAAACAGCAGGAACAGGGGCCTTCCAGGGCCAGGCGGGAATTCCCAGGAAAGGTGAGTGACACCTGAGTAAGGACTTGAGGAGGTGAGGGCACAAGCCATGAAGGCATGGGGGGAAGAACGTTCCAGGCAGAGAGCACAGCCAGTGCAAAGGTCCCGTGGTAGAAGTGTGTGAGAAACAACAAGACTGCTGAGGGTGGAAGGGAGTTAGAGGGGTGACAAGGGACAAGTGTGGAGAGGAGGACAGGGTCCTACCCCCACTCTGGGATACTGGCCACCTTGGCAGAGCTCTGTCACCCCAAGAGCACGTGGGTGTGCAGAGCACAAGTCTGGCAGGGAAGCCCCTCTGGGGGCCTCACACAGTCCCTGGGGTGGCTGGTGAGGCTGCTCCTGTGTCCCCTCTCTCCAGTCTGTCCTACAGCAGCCAGCGCAGCAGGCCTTGCTCCTAGGTGGGCCGAGGGCCACCTCCATCCTCAGCTACCTGTGTGACAGTGACCTTCAGGGTCCCGGCCTGAGGAGCCAGAGTCAGGAGCTGCCTGAAATGGACTCCTTCAGCTCCGAGGACCCCCGAGACGTGGAGACCAGCACGTCGGCGTCCACCTCAGACGTGGGGTTCCTGCCCTTGGCCGTCGGCCCCAATGCCTCCATTGAAGAGGAGGAGGCCCAGGAGGAACCCCCGTCCCCGGGCCTCCTGCCAGACATGGCCCACCTGGCAGGAGGCGCGTTTGTGGAGCGGCCTGGCTGGAGGAACTTGGGGGTGGAGAGCCCCGACCTGCCACGGGGCCCCCTGTTCCACACCTGCCTGATCTCAAGTAGCCAGAAAGGCCAAGATGAAGAAGAAACTGAGGACAGAGCGGATGGGCCTGGTGCGGCCCTGGAGAGGCCTCTGCAGGAGGTCCTGGAGTCACTGAGGTCCGCGGACACTGCCCAGTCCCAGCTCCGGGAGCTGGAGTCCCAGGTCCTCAGCTTCAGGGACCGGCTGAAGGTACACCCAGCCCTCACGAGCGGCGGCCCTGCTTTGCTGATGGCATGACAGCTGGGAGGGGGCTTTGCGGGGGCCAGGCAGCCCGGGGAGAAGCCTGGAACCCCCAGGCTGACCTGGGAGCTTTGGAGCCTCCCGAAGAAGTGTTTGCCTGACCCATTCCAGATTTTTAAAATAATTTGGAATTTGTCCATACTTAAAGACTGGGACGTTTCCCATAAAATTCCAGATGTTTAGATTTTCTTAGAAAACTGAGCCATCTGGCCACACTGGCCCATATTCCCAAGTGCTGGAGAGAGCGGGGCTCTGCCTCTTCGGGGAGACGTCTCCCCGGCTTCCCGTGGTCCCTGCCTGGACTGCTCACACGTTCCTGTCATTTGCCTCGTCCCCACAGGTGTCTGGGACTCGGGGGAGGCTTTTCAGATCTGTCTCCCTCAAGATTTCGCTCCACATCTTGTCACAGGTCATTCAGGAGGGACCTTGGGGAGCACCATGCCGTGTGCCTGTCGTGGCACGGTGGCTGGGCTTGTGCTGAGGGACAGTGCATGGGATTGGGGCTTGTGACCGTGACACCGTCAAGGCCTGCAGTGTCCCGGCCCGGTGAGTGGGGCCCGGCACTGCCCTCAGGCCTGGCTGCTCCGCCCGCAGCCCCGGGGAGCCCGGCGGGAGCACGCGTCGGTCGAGAGCCTGACCGCCTGCATCCTGGAGAGCTTCGCCTTCCTCAACGCCGACTTCGCCCCGGACGAGCTGTCCCTGTTGGGGGGCTCCCAGGGTCCCCGGTGAGTGCACCCCCTCCCACCGGTGACCAGCACTCCCTCTGTGCCACCTTAGCGCCGTGCTCCCCACCGGCCTCCTGGTCTGTTTCTCCCGTCACCCTCGTCCCGACTCTTACTTATTCTGATCATTCGTCGTGTTGCTCCTGCACCCATCCCACACGCCTGCTGCCTGGCTCAGAGCCTTGGCGACCGCGGGGTGAATGAGAAACCCCGCCTGAGCTTTCTGCTCCAAGGAACGGGCTTTTACTTTATTATTGTTTTTTAAATCTTAAAAAATAATGATCAAAGGCTGGGTGTGATGGCTCACGCCTGTAATCCGAGCACTCTGGGAGGCCGAGGTGGGAGGATCGCTCGAGGCCAGGAGTTTGGGACCAGCCTGAGCAAGAGTGAGACCCCCATCTCTACAAAAAATGGACAGATAGCCCGGTGTCGTGGCACGCTTTTGTAGTCCCAGCCACTCGGGAGGCTGAGGCAGAGGATCGCTTGAGCCCAGGAGTTCAAGGCTGCAGTGAGCCGTGACCAAGCCACTGCACTCCCGCCTGGGTGACAGAGTGAGACCCTGTCTGAAATGAAGGAAAAAACAAAAACCCAGCTGAGTACACAGTGGAAGCTCTTTGGCCTCCACCTCACCAAGGCGCTGCGGCCCCCGATACTCTGTTCCCTGTCCCCGACCTGAGCTTCCTTGGCGGTTAGGCAGCCCACGTGCCCCAGTCACGAGGACCCCTCCTGTACCCAAGTCTCAGCAGCAGAGAAAGAACATAAAGTCTAAATTCTTTACGCTTCTCGTCGCTCACAATCCCATGGGGAGGGCGTGCTATCTCCAGCCTCATCCAAGCGTCACCTCCGCCTTTCCTGAATTGCTGCGAGCTCTCAGCCGCCACCATGCGGGGGACAGTGAGAGGGGCCCTCCTGGGCCGAGCCTGGGCTTCCCGTCCCCGTTTTGCAGATGAGTAAACTGACCCTTGGGGAGGCAGACTTGTCCAGAGCCACAGAGCTGGGATTAGTTTGAACCTCAGTCTTCTGACTCCAGACCGGCTACCCCGGAGAGCTGCGTCCCATCCCCTGCCCTGGGCTCACGCCAGCCCAGCACCTGTTCTCAGGAGCCGCCTTTTGCTCCTCTTCCTTTTCTCTTAGTTTTCTCCTCAGTGTGACTACTTGGGACCTGGAGTTGGCCTCCCTGGTCCAGAGCTCTCCGGGGGGAGGGTTTCCTCCCCCCTCAGAGGGAGCTGAACTGCTAACCGGACGGTCGCTCGGTTCTTCTCAATCCACCTCAGAAAGGACAGGACGCCACCCCCACCGCCATCACTGACAGCGTCATCCAGGGATCTCACAGCCGGCGCCGCCGAGCTGGACGTGCTGCTCACCACCCACCTCCACGTCTGCAAAGCTCTGCTGCAGGTGGCCGAGGGGCGGGGCTGGGGCTGGGGGTCCTTGGTGTAAAGTTTCATGTCACAGGTGGCGGGAGGCACAGTGAGGGTGAGGCGCACACCCTGAGAGCCAGTGACACCAATGTTCCCCTGTGGAAGGTGCAGGCCAGGGTCTGGGTGAACAGTCATGTGGCTCGTGCAGCCCAAGCCCGGAGCCAAAGGCTGTGGCTGTGACTCTCACTTGCAGAAGCCAGAACCCTAATGCAAACCGGCTCAACCAAAGGGAAAATGTATTGGCTCAGGCCCAGCTGGATCCAGGGGTTCAGATGCCATCAGGACTGGGTCTCCCTCTCAGCTCTGCTTTGCAACATGGGTTGGCTCCACTTTCAGGCAGGCTGACCCCCTCCAGTGGCAAAGGTGGGCCCTGGCAGCTCAGCCACCTTGGTGAAGGGGCAATCCCAGATGATAGCCACCACGGGGACAGAAGAGACAGGCATAGGGCAGGGAGCCACAGTCATGACAAATGACCTCAGAGGGCATGTTCCCTGCTAACCTGGAGCACTGTGGGCTGCTTCCCAGAAACTGGCCTCCCCTAATTTGTCAAGGATGGTGCAGGAACGCCTCCTGGAGGAAGTGGTGCAGCAAAAGCAGGTTCTGGAGACGCTTTCTGTCCTTGACTTTGAGAAGGTCAGCAAGGCGGCATCCATTGAAGAGAGTGAGTAACTGCCCGCGGGCTGCTCGTGTGCATGGCAGGGAGTAATGGGGAACAAAGCCCAGGGGACCTCACCTCCTTCCTGATACCCAGAGTTAGCCGGAGCTGAGTGGAGGTGGTGGCACACGCTACGCGGGGGAGGCGAGGGAGGTGGGCAGCCTTGGAGGCACCGGCACCTGCTGTGTGACTCTAGGCAAATGACTCACCTCTCTGAGCCTCAGCTTCCCCATCTATACGGTGGGGAGGGCACTGCACAGGGCTCAGAAAGGTAATCCCAGGCCAGTTCAAGGTATAGAGCACGCACCTCAGTAAGCTGTAGCTGTGAACCCGGTCCTGCCTCTGCCCCAGGGACCTCTCTTCTCACAAGCCTAGGTTCCTTGTCAAAAGGAGGCTGGTGACAATGGCGGCTCCCAGGGCTGTTGTGAGGGCGGGAGGGATAGTGACCCATGTCACGCGGGAATGCAGGGGTGGAGGGAAATCTGCGGGCTCCTCGTGGCCCCCCTCCCCCGTGTGCCGCTCAGGCCCTGAACCTGGGCGCTCAGTCATTCCGCAGGCCTCGCGGAGGAAGGGGTGCCTGCAGCTGTGGAGGGGGTGCACGGGGCCCGGCGGGGTCCTGTCCTGCCCTGCGACGACGCTGCTGAACCAGCTCAAGAAAACGTTCCTGCACAGAGTCAGAGGGAAATACCCGGGACAACTGGAAATAGGTAGCTTCCCTCCCCAGCCCGGCCCCCGGGGCCTTTGGGATTGTCACAGCAGGCCTCACTTCAGCCCTGTCTTCGTGGCAGCGAAGGGAAGATGTTCTCAGCTGGATCAGTCATCTTCCTTTTACTGGGGAGACAAAGGGCCTCCCCAGACGGACTAACAAGCAGCCCGTGAGACCCCAAAGCTGCACGCGCACATCAGTGGGTGGGGGCATCTTTCTGGAAACAGACTCCATGCCTGCCTCCAGGGCCTTTAAGGGGTGACGAGAGAAACTTACGGGAAGGTGGCAGCAAGGCCTGACAAGGACATCTTGAAATACTGGCTGGCCCCTGCCCCAGAACCCAGGGCTGTAGCATTTTTCTCTGTTAAGTGAAGGGTGACAGACAGTTGACATGCGTATTCCCAGGCCCTGCCTCTGGATCAGATTCAGGTGTGGTGCGGGGCCCAGGGCACTGAGACACCCCCAGGACCAGCTGACTTGGGGCCTGTGGACTCCAGCTGGAGCACACTCCCCCCTCAGGGACACAGGAGGTGCAGAGGGGGACACCCACCCACGTGCCATTGGAGAGAGCTGCTTCTCCATAAAGCCCCAAGGGCCGAGGTCTTGGTTTCTCCTCACTCTCTCCCCGCCCTGGCCAGTGTGCCGCAGGTTCCTGGAGCAGGTGGCCAGCTGCGGTGGGCTGCTCCCTGGGGCCAGGCTCCCGGAAGAACAGACCGTCACCTGGTTCCAGTTTCACAGCTACCTGCAGAGGCAGAACGTCTCCGACTTGGAGAAGCACTTCACCCAGCTCACCAAGGAAGGTAGGGCTGGGGTGGTGGCAGGTACCCTCAAAGCGACGGTTATAGCAGAAGAGTATCCGTGGAGCCCTCTTGGTCCCAGTTTCTCAGAACCCTGCATCTTTCCCCTCCAGCTGTTCTTTTGAGAACCTAGATTTAATGCGATTCCGCATTCAGCCTATGGAGTGACGTCAGCTCCAGGGGAAGGCAGAGGTCAGAGCTGAGTTGGGAGGGTGATCTCGGCTGGCCGGAGTCCCTCAAGTATGGATTGCGGTTTTAGTTTTCAGGGTGTATTTGATCCCTTGCTAGAAAGCTTTCCTTAGAGGTTCTAAGAGGTCAAAAAACCAGACTGGGCCTTGGTGATCATTCTGCTTGCTCTAGGATTTGCTTCTCGGGGCTAATGGCGGTGGCCACACAAACTTGCAGCTGTACTGCCCCCCAGCCTGGCGAACCTGGGCCCATTCCTCCCCTGTCTTCCAGTGACGCTCATTGAGGAGCTGCGCTGTGCGGGGCAGGCCAAGGCGGTCCGGAAGCTGCAGGGAAAGCGGCTGGGCCAGCTCCAGCCCCTGCCCCAGACCTTAAGAGCCTGGGCGCTGCTCCAGCTGGACGGGCACCCACGGGTGTGCAGGGCAGCCAGCGCGCGCCTGGCCAGGGCGGCCAGGAACAGAAGCTTCCGGGAAAAGGTACCGTGCTGGGGGCAGGTGGCAGCTCCCTGGCTGCAGGGGTGTGAGTTGGGGGAGGCAGGCCTTCTGTCACAGGGAGGTACAAAGGAGGGAGCGACAGGGCTGCACTGGCTGGGAGATATTCTGGCAGAGGGGCCTGGGCTGGGGTTGCCAGGCCACCTGAGGCTCACACATATGCACACTGCAAGCCTACCACCTCTGCCTCAGTGTTTCTTTCTTTCTTTCTTTTTTTTTTTTTTTTTTTGAGACAGAGTCTTGCTCTGTTGCCTGGGCTAGAGTGCCGTGGCATCAGCCTAGCTCACAGCAACCTCAAACTCCTGGGCTTAAGCGATCCTACTGCCTCAGCCTCCCAAGTAGCTGGGACTATAGGCATGCGCCACCAGGCCCGGCTAATTTTCTTCTATATATAGTTTTAGCTGTCCAGGTCATTTCTTTCTATTTTTAGCAGAGACGGGGTCTCGCTCTTGCTCAGGCTGGTCTTGAACTCCTGACCTCGAGCGATCCTCCCACCTCGGCCTCCCAGTGTTAGGATTACAGGCATGAGCCACCGCGCCTGGCCCGTCTCAGCGTTTCTAAAGTGACATATGTTTGGTCTCTGAGATGTCACTTGCATGTCGAATGTTTTTCTTAGTTTTGATGGTCATCTCATTTAGTTTCAATGAATATTTGTGGCTTAGCTGGTAACTGTTCATTGTGTTCAGTTCATTTGCAAACCAACAGACTAGACTCCTTTGCCTTTTTGGTTCTTGGGCTGTGACTATTGTATGTTTAAGGCACCTGACTCTGAGGCAGGAAGGTGACATTGAGGCTGCACCCTTTGTCTCAGCTCCAGACTGGAGGGGAACTCTCTGCTTACATTGCTTAACAGTGCTTCTTGAAACACACGTTTACTCTGTGGTTGTTTTTAACTCTATTGGACTTTTGGACACATGGAAAAGTAGACAGAGTATAATGAATCCACATGCACCTGTCACCCAAGCCCAAACACTGTCAACCCACGGCCTGTCCTGCCCCTCCCCACGCCATTCCCCCACAGTATTTTGGAGCAATCCCAGACATCTTATTTGACTTATGTGTCAAAAGATAAGAATTCCTGGCCAGGCGCCGTGGCTCACGCCTGTAATCCTAGCACTCTGGGAGGCCGAGGCAGGTGGATCGCTCAAGGTCAGGAGTTCGAGACCAGCCTGAGCAAGAGCGAGACCCCGTCTCTACTAAAAAATAGAAAGAAATTATCTGGCCAACTAAAAATATATATAGAAAAAATTAGCCGGGCATGGTGGCGCATGCCTGTAGTCCCAGCTACTCGGGAGGCTGAGGCAGAAGGATGGCTTGAGCCCATGAGTTTGAAGTTGCTGTGAGCTAGGCTGACGCCATGGCACTCACTCTAGCCCGGGCAACAGAGCAAGACTGTCTCAAAAAAAAAAAAAAAAAAAAAAGATAAGAATTCTTTTAAAAATTGTAACTATAATTCCATTATTACATCTCAAAATTAATCAATTCTTTAATGTATCTAATGTTCAAATTTCCCACTGTCAAGTGTCCTAAGCATTTTATTTGGGTTTTCTGTTAAACTGGGATCTACGTAAGGTGCACGCATTGTGACTGCCTGATGCCTCCCAATTTTCATTTAATCTGAAGTTTACTATCTCTTTCTTCCCTTGCAATTCATTTCTTGAAGATACCGGGTCGTCCTGTAGTATCTAGACTTTGCTGATAGTATGATGTAGTTTAATGTGTTTCTCTGTCTTCTATAGTTCATGAAAATTAGTAGTTGGATTTAAAGGCTTCCCTGGATTCAAGTTTATTTTGGTTTTTTTTGGGGGGTGGTATAGATTGTGTCTACCTTTTAATACTGTAAAAAAGGTGACAGACGTGGCCTCCGATTGGGATGCGGGGGGCAGCAGAGCTGAGACTGCCCTGGTACTTCCGGGTTAGAGACGGCGGGCAGACACGGATGCAGACGGCCCGACAGTCTTCCCGGCACCCCGTGTGGGGAGCAGCAGCGTCGGGTCAGCGTCCGTCTTCCCACAGCAGACAGTTCTCTTCGGAAAAAGCCACCTGCAGATGGAAGGGCGGCCATTCTCTTGTTTGGCTCTGGGCACAGGTCCCTTGGAGCCGACTCTGTGTCACCCTTGTAGCCGAAGGTGTGACCCACTCCTGGGGTCTCCCCTCACAGCTGAACAGCAGCCTCTCCTGTGGGCCAGCGCTCGCCCATTCGCTTTCTAACTAATCCTCATGACAAGCTGTGACACAAGTGGCAGCTTCATTTTCAGCTGAATCAAGTTAGGCTGAGAGCTGAAGTGACTTCAGAGGGCAGGGCCAGAACTGTGACTGGAAGGGAAGAGGCAGCAGCCCTGCCAATTTTCGGCCTGTGCGGACGACCCCTGTACCTTCAATTCTGTTGTTCCCACCTGGACATGCGATCTCTCTGATTTAGCCTTTCACAGACAGCAGTTTCAGAATGTATTTCTGAAACATTATTAGACAAAAAGAGCTTTCTTCATTTTATCAGCTCAGGGATCAGTTTTTAGGGACGAATTAAACACCAGAGCATAGATCTTGTGACTGTATACAGCTGGTGCCAAGGTTAACAGCCCATGTCCCGAACTTGTCTAGAAGAAGGGAGGCAGCATTTGCCTTGCTGTCAGCATCAGGATGGCGGCTGGCCCAGGGCCGCTCTGGCCCCCACCCCTCCCTTCACGGCCACCTCACTTCCTAGGCGCTGCTCTTCTACACGGACGCCCTGAACCAGAACGACCCCAAACTCCAGCAGGCCGCGTGCCTGGCGCTCAAGCAGCTAAAGGTGAGTGTCCTGTCTCACCACCACTGACCGGCAGAGAACCCGCTTGTGGTTAATGTTAACGTTAGTTAACTTCAGCATGATTCCACTGGCACCAAAAAAAGCGAAAGAAATCGCTGCCAGCAAAACACCTGAACGAGTGGTTTCCGAGGAGCAGCCCTCAGCAGCAGCACCGGGCCCAGGCAGCACTTGGCATCCGCTCTGGCTCTGGGTGAACATGCAGGGCCAGGGATTTACTTCTCAGCTCTTGCACGACATGCTTTAAGATTCACAACTGAAAAATTTCAAACTACAATGAGCTCACTGTAAAAAGGAAAAAGTGTGAAATACAGAGATGTAAAAGAGTTTATTCATCACCCAGGTACCTAGCAGAAACCACTGCTGACGTTTTGGTATATCTGTTTGTGGGTGTGTGCACGTTTGAGATTGTCGGTCATATCAAATGTGGTTTAAAAACAGTGAGCAAAATGAGATCTGTGTTAGACTGGCAGCCCTTTAGAATTCCTCATGAAGGGTCTATCCAGTGTATAATTTAGCCTGCTCACCCATTCTCACATTGTAGAACATCTGGGTATTTTAAATCTACTTTTTTTTGATCGTAAATGTCATTATGAGCATCTCTGTGCATAAAACTTTTTAAAAAACGCACGCTGTTCTGGATAGTTCCTTGGGCTAGAATAGAACCTCCCCAACTGTTATCCAGGGCCTGAGAATACGAACTTTTTGAGACTCCTGATACAACCCAGCCGCCTACGCTCCCACAGATGTGAAGGGTGCCCACTTCAACCTCATCTGCATTTGGGATTCTCGTGTTACAACATCATTGCCCATTTGCTAGATAAAAGTGCAGTACAGATTGAACTCGCCCCATTCACTCCGGGAAATTCAGGGAGACGCACCTGGATAGAATCAGAAAACCAGCAAGAGGGTGGGGAGCCAGCAGAGGGCGCTGCCGTGCACAGTGGTCGGTGGCCTCTAGGAGAGCAGCCCCTGGACACCCGCCTGAATGGGAGCCTCCTGGCACAGGCTGCCCTGGAGGGTGGGGTTAGGAGAGCAGGGGGGAGGCGGGGAAGGTCCAGAAGGAAAGAGGTCTCCTTTTAGAAGGCAGCCACAAAGACAGGCTCTGCTAATGGCCTGGCTCGCTAACAGACGGCAGGACTTGCAGAGGTGAGATGCTTTCCAAGTCCAAAGGTACCTCTGATGAACCTGAACCTGGGGCCACATAAGAAACCTGGAAGCTGCAAGAAAAGGAAGGGGCTGAGGAGGCTCAGAGACCATCCTAGGGCTGGTCCTGCAGGGCTGAGAAAAGTAGATCCTATCTGCTATTGACAATGTCCCGTGGGCCTAATGGACCCTTTTGCTCCTAACTTCAAACAGGGCATTGAAAGCATCGATCAGATCGCCAGCCTGTGCCAGTCTGACCTGGAGGACGTGCGAGCGGCAGCTCGGGAAACCACACTGTCGTTCGGTAAAGTAGAGCGTCAGACGTCGTGTGCAGTGGGGTTCCCAGGGCCCTTAGAACAGGTGTGCGAGGGAGGCCACTCCCAACTCTCACAACAGACAAAGCAGCGCCTGGGACTGGCACCGTCAGCAACCCTGGTGCAGACTCAGCCTCCACGTGTAACTGCACTCTGGCCAAGGCAGGTTTCCCTCACGGTTGAGGGGGGGCAGGAAGTGTTCTGTTGTCGTCTGAAACTTCAGTAACTTCTTAACCCTGGTGAACGGAAGTCAGAGGCAATGTTCCAACTCAGCCTCTGTTGCAGAGGTAGGGGCTGGGCCCTCGGGCCCACACGAATCACTGGGTGGGAGCTCCCCAGACCTTCCTGGCGTGCCCCTTTCGAGACCCCCAAGACCCAGGCGTCAGTGGGCACAGGGCCCACCTTGGCCTGCCAGAATAGGAAACACCGAGGTGGGAGACAACCCAGTGACAGATCACCTTACCGTTTCAGGTGAAAAAGGACACCAGGCTTTTGAGAGGATGGACAAACTTTGCTCAGAACAAAGAGATGTCTTTTGCCAAGAGGCAGATGTTGAAATCACAGTATTTTAAAAAGCCTCGGCTGAAGAGCTCCAACCTGGCATCTGGTTTTTTGCTGCTGCCCGGCCTGGACGCAGTGCCTGAGCTGTGGCGGGGGTGCCGTGCGCTCCTGCAGGAGGGTGGGAGGGTCGAGGCTCGCCTGGGGCTCCAGACCGCTTACACAGCCCCAGGGCACGAGCGGGGTTTTTGTATGGCAGCGGAAAAAGGCCGCACACAGCACTTCCAAGGCTGTCCTGCCTCAAATGAGTGCTGGACTTTTGGCTTTGAGCATCTGCCTGACCTTCCCCAGGATGCAGCACTGAGCCCAGCACCCGCCTGCCACGCTACAAAGGGGCCAAGGCCAGGCGAGTTG
The DNA here is from genome assembly GCA_028533085.1 of Varecia variegata. Classification (NCBI taxonomy): domain Eukaryota; kingdom Metazoa; phylum Chordata; class Mammalia; order Primates; family Lemuridae; genus Varecia; species Varecia variegata. Next base: position 200,173,827 of record CM052436.1, on the reverse strand, counting down.
AGGCCCTGAACAAAAGGCTCCAGGATGAACATGTGGCAGTGGAGCCTCCCTGCACGTCAGCTGGCTCAGCTCTTCTGTCAGTAAGTACTGAGACTGAGGAGGCCGCCAGGCCGGGCCTAATGACAGACTGCGGTGGCTCCAGCCATCTCAGCAGCAGCAGCCGTCACCTCGGCGAGCTGGGGAAGGCGGGAAGGCTCAAAGCCAGGGTTTCCACAACCCACACTCTTAACCTGAGCTGCAGCCTGAACGCCAGTGGAGCCCAGGGACAGCAGCTGGCTGAGCGGGGCCTTACTCTCACCGTGTACGCCAGCCGCAGAGCCCTGGGCATCACGGCAGTAAAACCATTCCCTCTGGCCAAGCACATCAAAGTTGTGAAACAAGTTGCTTTCGGGACTATTAAATTGCTCCAGAAGTCATAAGCTGGTTTGAAGGAAGATTTCACTGAAGAACATGTTGCTTTAGAGAAAGAAAATTATTTGCCTATTTAAGTCTATTAAAACAAACCACAGGCCTGAGATGTCTGTTAATAATGTGGAGATAACCTGGAGTTGGAATGTTGCTATCAAAAGTGGGATTAGAGAACTTTGTAACTTAAACATTCTCATTTAAACATCCTGTATATATTTTGTGCTTTTCTGGTTTAACTTAGTATTTATTTGCCTTGTTCGTATGTTCAATTTTCCGAAATTTCAATTAAACTATTTTAATTGGTGTTTCACTTTACCCCAGAACTGTAGATAGTGGTTGTTTCCCCAGACAGCCTGCTGGGGCCAGTCACTGCTGCCGTCCTGTGGTGCTCTCTCCACCTGAGCTGTGGGAGATGCTTAAGGAGGGCGGCCCTGGGCGGTGTGCTCCCTGGACGCCGCCCTGGGATTTTCCGCACGCTCTCGAGGGCTCCCAGCACACCCTCCCGTACGGGCGCCTTGCAGCCTGGCCTTTGGGAGAGGAATCGGATGGCGCAGAAGGCCAAAGTCGTAAGTTTAGTTAATGGTTTCTCATGGGCATTCTCCCTCTTCTTGAAAGCTTAGACACCATTTTTTTATATGTGAAACACTGAAGTGGGACAGTGGGAGCAGCACTGCCCTCCGAGTCCCCAGGCCCCTGCGGGTACTCTGGAGCCACCTGACTAAAACCTGTCCTTGTCACTTGTCTCCCAGTCCCTTGGGCCCAGCTGGGAGGCTGGCTTTGAAATGCTTATGAAACCTTGAAGCCTATATAGGAATTCTTTGTACTACTTTTGCAACATTTTGCAAGTATGAAATTACTTCAAAACAGAAAGTCAAAAAATCACTTTGGGGCAATTTACATTGTTTAATTTTGTACACAAGAGACTATAATTTTTTAATATCATTTCTAAGTCAATTCTACATCAAATATGACATTACAGATATATTGAGATGTGGCAACCATTGTGTCTCTTACAGGCAATTGGCTAAAGGGACACGGTTTTGAGGTTAGAACAGTTCTTCAAACAACTTCAAGTTTGTTAATCCGAGGGGCCCTACACATGCGAAGGGTGGGGTTTTTTGGAAGCTGAGGCCTGAGTGTTAAACAAGCTCCCTAGCAAGGGAAAGCTCTCCCAGCTCAGCGCACTCACGACTCCAGGAAGCCTCGTAAGTCTTAACTGTGGAAAACTCTAACCCCACTGGATCCGCAACATCTGTTTCCCATCAGCAGGGATGGAAACCAACAGCAGGGACGCCCATCCTGGCTTAGGGTCATTAAGCAAAGACATGGGAAGCACCCCAAATCCATGTTCTTTAGAAAAAAAATTTTATTGTTGCAACTAAACTGCAAACCCATCACTTATATGGCAAATTGGAAAACTGTACAGTTTGACAGTTCTGTGAGGTCACAGAAGACCCTGAGACACGCCCCCCCACCCACCCAATCATGCATCCATGTATACACACACCTGAAAAGGTATTATACCAAAACACCTCACTTTTTTGTTTTTATTTTTGTAAAAATGGTTTATTTCATGGCCATTGTAAAAAATAATGACCTGATGAGTAAATATTGGCTTAAGGCATATAGCAGAGCAGCTCGCTACCTCTCTAACATACGTGTAACAAGGTGGAGAGCCATCGTTCTCCAAATAGGCGGTTAAACCAGTACATCCATTTTGAAATGCTACTATATATACACACCCAAACTACTACATACATATACAGGACTTAAAAAAAAAAAAAAAGCCCAACTCAAAAATGCTACAGCCTGGCACCTAAGCCTTATCCACACCTCACCAAGGCTCCGTGGGGCGATGCTGCAAATGTTCCCACCACAGAATTTCTCTGCACTGGCTTCTCCCACGTGAAAGGCAAAATGTGAAAATGCTGGCAAGAGAGTAGCTCGGGAGCTACAGCTGCCTTTTTGTTCTTGTTAAAAAAGCCACTTAACATGGAGGGCTTAAGTTCCCCTCGAAGGAAGAGTCGTGAGCACCATCAGTCCCCACAGGGTTCAAGGTAGGGGCAGACGCACCTCTCTCAGCAAGGCGAACTTGGACGGAGACGGCAGCAGGCCGACTCTAAGGGACCGTCACCCAGGCTGTTTCAAGAAGTGTGGCTTCCAACAGCTGCCTTGCTTCCAAATCACGGTCTGCTCAAGGAGAGTGTGAACGTGGAATAGTGGAGGCTGATCCCAAAGGAGGGGGGGGGGAATCCCTGCTTGTCTAAACGTCCAGAGCATGAGGTGTGAATATGGCTTCCGAAACCCTTGGAATGTCTGCGTTGCAGTGAGACCCGGCTGCACCAGGACAGGCCAGGTCTCACCAGGAAGTCACCAGAGTGTCGCCAGGAATTAGGCAAATATCTGTTACTGGAAAACATCACTCTATTGCTGAATGGCGATTACTTCAGCAACAGCCTTGGGAACCACAGCCATGTAATGATCAGATCATGCAAAGGCAGGTTGGACTTGGACATGGGCACATTAGTAAGCAGAAACCGAAGTTTCTCATTTCAAGCACATGGTATTTCATCAGGACACAAGAAGACCTTACATGCATTCTAATACACACAGGGAAAGCGGTGATTGAGAACAAGGTTCTAGGGGGAGGATAATGGGGACAAAGTAATCTCACATCATGTATCTTATTAAATAGCCAAGTGTTCATTATATATTATACCATTGTCTATCTTCTCACGTTACCCACAATACCACTAAATAACGACTGCTTACAACCGTCCTCTTTCCCAGTACTGGTCTGACGCAGCAGGCTCGTGGCAAAGTCTTACGTTCCCAGTACTACCTGAGGATTTATTATTGTACTTTTTGATAAAGCCCTTGATGCAAGGCTGACATCAAAAAATTTTAATACATTATTGGTTTAAGAAAATGCTAGTGCACTATGGACACCTTTGGGGAAAAAAACTTAAAAAATAAATATGGAGTGGAGAGGCTTACTACACAGAGACTCCATGGAGGCCCGTGGGGGGGTGTCGGTGCGCCGCCCCCCTGGGACGTGCTGGGATGCACCAAGAGGGAGCACTTGGATGGGGTGAGCCCCGAGACTGGCGTGGGCCACCTCTCCTCTGTGCCACCAGCACAGTACTCTCCTCTGCTCTCCTCCAAAAATGGCTTGTGGATTTGGAACTCAAAGGAAGGAAGGGGAAAGGGGAGGGGGAGTAAAAGGATGAGGGGGAGACACACAGCCGGGGAGGGGGGTCTTAGTGCAGAACCAACGTCTGTCCGGGGCCCGGCTCCGCGCTGTCCGGCGGCCCTTACCTGCCGCAGCCTGCCTGCTAGTCGGGCGCGGGCTCTGCGGGCGGAGGCGGACAGTGGGTGGAGGTGGAGTGAGGAGGGTCAGGCTATGTGTTGCTGTTGAACAGGAACTGGAATGAAACCAAACATTTCAGATGAGCCCAGAGCTGCACCCGCAGAGCTGCCGACTCGTGCACGACCCTGGCCACACCCCCCGGTGACTTCAACCTCTGAGGGAGCCACCAGCGAAGCAGCCAAAGGGGTTTGGTTTTTTTTTAAACAATCCCCCCTCCCCAAAAATCACTAAGGAAAAAATTATTTGCATTTTGCAAAACCATCTCATGTACTCAAAGATGGTCACCTGGAAAGAGGTAAAATATTTAAAACTATGAAAAAGGTCTTGTAAGGTGATTTTCACGACCAGAGTTCTGAGGCTAGTCCTCTCTCTTCCCCTTACTTTAACAGCAACACACGTCTAACGCGTGGATTTCTGCTGAAATGGCACTCGTTCTCCAGATGAAGTGGAACCCGCTCCTCTGGACCAGCAGCGGGGTGAAGTGCTGGTGGCCACCCTGTGGTGAACTCCGACCCTGAGGCAGGGGCCTCGAGGAAACCCACTTATGGGGATGGGGTGACGAGGGCCGGAATGTGAGCGAGATGGCTGTCACCAGGAGGACTGATGGAGAAATGAACAACGGAAAACCAGCGGGGACACCCTGAGCAAAAGCAGAAGCCGGGTTTTGTTTTCTAGAGACGGCCTTTTGTTGGTTTTCTTCTCAAAGTGGGAAAGCTCGAAGACACTGTCCAGGCTCAGTGTGCACACTGGGCGCGACAGTGTCCTAACCTTCTTCTCCAAGGGAGTTTACATTCATAAAAGTTTGGAATTCTTTCCCTGGGAAATCAAATATAAATTGTATATCTGATTATATCACCTAAGGGTACAAGAAAGTTTCATAAGTACCTGGTTTGTTTTGTTCCAGAAACAACAAAAAGCTGCTTTTTATAAAGGTTAAAAACAACAATGTGTTGTAATTCTATTTTTTTTTCCAAAAACAAATGAACAAAAAGAGAGAGAGAGAGAGAGAGAGAGACACACATATTTGGCATTTTCTCTACTTACTCCTGAATAGGTTAAGGCCCTGAGAGTAGACTCTTATTATATTCTTGGGACCACAGGGCTCCTTAAAACCCCAGTGCATCAATCCTTAATTCTCTTGTTAGCCCTTCCACAGTTCCAGACTTTAAAAACCTTTGATCTGTTTCTTCTGAGACTGGCTCAGATGTTCCACAGAACTGAATCCTAACACCGGGCTAGCAGCCAGTGCTTTCTGCACACACGCATCTCGCCAGTGCGGCTGTCAGTGAAAACATACCCTGTAGCAGAGGTATGCGCCGGCCGTGAGGACTGTGGCCATGCACATGTTGACCAGGAAGGGCTTCCAGTGAGTCACAGAGTGGTCGTCCTCCTCCTCCTTGGGTGGCGATGGCTCCCCCTTGGCGGGGAAGGCGGCCTGGACACCTCGCAGACTCCCCCCCACGACCCGACTTCTAACTTCAGTGTCTTGACTGGTGCTGAGGAATCAGAGGGGCAGAGATGGGTTACTTACTTTGGGGAAGATGGATGGCAAGGACACTATTATTATGGGACAAAATCTATGACAAAACGAGCCACATGTAGACAGAGCAAGGTGATGTTAACCCATGCCAGCCAGTCAGCCCCCTCTGCCTGGAAGGATGACTAGGCCAAGCCAAATCAGCCTGAAGTCCATTTGTCACCCACCCACACCCAGGGTAGGGTCCACAAGGTGTCCGGGTAACTGATCGTGAGGGTCAGTTCAGCTGGAGGACCCATGGTGTATGCACTGTTGTGTAACTTGCCTTCTCACGTACTGCAACTCCAATGTCTGGCCGCATCGGTACACCCAGATCTTATTCTTTAAGAGCTACAGGATATCCCAACACAGGGAAGAAGCATAATTTATCTAATCCCTGGAAATATCATTGGCTCATCTCTAATTTTTCGATATTATAAATAATGCTACAATAAATACAACTACATATACATATCTTTACACACTTGTTTGAGAACTGCTGCAGGTTAAAGTTCTGGATGTACACTGCTGGGTCAAAGTGTGCCCACATCTTACAACTTCCCTCCAAAAAGGAGGTACCAAGGGCACTGCCACCAGCAGTTTCAGGCTTGGGCTAAGTCCTACTCATTCTGTAAGCTTCCATGCAGTGCCACCGCCTACAGGCAGCCTTCCTTGACCACCTCAGCATGTACCCCTACCATGTCACTGTCCACGGGCTCCCAGCACCATATACTGGGGGGTCTGCCTCTTTCCCAACAACATGGGCTAGAACAGGCCAGGGACACGTCCTGGTTATCGCAGTATTCCACATCCATCAATAGGTGCTCAATGTTCATCAAATCGCAAGGAAGTAAGATGGCAATTACTTTAGTCAAGACTACATAAAAAGGTTAAGTTCCCCAAAGGACCACTGTGGGGACTGAAGGTGCATGGTAAACCTGGACATCAAATTTCAGGACCAGCAGAGGCCTCGGGAAGGCACTGCCATGGGCAGAAACACCCGACTCAGCCGCACCAAGCCCCCCATTCCAACAAGCACCACCAGGTGGAGCTAGAACCCTACCAAAGCCATTCGCTTCCCAGGGCCGCACTGTGCCCAAAACCGAGCCTCCTACAGTCCCGTGCAGGAGCCCCACTTTCCAAGCACGTGGAAGCTCTGCTGGCCAAGGGGAGGCTGTGCCCATAGGATTTCAATACCAGCATGTGTTTCTAGAACAGAAGGTCATTTCCCCTCGACCCCACGAGATGGGACCCTCTCACATTACCTCTCTGTGCTGTAGGGGACACTCAAGGGGCTTCTGGTTTTTTCTTCCTTGATGGAGCAGTCTCTATCCTCCTCAGTCTCATCCTTCACCCACTGGTGGTTTGGGAAGAATTCCTTGCATTTCCCATTGTGTGGCTCCAGGACGCGTTTGGGTGGCCGTGGAGGTGGGGGGATGTGCTCGGGTGGGGGCTCCAGGTCCTCGTGGGAGAGCTCCTTCCACTGATCCTTGAAAGGGCAGCAAGAGGAAATCCCATTAGTGTTCACTCGTGGCTGATTTGTCAGGAAATCCACTCTCCTTTTAGCAAGCAGAGGTGAAGGCTTGGCAAGGGGCTCCCGGCTTCCCGGGGCTCCAGCCACATCCTTGGAAGATGAAATTTTTTTGAAAATATTCTATTCTCACTATCAATATTCTCTATGTGAGCACTTCAAAGGCAGAAATTGGAACATGGTGAGCACTTCGACAACTTTCTAGCTATTTTAAACATGAAGGGTACCTATTTCCTGACATCTGACAGTGTTTGAACTCTTACAACCGACAGCCACCTACAAAGACAAAAACTTAAAACCAGCACACTTGGATTAAAGCAAAAGCAATGCTGACCTGCACGGAAGAGTCTCCCATGATGAACTTGGCGCCTTCGATCACAGCTAGGTAGGAGAAGCGCAGCTGGTCCGCTGTCTGGATCAGCCCCATCCGGAACTTCCTCATTTCCAACAGCACTTTCTTGATATCAACGGAAGAAGGGTCTTTCCTTTTGTCCATCTGAAAGCCAAGGAGAAGACACAATTCACTCGGGTCCAACTTTCAAGTGCAACGTGACTTTTCATGTTTCTGAAGATGAGTGCTCCAGTTTCTACTTAGGAAAAACCACAGCAGGGAAGCAGAGGAATTCTAGAAAACGTGAGAACCTGCATGAAATGGTGACCATTTTGAACAGAGGGTTAAAAGAGTTAAGAATCAGACAGAAGAGGATTCTTTGGCTCTGTCTGGATTCCACGTCAAAATTAGGAGCATCCCTGCAAACAAAGCTATTTAGGATAAAGCTACTTTCACTGGGGAGAAGCTGTTACAAAGTGAAGGTCAAAGCTGAGGAAATGCACTTGCCAAAGGAGCTGCAGCCAGGCCAAGGCAGGAGTTCAAAAGCATTCCCAGCTCTTCCCTGGCACCTGCAAGGACCTCCTTACCAGCAAGAGGCAGGTGTCGGCCAGACAGAAGGTCCCTGACCTGCCGATGCCGGCGCTGCAGTGCACCACGATGGGGCCGTGCTCCGGGCCGAGAGAGCCTGACTCTCGGACTTTGAACAGAAAGTTCAGGAACGAGGCTGGTGATTCAGGGACTCCAAAGTCAGGCCATGTGGTATAATGGAAATGTAAGATCTCTCGAGTTTCTTGAGTCTGAAAGAGAAAAATACTCAAGATGATTCTAAGAGAATCATCTGTACATAAGTCACTAATTCCAAGTACACACAGAGTGACTTTCCACTCACCTAACTCTAAGAGTCGAACTCTAATGTTCATTCTCAGATTTTCTCCCAGGGTCCCTGCACCCAGTCAACAAACACCAAGCACTGGGTCCAGGCCTGTGCTCAGCATGGAACCTGCAAGGGTGCTCCTGCTTAGAGTTCACTGTCCCTCAGGATGGAACTGTCCCCTCACCTCTTTTCTCCAATGTCCCTATCACTTCCACAGGCTACACTGTTACAACTGGTTCCTCTCTGCCTCACAAGTCACAACGACACTGTGTTGCCACCCACGAGAATCCTGTCACAGATCCTTGCAAGGCTTCTCATGAAAGAGTGAAAGTCCCTGCATGCGCAGGGCACCAGCTCTGGGCAACTCAGGGCTTTCCAAGACTATTTGGAAGTTTCAGAGGATTGTCATTTTAGAGAAAAATTAATTAACCAACTCAGTCTCCAAAGACTGCAACGTGTGGCTCAACACCCAGCTGGAGAGACGGTCATGAGGAGGCTGTGACAAGAGGAGCAGCAGCTGCTGTGTGCGCGCTGGCACCGAGTTCTCCCACCAACCCTGCAGGCAGGTGCTCCCATTCTTCCCACTTTCCCGACGAGCAGGCTGAGGCTCACTGGTGGAGAGCCATGTTCAGGGCCTGCTGCAGATAGGTCTGAAGGAGGACCTCGGCCCTTATCCCCAAATGTATCTTCCCCTGGACTGGTCTGCCCCCAAGGAGCAGAAGGAAGACCTTGGGTGCTGTTTCCAGCTCTGCTGCTTCCCCAAGCCTTCCAGTGGCCATGATCAAAGGGGGGTCTCAGTGGGGGGAGAGTGCTCAAGACCTTTACTAACCTAAGAACATGCAGGAAACGGGGGCTCAGGTGAGACAGGACCGCAAGTCTCCTAATGTGGATGCGGCAAGAAGGCTGTAGACAAAAACCACGCCAGCCTTGAGGGTCTCCCTGCTCCAAGGTACCAGGACAGTCCCCAGGCTACCTGGAGAGCAGCTGATGATAAAATGCTTCAAGCCAGAGACCTGCTTACAAACAATGTCTTCCTTCATTTGGCAAATGTCCACAACATGCCAACCAGGTGACAGCACCATGCCAGGCATGTAAGGGCAAAGATACCACCTTGCCCTCACAGCCTAGTTACTGGGACCTCCCCGACTCTACTGTAACGAAAACACATAACACACAATACAGTGTAACCTCAGCCACTAACTACACTTGGTATTTCTGCAGTGCCAGGAGGTCTGCACCTTAGCATGATTTACAGAATCACACTAAGCAATTCCATTCTTTCCTCCCTAGACAATGATCTCCATTTAATGGCATTAAAGAGAAAGAAATATCTCTTCTATTTCAGGGGGAAAGACAAGCACTTAAAAAATATTTTTAAAACTGAATAAGAAAAAGGCATGCCAAAAGCAATTTTTCTTTCGATCTTTAAAAAGGTGTGGGTTCCCTCTCCTGTTGACACCCTCCCTCACACCTGCCCACCCTCTTGCAAGGAATTCATTCTTGGCCTGTGCTTGAAAAGACACCCATGGCTGAGAAAAGACTTTTTAAAAACAAAGTCTGTTGGAGCAAACAGATCCTAACATCAAAACCTACGAGGTATATTTACTCTGCCAAGCAAAAAGCATAAAGCTCTTGTGCTCTAAATTCAGTCTCCCTCAAGCAGGAGTTTACCAGAAGTCACTCTTAATCTCAGCCTTGCCAGCGCTAAAAAGCATTTTTTAAAAAGTCTACCACATAATCCTCCAGGCACATTCCAACGCGCAGCCAGCGTTACTGCTGAGAAGCCTCCATCGAGCGCCTCCATCCACACGGCTGCGGCTGCGGCAGGGCTGGTGGCTCCAGCGCCAGGGCGGGCAGAAGGCACTCGCAGCAGCTGTACCACTGCATTCCTCAGAAACCACGCAGCTCGAACCCCTCCTCTACTTCCTGGTAACCTACGCTAAGTTCTAGATCTTACTTTTAACTCTGAACTGAGTAATAGGAGCCACGATGACTACAAAGCAGTGCATGAAAAGTGAAGACGTGGATTAGCCCAGAAGCAGAGCCCCACCCTTCCACACGGCCCAGGAGCCCCACTCCAAGTGGTCTCCCATCACCCCGCCTTCCCCTAGACAAGTCCATGTGATGCCCCCCATGGTACCAACCACCCCTTTCTGACCAAGTGCCTTGAGCCCGGTACTGGTCCAACCCTTCCCATGTGGGACCTCCCAGAACCCTTACGAACCTGAGTCTGACAGAAGAGGAAACAGACACCATGAGAGGTGGTGTCCCTTGCTCAAGCCCGACAGTCTGATGAGCTGGGGCCAGGATTCAACCTCAGACAGCTCGGTTCCAAAGGCTAGTGGCCGACCACCATGTTTATGAGGGTCCCTAGGCACTGCCCGGAGCTCCCTTCACTGCTCTTAGCACCAGCATGGACCGCTGAATCGTGGCTCCAGGTCAATTATTCTCAACCCCCAGGGGCAGGCGGTGCTGCTTAGCACAGTACCTTACCATGTCCCAAGGCCATCTTTTAGCACCAGCAGCTGATGTTGTAAGTTCTTCCCACAATAAATAAACCCGAGACCTGACCTAGAAAGCCCCCACTGGCTAAGACACTGGAATCAGCCTGGGGGCCCTTCTCCCCTCGCTACAGATGAGGGGACTGAGCAGCGCAAAGGCACCAGCATGCCCTGCTGGCGCTGAACTTGCAGGCTGCCACTCATCCCTCTGCAGTTGCACGAGCAGGAAGCGATCATTTTTAGGTGAGAAACTCCCTGTTCCCTAAGAACCGGTGTTAACTAACATTAAAGTTTAGAGAGAGTGCTCTGTGGAGAAGGAGGCACCTATGGCCTCTGCCCTCCCGGTCACTTGGCGGGTACATCTGTAAGCCCTGCTCACCACATTGCCCAACCGCATCTTTCTTTGTTTTTGTTCCCTCCCCCGCCTCCCCGCTCTTTTTTTTTTAGGGGAGGGCAGGGGAGTGAGCCTAAAGCACATCTTGCTCAAGATGTGGGAACACTGGTGTTAGGGAATATCATGCAAGGAAGGATACATCTCAACCAGTGACCGCCGAAGCACCCAAGAGCACGCCACACTTACGGTAAGGTTTTCCAATTCTAACTGCCGCACTGTGTAATATGACTTGATGTCTTCAGAGATCAATGTTAATTTCAAATTTGTGTCTTCAAAGATCATTTCTCTTTCTTCTTTTTGTGGCCAGTACTGTGCACATTTTAACTAGGGGAGGAAATAACATTGAATTATTGTGAGCAACTGACTGTTTTCCTATGGCAGGAAGCGTGGAGTACATTCCATGAGCTTCATGATAACCCAAAGGCCTGGGGTTTTCTGAACATGGAAGTCGTGGTTAGTGCAGCTGCTGGCCTCTCGGGGAAATGGGGGGCGGGGATTGTGAAGATCCTGTCCAGGACTGGGTGTGCAGACAGGGCTCACACTTTCAAATCCAGCAGCCCTTGGTTATCCGAAGCAATGAGGTACTGCAGGGATCTGACCCTTTGTCACCATCTATGAAGCCAGGTTGCACAAGCAGCTTCGCCTTTCACAAACTCCTTTATGTTGCCATTTCAGATATTACCAAGGACCTGAGTGGGCTGCTGGCACAGAGTGCAGGTGCCTTGCCCTGCAAAGAAGACTCACAGGCAACTGCAAACAAGACTGGAAGAGACTGCAGGGGAAGCCCTTTGGAAAGGCTAAAGGGCTATAATCAAATGCACACTAACTTTCGGAGAAGGCGTGCAGAGGGCTCCTCAGGGTTTGGAATCACCCTTTCATTTGGGTTTGGTTCAGTTCAGAAAAATATTGTTTGATGCTCTACTTTAATAATCTCAGAAATTATTTGATATTCTCGATTTAAATGTAGCTCATTAAGGTTTTCTTTCAAACAAGCGAAGTCATAAAGGTTTGGTTTTATTTGGAGTCTAAGAAAAAAAATTGGACTCAAATTTAGTGGCATACTTTGCTTGAACTAATAAGTCTCTCAACAGTTATTCAAACCTTTCGGTTTGTGGATGACTGTTCTGGACAAAAATGGCAGGTTGACAGGGGCTAAGCTGTCGGGTCTATGAGCCAAAAGGACTGACCATGTGCCTAGAAGAGGAAACCTCAGAGACCTTACAATTCCGTCAAACCAAGTGTTAGTGTGTCAACAGCTCTTTGGTAAAGGACACTTATAGTTCACATGCACTGACTCAGTCAATACCTCCTCTGGGGCAAAGGATGATGTGGGTGAAGGAAGCCACTTCAGGGCCAGCCCTCTGTCATCAGGAGAGACTGTTGCGCCCAGTAGTGACAAGGTGGACTGTGGGAAGGGCTGAGGGAAACACTATGGATGTGCCCTAGGAATTCAGAAGAGGGAAATGCTTCAGGCTGGCCCCGGTTCCAGGAAAGAGATCAGAGAAAGCTCTATGCAGGAGGCAGGTTTTGAAGGCAACTAGGATGTCCTAGGCTAGGGAGTGACTGCAGAGAAGTCAGGCTCAGAAGAGCACCTGGTGAAGGCGCCAGCAGAAACCCAATCACAGCCCACTCTGGCAGCAGGCCCAGGAACTGTGGCATCATGTGGGGCAACGAGGAGACAGGAGGCACGTGAGGAAGGCGAAGGCAGAACCACAGATGCCTACTGGTCCTGCTCTAATGAAGCTGGAAGCTGCCTCCCAAACAAAACCAAAGCAAAAAGCGAGAGAAATAAATTAAGAAACAGCAGGTTGTGATGCCAGCATAGCACCAAACTTCATGGCTCCAGACCAGAAGCCAACAGAGCTTCCTCAAGAGCCTAGGCACGGCTGTTTAAAGGCTTAGCCCATGTTATCTGCCTACATTGACAATGAGTTGCCAAAGACAAACCCCTTGAATGGGGCCAATTTGTCAGCACTGAAGTAATTCTGCCACTCAGGACACAAAGGCATTAATTATATAGCAAGACCCTTGCTCAACCAGCGTTGGTGGGGGTGGGGCAGCCAAGAGCAAGACCTCAGAAGAACATGACAGGATGTGTTTATTCCCACGTGTCCACTAATTAGAGCTCATGATGCCTCAAGACTCCAGAAACAAAGAGATTGAGCTGGTAGGTTCCAGAGCATCTGTGCTGCAGTGGGCACTCAACACAGCGAGCAGAGAGAGAAGGAAGCAGAGATCAGAAATGCAGAGGGGGCCCTCGCTACAGAAGAAGAGGCCAGCGTTCCTCGTCTCGTGAGCAGGGTAGAGGAGTCTCTTAAATCTCACCTCCATACAGCAAGCTTTCACTTTCAAAATCAAATATAAAGCCTAACAAATCTCTATAATCTAGATAAAGACCAAGACTTTGGAACTCTACAACTAAGGAATTCTGTCATACAACTAAGGGTCGATCGCCCAATATTTACTTTTAAGAACATTTATGCATTTGTATAACATGCTATGTTCTGCTGTCATTTCCTGCAGAAATTTGTTTTAAACATACAAAATAAAATAAAAAATTAGACACAAGAACCCTATTTCAAGTTATCCTCTTATACTGATATGTATGAACCTTGAAAAGGAGATTTATTTGTATTAGAAAGCAAAGTTCAAACTGAGTCCTATCTTGGGCTGACATAGACAGGAATGCACTGGTGCCAACATACTGGTGTGTCTTACAGCTGCCATTTCCACTGTGAAAGCAGTTGTTAGCGACAGTCCTTAGGGCTTTCCCAAACTAACTGCTATGCCGTCTTAGGACACACCTATCAAAGCCATCCGTAGTGACCCTGTGATGGAGGATTTGGTTTTCCCAAAGAACGATTAACACAGAGAACTAAGGAAGCAGTGTGAGAGATGAACGAATCCTAAGGTACTCGTGATACAAAATGCAGTGTCTTGTGCATGAAAGCACCAGAGCAGACAGGTGGTTTAGCAGCAATTTCAGGAGAGATGTAGGTGGCGTTCTGCGATGGCAAATTAAACCTGCCGTGCTTCCCTCCCAAGTCTACACAACCGCCCCAACCCTCATACACACGCACACTCTACACCAACAGGTCTAAAGTCAGTTTTTAAATTGAATCTGTGAGAATGGTGGCCATTTGGATGACCCCAGTTTAACACACACAATCATCCTCTGTATAACTGGCTTCCAGGAAGCATGGGGTCCCAAAAGGTAACAGGCAGGTTTGCCAAAAATTAGAGGGAGCATCCTACACTATTTATTGAAGAAAGGAAACCAAAAAACAAATATGCATTGAACAAAAACTCCCCACAAGCTGGTTTTACCACGGGCTGTGTGGTTAGCTTATAATTAGATCAGCTGAGCAAATAAGACGCTGTGACTTCTCATGATTTTTCCCAGCCAGCCCTCTGGGAGTGATAATGTTGATGTGGAACTTTAAGAATCTCAAACCATACGTTGCTTTTCATGCCAATCTGTACGCCCAGATAACCCCGAGTGGAATGGAGTACTTAAAGAGGCAAACAGGGAGTACTGTCACATTATCCAAGTAAACTCTAATAAAACCAACCAGCCATGTTTTTTGATGGTCAACACGGTAATCCAACGGGAAAGGCTATTGCTGTGGATCTATGATCCATTTGTGGTCAGCCTTGGGTGGGAGACGACTTAGAGTAGGGCCTGTGTGACCACAGTGCTGTTCACAGCCCTTGCTGTAATGTGACAACACTTGCTAAAGCAAACCACATGCTAACTAAGAGCAAAGAGGTTTTACCAGAACTTTTAACAACAAAGAAAGAAATAAGGAAAAAAGCAAATGCTACCTGAT
>CM052436.1:200109687-200158572 GCA_028533085.1 Varecia variegata | reverse complement strand
GCAAATGCTACCTGATAATTTTTGAATAAATGTCTTGATTTAAGATTTCTAGCCCTCAATATCAAATAGACCAGTGCATCCCAACCAGGGGCAGTGTTGCCTGTGAGGGGACATTGAATAAAATCTGGAGTCCAGACATGGAGACACGTCTGACTGCCTCATCTGGAGTAGGGGTGCTACTGGCCTCAGAGATGCTGCTGAGCCTCTACAAAAAGAAAAAAGCAACATCCCCCGACTCTCCAGCAGAAGGTGACCCGACATGGCCCAAATGTCGGCAGTGCCAAGGTCAGAGCCTGCACCTGTGCTGAGCCCGTCCACAGGCTGCCGCGTGTCTGTTTCCCTTGCGGAGAGTGTGTGTTGTGGGAAACGAATGTTTTGTTTATTCAAAATTGCTAACAAGAGTGGTGAAGGGTGATGATTTGCTTCAAATTTGTAACTTCACATTTTACTAATCAAACCACTGAAGCAGAAAGGAAAAAAATAAAAACCACTTTCACTGAAAAAGTTATTTTCTAAGATAAGATGCCTAATTTCAGCAACTGAACACTCCTTATCTGTTATTGTTGAGCAAATAAATACATACTTGTATCTTTTAAAAAATGGGCAGAGGCAAAAAAAAAAAAAAAATCCCCAAACCCGATGATTTTAAACATGTGCCGTCCATAGAGGAATATTTTATGTGAGTAACTAATACTGCTGCTTTTTGTGTGGGGGGAGGGAAAAAACTTTGTGGTTAATGCTTTAAGTTTTCACTGCTGAAGTTTCCTTTGATGTGTTACTTCTTTACACTTGTATTTTTTATGCTCTAGGGCCATGACTGTGCTTTCTTTGGAGGGGTGGCTTCTCTGGAGCCCTCATGTTCTTCTGGCAAGCCATGTCTGTGACCCGAGGTGGCCAGGACAGCTGTGAGAGTGGTGCCCCAGCTGCACCCAGACCTGGCAAGGTCCAGGGACACCCAGTTCTCTGTTCCTGGGCCACATGTTCCTATCAGTGTCCACAATCCTCAGCTCATCTTCTCCTCGGGTCATGAGCCCCAAGGCTGAGGAGCCCCAGAAGTGGGGACAGGGCTGGGGAGGAGCGAGGGCAGGGGAGGGGAGGAGAGCCTGCACATGTACAGTGCGATGCAGGAGGGAGCCTGCTAAGAAGGAGGCAATCCCGACAGAGCAAGGAGGGTGTGGGACAGTGCAGGCCGGAGGCTGAGCTGAGGGCAGACACTGAGGCTGCCTGGGAGTGGGATGAGCGTGGGCATTGCAATTCCTCAGCCCAGAGCACGTGGTAAGCAACTACAAAGAGAAAGTTTCTCCTGGCTGGAGTGTGCAATGAGGAGACACCCGGGTCCAGGGAATTAGACCAGATATGCAAGGTGCTGTGAGCCACGTTGTGTACTGTCCTATGAGGTGAGCGTAGCCACAGAAGGGTTTCCAGCTAGGAAGAGCTGTGGTCAGACTTGAAGGACAAAGATCATTCTGGAAGCATGGCGCAGAATGGACTGAGGGGAGCACACTGAGAGGTGGGGGTGGCTAAAGGCACAGAGGCGTGAGGGGTGATGGCCTGCCCAAAACGTAGTACACCTTGTGTCCACATACCATCCCAAGGGACATTTTAAGAGTGGCAAAGAATGTGGAATGCCACAAATTCCGAAGTAGGTGCACAAGCAGACCACGTTCACTTTGAGGAGATGGGACTAGGTGTCTTATGGAGGCATTTCTCATCCAGAGTCCAGCTGCTCCCACAGCTCAGCACGGGTGGCTCAAGGAGGCATACTTTTACCAGCTAAAATACTAGAAATGATGAAGATACACCAAAACCTTGCTTTTCAAAGTAAAACTAGGTTTACCCAACTCCATAATGCAACAACAGCAGCACAGGAACCACAGGTGAGAGGAAAACACATACGTCACGTTCTGCAAAGACGACCAATGGGCGTGGGAAGGAGTCAAGGGCAATTTTACCCCCCCCTTTATTCACTTAATTGACTTGTTTACAACACACGTTTATATAGCACTTCTTTTTTTTAAATAAAAATGATACTAAGGGCAATATAAAAGCAATAAAGAAAATAAAGAAATTCAGACAAAATGGTAACTTTATGGACTGGTAAACACACAATGACATAAATGGCAAATGAATCCACGACTTACCGACCCTTTCTCCATCACTCTGTTGAGCATGACCACACCCCTGCTTTTCTGTTCCCACACCATCTCCCAAAAGTGTCCACACGTATTAGGCAAAGGGCCCTGCAAACACAATTACACAACGTGTGACATCTGAAACATAAACACACTGCAGCGTGAGCTCACCTTTGGTGGTTAGCGGATGACAGCGCCCTTGGTCCTCACCAGCTGAGGTAGAGTGGTGGCCAAGGCTGCAACAGAGACCCGCCTCTTCCTGCCTAGTGGTCAGTAACTGCTGTTCTAGTTTCTACCACGCAGTGAAAGGTCATTTCCGCATCTCAGTTCAGGGCTGACCAAGCCAGGACAGAAATCATTGATGCTGCTTTCTGGCTCGGGCTGGCCGGCTGAGGGGCCCCACCGAAACCCAGCCCTCAGGGCAGGAGCACTACAGGACAAAACTCGTGGGTGCAGGCGAGAAGCAGTGTGGGGACAAGACCAATCTTAATGATTCCCTCAGTTTGGGCCCCAGCTCCAATCACTTGTCATCTTGTGATCTTAGGCAAGTCACTTTACCTCTCCCTGTCTCAGTCCCCCATCTATCTCACTTGACTAACAACAGTACCTACTCATAGACTTGTGAAAATTAACTATATTCATATATGTAAAGGGCTTAGCGCAGTCCCTGAAATACACTAAGTACCTAATAAAATGCCAGCTACTATTCTTACTATTAGTAAGGACGAGCCTGACCACAGACAGCCTTCATCCGTGGACCAAGGAACTTAAGAGATGTGGACACACAAATGGTCATTCAGGTGGCCCAAGCAGTACACTGTCACTGGGCACAGTGGGGTGTTTGCTGAGCAGCTAGCCCCTGTCTCACTCCAGCCCACCTGGCAATGGGCACAGGGTATGGATGTCTCAACTGTTAGTACTGCCTGGAAGGGACACCACCTATCACCTCCACATCAGAGCCTGTTACTTCCGAGGGCCAGCACCTCTTCTCATCTGTTTTCACCCAGGTTGTCCTTATTCTTTAAATCATTGCCCTTTAAGTCTTGTCACATTTTGTATGGCCACACTATCCCTCAGTGCCCTCTCATTCTTCCCAGAACGCATCTCGAACTTACTGCCTGAACCAGACATGTCAGCGCTGTGCTGCAGGGACTCAGCAGCAGAACACATGGGTGGCCCTTTCCCCACAGCCAGCAGGAAAACAGGTGCTGACAGCCAGAAATCTCATAGCACCTGGCTGGCCAACTGAGCCTTCCGTCCCCTACCCCGGGCATGAGGACCCTCTCAGCTACTCACCCAGGGCCCTCCCTACCCCCAACACCACCCTGGTTTAGGATATGTTGGAAGGGTGACAATCACACACAACCTTCGAGGGCACAGCTCAAACCTAGCTGATACGTCGTGGGGGAGGTAAAGAAGGGGCCCCTTGGACATTATTCTCTAGTCTTCTATACTTCTGACTTTTAAAATATGAGAATAGAGACTGGTATTATTTGCATAATGAACACCGAAAATAAAAAATGGGAAGGGTTTTGGGGCCTGGGAAATGTTTTAGTTATAGTGTCTAGGGGTGCTCCGTTGGGGTCAGACTGATTTGATTCCTTTTGTAAATCCCAGGGCAACGGGAGACAGTGTAAGCAGCTTACCAACATCCCTGGTACCACTTTACAAACGCGACAGAACTTCCCATGTCCCAGGGAACTGCTAGGGCATGGGGTGGGCAGGACAGTGGTATGAGTTTCCACAGTGATTCCTAATGCTCCATTTGACATTATACACCCTCTAACGGTGTACGATGGTTGAAGAGCTTCCTGACCCCACGCCTAAGTTGAATGGCTGAAATCAGGAAGTAGGAAATTGGACTTTTCCAAAAAGGGAAGTCCTCAAGAAGCCATTTTTGCCTCAACCTCCTCTCATTAGCTTGCCGCCCCTAGGCATCTAGCACCCCTCACCAGCCCACCCTAAACACCCTAGAGGTGTTGGCAAGATGGGGGGGCTCAGGGCCTGGTAAAGGCCTCCCTGCATTCACACAGCAAGAAATTCCTCGATGGCCCCACGAGACTACACACAGCTTGGGTGATGTTCCACACACTGACTGGGAGGAGACTGGGCTGATTTTGGTCATGGACAGGGAGGAAGTGGGACAGAACCAAAAAGCCTTGAAGAAGGGCCTTTGCTGGATATGCCCTAATCTAGCTCTCTGCCCAAAGCTCCCCTTCTTCACAATGTTTCTGGCTTCCCCAGAATTTTAATTTTTAAATATTAAGAATTATGATGTTCAAAAATCACCCTATAGCCTAAAGCCATATATAAGGTTGATAAGCTGATATGGAATGGGAAAACAAAAATTATAATGAAAAATAGAACAAGAAACTTAGACTGTTTAGACTAACTTACAGGTAACAGGTTAAGATTTAAGAAAATTAATTAAAACGAAAACTATCCCCTTTTGCAGATACCTACGGTCTTTTAGTCACATACCATTAAGTGTTTTACAAGAGGCTCAGTTATTAAACCACTCTCATGATTTTTTTCCATAAAGATGCCAAAAGCCAAGAGGAATTTTAAGTAAATTTTCATGATTCTTCACATGATCTAATGATGCTTTTTTCTGGGCCAAAGAATGAGGACCTGCTGGGTTGTTCTGAATGGCTATCTGGACAAAGATTCCTGGTCTACTGCCAACTCTCTTAGATTTGCCATCAGAAGCAATTGATGCTCTGGGGCAAATACTTCTGGAATCAACACAGGTACAAGTCCTCCGCCAGCCATAGCTCTGCTGCCTCGAGTCAACAGACTACAGGCAATTCTGATACGTTAATGCTGCTTTCTAGAAGCTCTCATTCCCAGCAATGTCATATTGTACTTCCCCCAAAAGATTAGTGTTACAAACAAAATGAACCTCTGAAGGAAGATTTTTTTTTCCCTCACTTGTTGCTTTTGGTTTGTTTAAAACCAGACCTTCTAAGGTATGTGGCAGATTTTATTTCAGGTGTAGATAACAGGACTGTAAAACTCTTAAGCTGACGTTAAAATCTGCTTACCTGGGTAAGAATGTAACTCCTTTGGGCTTCTTCCATTTTTATCAAACTAGCATTGATGTAGTCGTTGTCTTCCTGATGTAGTTTAATCCGACTATGGTCAACTGAAAGACAAACCAGAACTCAGAGGCTAACTCTGGAAGAGCAGAGCATCTACACATAGGCACTGCACCCTGCTGAAAAGCAAAGAAGGTGAGTTGATGGCAGTGAGTTGATGGCAGTAAGGCCATTCACAGTGGCTGAGGCCTTGCTGTTTTAGTCAAGATTAGTCATCAATATGGAATGATTGGTGTTTTCAGAAAGGTTTTCCTAAAGTGTTTGAAACTTCACACTACACAGCAACAGCGATAAACCACACTAAAACATACACATGTCCTACTCGGGAAATCTGTTCTTAGGTCCTATTTTCCTATGATGCTTATCACTCTCCCCTAAACCTGATGAGCTGGCTGTGGCTGGAGAGGGGCATCAAAGGATCTGTTCTCTGATGCTTAACATACACTTTTATAGGGTAAAAAAAATATAGTGGCTTCAATCTTTAAAAGGGAACAAAATGCAACAAAAATTCCACCCAGTCCCCACAACTGTAGTTGGTACAATGAGCTATAATAGGTGCGATTTATGATTGCACCTCAACCTACACTATGTCCAGTGGTACACAGCAGCGTCAAAAGTCATAACTTGAATTCCTTTATAAAAAAAGTTTTCTTTTTTTTTAAAGTTCAAGTATAATGAACTTAAAGATCCTAAAATTTTCAAATTCAGAACATCTTAATCAAATCAAAGACATTTAAATAAAATTTACCTGGAAAAATCTCCAAATCCAAATCTGAAACTATATTAAAGGCACCTTTTAGATTAGTTTTTAGAAATGACCTCATTAGGAAATTCTGCCCCAGGTTACTAAAAATATGCAGTCACTTTTTTTCTCTCATCATTACTTTGTCAGAAAAGCAGTGGTTCCCTGAGGGCCACTTTCCCTATCCTGTTAGTGTAGCTATTAATAATAAGAGCAGGTGGGTACTTTTATTTCTGGCATGGCACAAGGGATGATGAACTCCAAGCTTAATATAAATTGACACATTTAGGTAAAACTGTGGCTGGCAATAGTGGGTTATGTGAGTGGGTTCAAATAGTAGTGGTTGACCTTGGGCAAATAACTCATCCTCTGAGCCTTGTTGTTTTCGCTTGCTGAATGGTAGGTGACAAGAGGGTCACAGTTAGAGTCAACGAGTAATGTGTGTACAAGGCCTAACTCAGCACCCGGGACGAGGCAAGTGCCCAGTAACTGTTGCTGCTGTTGTCATCACCACCAGCACTGTGAGCCAGGCAGTAGGTCACCTGCTACCTTGAATCATTCTCCCCATTTCCCTACAACCTTAATAATTACTTTTTCTACGGGAGGGTAGGAGTAGGGGAGAAAGATGAGCAATGAGACTGGAGGTAAAAAAGTTTGGGAATTATTGTTTCCCTGGAAGAACATTTTAATTGCTGTCTTTTCCTTGTAAAACTGGTTCATAAAACCATTTAGATGAGAAATGATAAAATGTATAGCAAAGGAATATTATAGACATTCTCAAATTCAGAGCAAGTATATAGCCAGAGCTAGAGACCCAGGGTATCCTGGTACTGTGTGAAAGAGGTGGACAGTGACTGTTCTGTTGCACTCAGATCAGCTGTCTGGAGGTTTCTGGCCAGGACTTCAAAGCAGAATCACGGACGTTTTTTGTTTTTGTTTTTAAATAAATACCTATGAGGTGCCTCAGCCTAGACATGCTAAATCAAGAGTATCGGATGTTGGGGTGCAATCATGTCACCTGATAACCTACAATTGCACTTCAGATGTTCCTGGCAACAGCCTTCTTTACCACAGCCAACATTTATTGAGTACTTACTATGTCTGAGCAAGACACTGGGCTAAGTGGCTTATGTTGTTTCATTTCATCTTCACACACTCCTATGAGATAGATGTGACTTCTGTTTTAGTGAAGATCAAAGAGGAGAACAATTTGCCCAAAGCCACAGGGCTCTAAGTGGCAGAGCTGAGATACAAACCCAGGCAGAGCACCAAGGTGGCAGGTCAAGAGGCACATCCTCTGTACGAATTCTAGGTCCATTTTTATGACCCTTCCAGGAATCTGGGTGCCATACAGTCAGGGCAGGATGCACTGCTAACCCTCCTGGCAGAGAGCACTGACAGCTGCCACTCACAGGACATGCAGGAAGTGCCCGTTGGAGGACTGACTACTGAATCTTCTGCACCCCTGGCAGAGCACACTGCCACGGAGATGTCAGCAGCCACAAGCTCGCTCCAACTGACAATGTCTAAAGACTCTGGAGGGGAGTCAAAAAGGCTTCTGTGGCCTAGAAAAGATGGCAAAGTTCAGGTCCTGTACTCAGCTTTGGTTTTTCTTACTTAACACAAATTCTAACATGTTTAGTTACTGACATCTAAGATATCAGTAGATTGAAAGCCAATCTCTCAGAAGGCAGAGGAGGCTGCCAGAGGCCAGCAGGCACACTGATAACCAGAAGCAAGAGCTAACAGCAGGAAAGAGGGAGAAAAACAACAAAGGTGGGGGGTGCTCAGAGGGACTCCAAGCAGAGCTGACTTGCACATTTGTTGGAGGGGATGAACAGCCTCAACCCCTGAATGCCTGTGCAGGGCATCATCACAGTTCAACACAATGCTTGCGGTCTAATAATACTGCTGCTAAGTCACACAGAAAAGGTTATATTATGCCTGCTATACTCTGCTTCAGCTGGTAGGAAAATGATGCATCACAAAAATACTCAAAGCTAAGAAAACGTACTTTGAACTTGGCTGAATTTTCCAGAAACTGAAACCTTACCCCTTCTACAATGGTGGAGAAATGAACCATTACTGTAAGTCTCTAATGCCTTTATTATAGGAAACAATCAAGTCATAAACCTCTGCTGCTACTGGTTTATCACCAAACCCCAGGGCTAAAGGAGTCTTGACTGAAAGGCCTTGCAGCTGAGGAAGAGTGAGACGTGTACTGGCCATGTGGATACTTACAAGGACTGACGTCTCTGTACCTGTTTCGGTTTTTGTTCTTAGGAAGCTTGGCCACTCTACATGGGAAGTCACTGGCTTCGTGTCGGATATCCTACAAAAAAAGATAAAGAGTTTTCTTTTGAGATCTTTGGCTTCAGGAATTCATCCAGACATTTAACTTAACATCAGGCATTGAGAAAGACCTGGTACAGAAACAGACATCAAAGAGAGCCAGGCAGTATCGGACAGGCAAGGTGGTAATTCAGAGGTATGTATAAGGTCACGGGAGGAAAAATGAAGAGGACTGAACACAGGCCTAGGGTGAGAAGCAGTGACAGAGGCTGGAAGTTGAAAGATGAGGAAGAGAGCAGAGACAGAAGGGAGGATATTTTACTCCAGAAAACCCTTTGTGGCAAAGGCAAGAGGGCTGGAGATCCATCTTATGCCCAGAACAGTGAGTGGGTGGTGGGAGGCATGGCAGATGGCTGGAGGACCCAGGTTGGGGGCCAGATCTTAAAAAGCCTTGAGTGCCAGGCCTGGGAGTTTCAACTGCAATCTTCCGCAAAGCTATAGTTGTTAAAAA
This sequence comes from Varecia variegata, assembly GCA_028533085.1. Classification (NCBI taxonomy): domain Eukaryota; kingdom Metazoa; phylum Chordata; class Mammalia; order Primates; family Lemuridae; genus Varecia; species Varecia variegata. The sequence continues at coordinate 200,149,797 of CM052436.1, read as the reverse complement.
TAGATAAAATGCACTTTTATGCCACCAGACTATCCAACTGCTTTCCTAGGAGGTGCTGAACAAATCCTATCACTCCTGGATTAAGAGAAGACCCGCATCAGGTCTCCTGCTAGATTCATCACACGTCTAATTTTGTTCTCTCCTAAAACACGACTATAAACACATTAAACAATCTTTTATTTGTAATTTGTTTTATTATTAAAAAACAATCACACAACAATGTGAATGTATTTATTGCCACTAAACTGTATACCTAAAAATGGTTAAAATGGTAAATTTTATGTTTTGTGTATTTTACCACAATTAAGAAAGACAAACCCCCAAGGGCAGAATGGGAAAGCAGACAACAGCAACAGAATTCTGGAAGCTGAAAAGCAGACTGATTCGTAGTTGGCAGGTCTGAGAAAGTGTAATTACAAGCCAGCAGTGGGAAAGCCAAGAACCACCCCAGATTCCTCCAAAGGCTCAGGAAGTGCTGCCACTCTAGATGGAGGGGTAGGATTCCCTGCAGCAGACAGGGGTGGAGCTGAGAAAAGCTGGATCGCCATCCCACCCCCCAAGCTCCTTCCATGCACTTGACACTTCTGCAGAAATCTGAAGATCTACTTTCTGGGAAATGTAAACCAGAAGTCTCCAGAATGGAGCTAGACTGGCACAGTGGAAGATGTGAGTGCTCTACCAAAAACAAGGGGTTAAGTGGCCATATACGAGCCAAACACCAGGAGCCCTCTTTCTCCATTAGATACCCACACAACTGGCAGCTAGACCCTTCCCCTCCAGAGAGGAGGCAGAGCACTCTCTAGATGATCTGACCAGGTAAGAGGCAAGACTGAAAGATACTATCATCAGAGCGTGCAACTAACAGCCCCCCTGGAGGCCTCATGGCCAGCTCAGTGTCAACAGGCTCCTTATACCAGCTCAGGGCTCTCAATCTCCTGTAAGCCCCTACTCTCAATCATGTGCAGACACTACCAATGACTAGATGCAACAGGAAAGTCTCTAAAAACAAAAACCAGGGGAAAACCTCCTTGGAGGAAACAAACTGCAGGGAATAGAAAGATTTAAAATATGTATTATTAACATATTCAGAAAAATAAGAAAATATCTTATCTCTATGAGTTAAGAACAGAATGTTATACAAAATAAATGTTTCTTGAAACTTAAAAACAAGATAGCAAAAATGACAAGGTCAATTACTCAACTGAAGAGTCAGATAAAAGTAGATGAAATCCCTCCAGAAGGTAAAGCCAAAAAAATAAAAAATAAAGAAAAAAGAAAATTAAGCAAACAAACAAATAAAAAATACAAGGAAAGAAAACATCAAAAAAATAACTGAAGGAAATCTCTCAGACCCATAAAATGCTCCTCATAATGATAAAAACAGACCCCCTCTAAGGTACATTAATGTGCAATCCCAGAATCCTGCACACAAAGAGAATATTCTATAAGTTTGTGAGAAGAAAAAAACAGTCATTTTCAAACAATAAGGTGATTAGAATGGCTTCAGACTCTGCAAGAACACCGAAAGCTGACCAGCAATGATAACATATCCTCAAGATTCTGAAGAAAATTGACTTCCAACCTAGAATTCTATACCCAGCCCAATAGTCCTCAAGTGAGAAGAGATAATAAAAACATTCCCTGACATGCAAGGTCTCAAAAACTTTGCTATCCACGCTCCCTTTTCTCAGCAATCCACTGGAACATGTCTTCCACCTGAATAAAGAAATAAACCAAGAAAGAGAAAGATATAGGATACATGGAGAGAAAAAAAAAAGATCAAACACAAGAATGAAGGCAAAGGAAATTTCCACAAAAACTAGAGGGACAAGATAGCAGGGTGACAACTATGTGACAGACACAAGAGGCAAACAAGCCAGACTGGAGCAGTATGATTCAAGAGAAGTCTTGTGTCAACAACAAGCCTTCTTCTGCTGTAACAACCGTGACCTAATGAAGCTACTAGAGGAAAATGAGAAGACTGGAAATCCAGGAAATAGAGGATTCAAGAGAGAAGAAAAGCAAAAGAAGTCTCAAGATGACCGCTGTGTGAGGCAGACTTACAGACCAACCACCTGGATAGATGGAGAATGGAAATCTCCAGTAGGGATGTCACCAGGAAAAAAAACCTGAATGTGAGAAATCACCTGAATCCAATAAAGCAACCACTAGCCACATGTGGCCAGTCTGAAAAGTATAAAATACACACTTGATTTTGAAGACTTAGTACAACAAAAGGAAAGTAAAACATCTCAAATATTTTATTAATAAATACTCATTATTTATCGCAATAACATTTTAAACAAATTGGGCCAAGTAAAATATACTATTAATTTCATCTGCTTTTTATCTTTTTTTACTGTAGCTACAAGAAGAGGTAAAATTATATATGTGGGCTGCACTGTATTTCTACTGGATAGTGCTCAAGGACCTTGTGGACCACTGTTCTGAGAGGTTATAAGAAGGTATGGGAATAATTAGCAAAAGGTATAAAGAAAACTACGCAAATGAAAAAGGCAATTATTAAGAACAGGGAAAATTTTTTAAAAAGAAACACAGTATAGTACAACACTATCTGTGTCTATGTGCATAGGCAAATAATATAAATAACGAAGACTGATTTAACCAAAAAGTATAACACACTGGGAGAATGAGGCAGGGGAAGCAGAGGGGGTGGCTATTTAAGAAAACTAAATCCTCTATCTTAATAAAGGTCTACATTAATAAATCAAAAGATAAACATTTTACTGAGAAACATGTAAATGTCTACAAACTGGAATCAGCAGCTCCAAGAGTTGAAAGTCATTGTCCATGAGCTAAAAGACTGGGAACAGTCTGAGGTAAGGAGCAGTAAACCCCTGGATTTTATTATAAACCTATTATGGTACTGTCTGACTTCTTGAGTTATGCATATTCAACTTGGATTTAAAAAAGAATGCCCACATTCTACTATTCTACTTATGTTATGTGTAAAACTACAAAATGCCAGGGAAGTTTCTGATTCACACTAGAGGCCAGTTAATAACTTAACTGGTATGATTATAGATTACAAACCTACCTGAGATCAAATGAATTAATCTAGTAGTAACACATCCATCGAATTATTACTTATTGGATTAAGTTTTCAGGGAAATGCTGCAGAGCATAGAAAAAAATTTATAGGAGTAAAAATCTAAGTTTTAAATTTATTGTTCTACTTATGCATTTAGCAATGGGGACAACTTTGCCCTGTGAAGTGAGACCATCTGGTCAGTGCAGCTGGTGTGACTGGACGAAGATATGAAAGAAATATAATAACTGACACAGATAAACCACTGGGCTCACAGATATTTACTATGAACAAAAAGGGCCAAAATTACAATAACAGTTGCAACCGACTTTATTCGGCCAAAAGGATTATTAATATGTATTTTTTCTGGTGCCCCCTTCCCCCCCTAAAAACAGAGAAAGTAAAACTTGATGTCATTTAATAAAGACATTGGAAAAATAAAAGTTTTTGCACAATTCTTTTTTAGTATCAGATTTTAAAATTAAAATACTCATTGTATAAAATGCACAGATCTAAGTGCATAGTTCAGGAAGTTTTTTTAAACCAACTTTGAAGTATAATTTGTAAATAATAAAAGATACCCATTTAAATGTTTGGTTCAGTGAATTTTAAGCAATGTCTACACTCATGTAACTACCAATGCAACCAAGATACAGAATATTCCCATCACCACAAAAAGTTCACTTGTGCTTCCAGTCCTAGTCAATTCAAACCCCCTACCTCTAACCCACTGCCACCCAAGGCAACCACTGGTCTGCTGTGTACCCTTCAAAATATTTTTCCATGCCACCTAACTTACTGAATTTATTGGCATAACGTTGTTCGTAATACTCTTTATTATGCAGAGGAATTCCCTTTTTTCCTTCCTGATATTATTAATGTGTTCTTTCTTTTTTTGGATCCATTTAACTGGAGATTTATCAATTTTATTGATGTGTTTCATAGAGTTTTCTTCATTGTTTTATATTTCACTGATCTCTCCTCTTATCTTTACTATTTCCTATCTTCTTATTTTGGACTTACTTTATTTTTTTTTTTCCAATTTCTTATAGACAGTATACAGATGCATGATGCTTTGTGTAAAATCTAATCTGACAATCTTCAACCTTTAATTCAGGTATTTACACCATTTATATTGAATGCAATTATTGATATGTCTGGACTTAAATCTACCACCCTGCTAGTTGTTTAGTTACTTCTATTTGGCCCATTTGATCCTTGTTCCTTTTTTCCTCTTTATCTGCCTTTTTCTTCTTCTTCTTTTTTTTTTTTTTTTTTTTTTAGCTATTCCATCTTATCTCCATTGTTGGCATATTAGCCATATCTCTTAATGGTCTATCTTCAAATAAGATTGTACTTTACCAAAAATGTAAGAACGGTATACTTCTATTTCCTCTACTTATCCTTAGTGCTATTTATTGTTATCATACATTCTACTTCTATGTGTCATAAACACCACAATGTATTAATGTATTTTTATTTTTGCTTTAAACAATATCTCTAACTTAAAAAATGATAAAAATTATATTTCATATTTATCTACATATATGACACTTTCAGTATTCCTCATTCATTTGTACATATCCAAATTTCCATTTTTTATCATTTCTTTTCTGCTTTAAGGACTTCCTTTAACATTTCTTGTGCTAGTCTGCTGGCAATAAATTCTCTCAGCTTTTTTTTTCCCCCCTAAATAAGTCTTTTGCCTTCACTTTTGAAAGAGTTTCACTGGATATATCATGTCAGTTTTTTCGGCATTTTAAAGATATCATTCTACTATCTTTTCATTTGAAGCATTTGGTGCAGCTAGTTTTATCCTGGTTCCCCCTGTATATGACGTATATAATTTCCCCCTTTGGTTGCTTTTAAGCTTTTCTCTTTATCACTGGTTTTCAGCAATGTGATTATGATGTGCCTTACTGTGGTTTTCTTTGTGTTTATGTTGCTTAGAGTTTGCTGAAATTCTTGAGTCTGTAGGTATTTTATAGTTTTCATTAAACTTGGAAAAATTTGGACATTGTTCCTTCAAATATTTTTGAGGGGACTCCAACTACACAGATATTATTAGGTTGTTTAATACTGTTCCACATGTCACTGAGGATGCCCTCCACCCCAATTTTTTTCCTCTCTGTACTTCATTTGGGTATTCTCATCTGGATGTCTCTAAATTCACTGATTTTTTTCTTCTGCAGTGCCTAAGCTGCTATTAATCTCATCCAGCAAACTTTTCATTTCAGATATTGTATTTTTCTTCTTTAGAAGTACTATAATATTTGGTTAACTTCCATTTACCCTCTCATTATATTCTTATTTTTCTTTAAATCTTTAAATATATTATTTATGATAGCTGTTTTAATGTCCTTACCTGCTAATTTATCATCTGTCATTTCTGGGTTTGTTTCTATTGTATGATTTTTCACCTAGCTATGGAATCACACAGTTCTGTTCTTTTTTTTTTTTTTTTTTTGGCGTATCTGATCATTTTTTGTTGGATGTTTCTACTGAATGACGTATGTATTACGGAGGTCTCTCCGTGCTGGCTGGTGCAAATCTGACTGAGTATTAGGAACTGTCCTTTTCCCACAAGTTGTTCTTTATCCAGGCTCATGAAGTTTCACCCTATCAAGTACATTTTTGTATTCAGCTAGACTCAAGGTGACCCCTTTGCGGATTTCTGGAGCTCTTTTTCTGCATGGCTCTCTCATCTTCAGTACTCTGCCAATTCTAGCCATTTCAGCCTCCTTGCACTCCAATATCTGGCTCTTAAACTCAGTGAGACTGCCAGGCAGACAGTTAATCACAGGGCTCATCTTATATCCCTTTCCAGTCTATTCAGGTAATACATTTAATGTCACTCCATAGTTTTAGTATTAGTCACTAAACAATAATTAGATTTCAGACTGTCAACATTTATCCAACTAATATAAAGGGCCTACTGTGTGTCAGGCACTGTTCTGAATATTGGGGCTACAGCAAAGAACCAAACAGATAAAAATTCCTTCCTTTATACAACTTACCTTCTTTAAGGGAGAGAGACACAAATAAAATAAATCATATGTCAGATGGTAAGTGCTAAATTGAATGAAAACTAAAGCAGAGAATATAAAGGGAGAAAGCTGGGCAGATTGTATTAAGTAGGATGGTCACAGAAGACCTCCCAGTAAAAGTGACACTGGAGAAGAGATGTGATGAAGGTGAGGGAGTGAGCCATGGGGACATCTGGGGAAAATATGCCAGGTAGAAGGATGCTTGGCACATCTGGGGAAGAGCAAGGAAGCCACTGTGGTGGGAGTGAGTGAGGGCAAAGTGGTAGAGATGAAGCTGTAAGTCAGGGGAGAGCCTGGTGGATCCTAGAAGCAATTCTGAGGATTTTGGCTTTTATTCTGAGTCACACGGGAAGTCACAGAGGATTTCTGATCATGGCAGTGACAGAATCCCTCTTGGCTGCTCTAAGCAGAAGAGATTGCAGGGGGTCAAGGATGGAAAGAAGGAGACAGTCAGGAAGCTAATGCTATAAAGTAGGCAAAAGATGAGGGTGGTGGTAAAGAGTTGGTGAGAAAGAGTCAGTTTCTGGATGATTTATTAGAAATCACACTGTTTCTGGTGAACCCCTCATGTTTCTCTCCTTTAGAATGGCATAGGGGAAATACAAGTGCTTAAATTTCATTTAGTAAGATAAAGTGCCAGCATTATAGTCTTAAAATTGAGGAATAAGTACCTATACAATTAAAGGTAACTCACATTAGTGGTTTGGAAGAAAGCAAGTAAGTAGACTACAGTACCATAAAACTTTACAGAATTACAGCAAAACAGGATTTCTGTATTCTAAAACTGTATCAAAGGTTAAGTTAACTTTCCAACAGCTATAGAAAAAGCAGATTCATGACTAATGAACAAGTTTACCTAGACCTCCATTGTAAGCACAAAATATCCTTAGAAGATCTTTTATTATGTTGACCAAAGATTAAACGAATACTTCTAAATCTACCAAATGTATAAAATTTCCAGAGAGAAAACAAAATAAAATAAAGGCCTTAAAACTGATGATGAGACAATGAGTGCAGGGTAAATTTAGGAGCCAAGCCAAAAGAGACTAATAAATTTGCCAAGAAACAGTTTCCTGGAAGAGTCCCCTAAACAAAAACACTGAACATGTCAGGAATCATTCAATGTATGCCTCAGCATTTCAGGGGTGGGTCACACTAAATTAGAAATTTTACCAGTGGGAAATTAAAGGGACCAGCACATAATAAATAGATTCTTTATGTCCCCTAGCCTGTTCCTCAGTGGTTTTTCAAGAGCCTACTTGTTCTTCTTAGTGTAGATTTCAGAAATGTGATAGAATAAACCAGCACATGCAATAGATGTCAAATGGACATGTCCTCCTAGAGAGTAAGCATGACAATGTGCTCCTGAAGCAGGCCTCGGTTTGCTCAAAGCTCACCAGTAAATGGTTTAAATGTCATTTTACACAGGCATCGGGCACCCAGAGTGATCTGAACCATCTTTATGGCAAGCCATTTCATGAGAGGAAAAGAGCAAGTTCTTCCAAAGTCATGATTTAGTGGGACCAGAAGACTCACACTTGATCTAGTTTAAACAAAGCATCTGCTGAGCTGGGGATTTTAAAAGGGGCATGAAGGTGAGTAGGGCAGACACCATCATCACCTGATTAGCTTCTAGAGATTTCTGTTTGAAGAATCTAAAGGAAGAAAAAATTCCAATGGTACCTAGAACTTCAGGGAACTACAAAGTCCCTTAGTGTCTATCATGTCATCTTCTAACCTGCCCTCAAACCCCCACTCTACAAATGGTTGTCTAATTTGATTATTTGAGTTGTTACCTAGTACTTTAGAGAAACTACTGGCTCTCAGAAATGTACAGGCAGAGCTAGACTGAAGGGAAATGCGTAAGTATAGCAAAGACAATAATTTAAAATGCAATAAGTAAACATACAGGGTGTGCATTTCCTGGAACTCTTACAGTAGTTGCTGAATGGGGAGATATATATAGAAATGGAGGGGTGTGTGGCTAGCCTAAAACTGTAGAAACCAGATCTACAAAGTAGTGTTTTGAACAAATTTTGTTAATCATAAATCTCATTATAAATGAAAACATATAATTTCTGTATAACAAGGTTTACTCTGAGAAATACATAAATCAGAGGTTAAATGTTTTTCAAGTCAAAAGCAATGCTATATCCTTATACATGGAAGTTAAAGGGACAATATAATTTACTACAAAAATCTTAGGAAAATATTTTCATACTCAATATTATTAAATTTTAAGATAAAGTACAATGCTTGAATAATAAAGAAAACACTTAAAAATTAGCTAACCAATACCAAGCCTGTTTTGGTTTAAATTGACAGACGCTAAAAAGTAAACCATGCACAGAAAAATCTTACATGGTAGTTGAACAAGACACAGAGGGAGAGAGGGAAGGAGGGAGGAAGGAACAAAACTGGTCAGCATAGAAAAGGCAGCAGGACACACAATACCCATCCCTACCAGAGCTGGAGGTCAGTATGTACAGTGGTCTGGAGCAAGGTTAAAAGATAATAGAGTTACAAATCACTAATGGAACAATTATGTGCATTTGGAAAACTACATGGAAAAAACAATCAAATTGCTTTACAAATTTCCCACAAATCAAGGGATGAGGGCAGAAACGAGGGTACGGAAAACCCTTCACAAAGCTGGCAAGGGGAATTTCTGGTACAGACTATGGGGCCGATTTCACGCTCTGATGTACACCCTCTGCTCCAAACATAAAGTAACGGTCAATTAAATTTAGAGAAAACCACAAAGGCATGGCGAGGCTCAAAAACAGAACAAGAATGAGAAGAAATGAAAATGAAACAAAAGGCTTCCTACTCAAAATGACCTGTAAGCAAGGTACCAAAAACACAGAAGATAACTAGTTCTAAAAACCACTGCCAACCAATCAACTAGAACATAAATCCATTCCATGTGCAATTTATTGTATAGCCTGTCAGGGACTTTAAAGATAAATATACTTAAGATCAGGAATAAACGAAGAAATGAATCATGTATAAAAACGATGTTATGAATAAAAACAGGAAGAAAGAAAACCAGAACAGGAGATAGGAAAGAATAAATGAGAAATCTTGGAAATGAAATTGATAATCACTAAAATTTTTTTTTAAAGACTTCAATAGATAGAATAAATTCTGGATTGAACCCAGTCAAAGAAAGAATAAACCGCAGCATGAAGACACGAAACATGAGGGCACAGCTCAGAGACACAGACGACAGAAGAACCCAGCCCACACCTCAAAATAAATCAGAACCCAGACATGAGGGGAAGGGTCACGCTGCAGGATATTGAGAAGAAAGAATCTTCAAAGTAAATTGCAATATTGTTTGGAAGCTTAATAGAGCTTTAACATAGTCATTTACCTAATTCTAAAAAACTCTATGGTTATGCAGCCATTTAAAAAAAAGAAACTCTTAAAAATATAAAAAAGGGACCACTGTCATTGATAATGACCCTAAATCATTTCAAAGAACAAAGCCGTGGTTAATAGCTATTTTTGATTCCCTGAGGTCTGATGCAGTTTGAGAACTGAAAATTATTTTCCAGCTGCAATAATGGGATTCATCTAGAAATGGAGCATCCTACCTCTAAGAAAACATTTGGGAAAAGAAAAAAAAGAAAACATTGTTGTCAGTGAAAGCATATTGACATGGTAGTCTACTACTGAAAAATTTTAATGCAGGTAAAACGAATTTGGCCCTTAAACCAGAATTTAGAAACAGCATTCTGGGTTCATTCCAGTAAGCTACTGGACCCTTTATTTACATTATTTATACAGAGAATTAGAATAGCATCATTATCAAAGGTATAAAAATTGTTTTTGCAAGTGTTCCTGACTTTAAACCTTATTTCTTCAGTCCTTAATAGTGTCTGCTTTTTAAAAATCACTATGTTTTCTGTTAAATGTCATGAATTTCACCTTGGGTAGAAATCAATAGGTAGAAAATGAATCAGACTTTACAGTAATTGATGTCAATAAAACATATTGGAACCAGTATTTTTTTAAATGCTGAGAACCACAAAACCATTCCTGTAATAGGACAGTCTAAAAAATTAAACCTACTTTCACTTCTGTTTTGTTTTCCTTCTGCTTTTGATAATGACAGCTTAAGAATTTCAGGCCCTGGGGTTCTGGCTGTTTGCCAGAGGACAATGGTACCGTTGACTAAGGACACAAGTAAGCTGGCAGACATCTGAAAGTGGAAGGCTCGCAGCTCTCCTTACGGGGAGCCAGACTGCCAACCACAGTCCCAGAGACTGAGGCACTATTAGAACCCATATGACATTACTACTCTGAAATAACTGAGAACCATCTTATAAAACTGGCATGATACTTTGGTGCACAATTGAGGAGCGTGAATAGGAGGAAAACAGAACATCAAAATGAAGCCAGTTTTGGTTAAGAATTTCTTTAATATTCCAATGACAATTTGGGGAAGAGAGGAAGCAGGCAACCAAGCTCTTCCGTATGGTTTTCCAGAGAACTCTGTGCATATGCATTAATGAAGCCAGGTTTAGATTCAATGTATGATTCATCCAAATATTGGCTGAGCACCGATTATGTGGCAGGCACTAAGGATAGGAAGATGAACAAGAGAGATAAAAGTCCTGCCATCATAGAGCTTGCGTTCCAATGGGGAAGATAGCCAGACAACAGATGCTAGGCTTTGAGCTAACACATTCATGACTATTCATCAAGGTTATAGAAGATTAACAGCAAAACAAAACAGATTAAAGGCCCCAAGAAAGTAGACACATTTCCTACTCCTCCTGCACCCCCCTACTCCTTCACCACCCATCAATCCCCCAAACACCAGGGATCTGACTGACCACTCTTGTAAAGGCAGCATGAATGGCTCAAAGGCCACAACCTCTATCTGCACCTGCATCTTTCTTTTTGTTTCTTCCTGGGGATTAAACGAAGAGTTCTAGTACTGAAATGTGCCTAAGAACAATGGTACCAGGCTGTACACATAAAACCACATGCATCATACATTATGAGTAGTTTATGGATAACTTGGCCTACACACAGATTTCTCATCTTTTTAAAACCCTAATCCATGAGTAAGATGCAACTCTACTAACAAACAGCTAATTTAGGATATTGTTGAATAAACAGCAAAGATCTAAAAAACTTTAGGGTTTCAGGAAAAAAGTCTTTTTGGGCCAATTTGGTGAGAGAGGGCTTACTGACAAAACTAAAACCATCAGTTTAGTGAGTGCTTACTATAACCATGCTAAGATGTGCTATACCTGATCATGACATTGTAAGAGACAAAACTCATTTTATATTTTAGCCCATAGCCTGTGGTTTTCTATCTGTTTTCCCCACTAAGAAGTCATGCAATATTCAGGATGACTTGAAATTCCTGATCAGGAAAGCAAGCATATCCGAATGCAATCAAGTGAGAGTAACATTATGGAAATGACTTACAACCACTCTTGTTATTTTAAAGTAACTTAATCATAAACACTGGCATTAAAAATCACTAACAAATGACTGGTGGCACATGTCACACCTGCTCACAAGACACCTGGACATGATGCCACTGCAACAGGCAAGAGGAGCCACTGAGGTGTTTCGGAGGAGGGGTCACTCTTTGTGTTGTACTTTCTATGGGTTTTGACAAATGTCTAATGGCAAGTATCCACCATAATAGTATTACACAAAATATTTTCACTGCCCCAAAGATCCCCCCTGTGCTCCACCTACCTACCCATCTATCTCACCTTCCCCCCAAACCGCTGGCAACCACTGATCTTTTTCACTGTCTCCACAGTTGTGCTTTTTCCAGAATGTCATACAGTGGGAATCAGACAGTTCATACCTTTGCTCATTTTTTCCATTAGGTTGTCTATCTTTTTCTTCATGGTATGTAGTGTTCCTTATGTATTTTGGGCACAAGTCTTTTGGTGGTCATATATATTGCAAATATCTTTCTCTGTATCAGTTTTTGCTGTGTATCAAACTATCCCCAAATATAGAGGCTTATAACAACTACTTATTTGCTTATGATTCTATAGGTTGGCCATCTGGGCGGGGTTTAGCTGGGATGGCTTGTCCCTGTTTCATGTAATCATTCTGGCTGAATTCACGTATGCATCTGTGGTCAGCTGGTGGCCCAATGGCCTCACTCACGTATCAGATGCTTGGCTGGCTGTTGGCAAGGGTTATGGTGATAACTGGGCCACCTGCTGCTCACCATCCAACAAGTTAGCATGGGCTTGTTCACATGTAATGACTGTATAATTCTCAAAAGCAGCAAGAGAGGGCAAGCCCCAGTAAGCAAGTAGTACTCTTTTAGCCTCTGCTTATGTCATGATGGCCAGTATTCTATAGACCAAAGAAAGTCACATGACCAAGCACAAATCAAAATGTGAAGAGAGGTAGGTGAACTATACCTCTCGATGGGAGTCACACTCAAAGGAGCTTGCACACAGGGGTAGGGGAAATTTGTGGCTACTTCTGCAAACAACCTAATGTTAGTGGTGTTTTTTGATGAATAGAAGTTCTTTTGTTGTTTCTTGTTCTTTTTTTAAGCTAGCACATACTGGCAGGATGAACAGAAGTTCTTAATTTAAATGTCATTTATATGTTCACAACATCAGGTTAAAAAATATAGTTCAATTTATCAATCTTTTCCTTTGTAGTTATTGTGTTTTTTGGGATATCTCGTTTAAGGACTATCACCTTCTCTTACCTTAACTTTTGAAAGTTCATCTAAAGAAGAAAAATATTTTATGCACATTTTAATTTATAATATCTTGATTATTATGCTTCAAAATGTGTAAAATATACAGACAATATAAGACATGTCTGTCCCTTCTAACAGCTGCTTATATGCCCAGTAAACACAACTTCAATAAAAAGCATTAACTTGGCCAGCAAGCACTCAATGTCTGTAGGATGATACACACATTAATGATTTGTCTCTTTCTGTCCTTTGCCTTCTAATCTTTTGGAATATTAATGATTTTCTTATTCAGATAAACTCTTTAAATATTTTAGAGCCATCAACTCTTTGTCTTTGCTGGAAGTCACTTTTCCAACTTATTTGCACATTTAAAAATTTCATGTATGGAAAATTAAATTTAAGCATGGAAGGATAATCACAAAACTGTCAGTGCAGCAGCCACAAGAGAGCTGCTACTGCTACGTGGTAGGATTATGAGCGATCCTCACTCTCTATTGTTTTCTAATTTTTTTCTACAGCAAATATGCATTTACTTATGTAACAAAAAGTTTAAAAGTAGCTTTAAATTTCTATGTATTCCAACCTGTTGACCCTTTCCTCTGCAATTTCCTTTACTGCTTCTAAAGGTAGAAAGTCTTCTTCCTCAGTATGGTAATATCACTTTTTTAAAAAACATTTACTGTTAACCCATCTGGAGTTTATTTTCCTTCTATAATTTTAAATTATGCACATTTTATTACTCTTTTTAAAGTCTCATATTATAAGAATAGGTGTTCTGGTTTGGTCCTCTTAACAGGTCCACTATGCTGCATGTCATTTTTGTCTTTGTGTATTACAGTAGCTCAAAAGGCTGCATTCTCCTCCCTCTCATTAATTGCAGCTGCATCTGGTAGTTCTGATTTCAGGATGCACAAATCACTATTTTCCAGAGATAGACAACTAGGTTGAGTTGGTTTTTAAGAAGATGATACAGGCTATGTTCATTCTTTGCAACTATTTAGCAAATTAAAGATCAAGAGGAACACAAGAGATTACAATATAGGGAATTTTAAAAAACCTACAATGGTATTTCTGTAGTTAAAATGACTACTGTTACTTTGTTCTTCTTCTGTAAGGAAAGAATGAGCAAAATGGCCCTGGAATAAATGTTCCCCCCCATATTTATCTGATATGTATTACTTTGTATATAAGCTCATAGTAAAATACAAGAAAATATTAAAAACATTAAATTGTTTCTGTTCACCATGTTCATAAGCAGATCTTTACAAAAAAGCATAGCTCTCTCTGATAGTTACTTGACTTCTAACTTCAAGTGCAGCACATTTTATTAAGTATATTTAATTAAAAAACAATGTTGAAAGTAACTGCTTCAAATACTATCCAAGAAAAAAATACAAAATCTCAGCAAATTAGTACATCTTACCACCTCCTCAACATATTTAGTAAAATGGAGTTTTTTTAAAGGATCTCTTTCCTCTCTCTAGTCATAAGCCTTGGGGAACAGCTGTGTGATCTTTGAGTCACTGGCCTTCTTAGAGCTGAATATGTAAAACTAAATTTCTATACAATAGAAGTAGGCATTAGACCCTTTGCTAATAACATATGATCAATTTTTAGAACCCTTTGAAAGCTGATGGATGCCAAATCCTTCCTTAAGAGGGTTTGCTCAATATCTCAATGCCACAACTAAAACTATACGGGAACCAAAATCCATATACATATTGCTAGATACAGACCCGGGGCCACTATTATTATATAAATAACTTAGGCTTTACTAACAGCTATTGCAAGGTAATATCCTTTAAAGATATTATACAATTAGCTATATATGCTTCCTCCAAAGCTCACAAAAATGACATCTGAGTCAGGCTAAAAGGAAAATAAATCCTTAGGACCTGCAAAAATCCGGACAAAGAACTTTAGAAACATTAAATCTAGTCTCATTTTCATGCAACAGCAATACATAAACTTGGGGAAAAAAATCACTGTTAGAATATGTGTTTTTCCTGGGCTAAAAAAAAACAAAAACAAAAAAATGAATCTTTACAAGATGACTCGGCAAACAGTACCAAATTTAACTGCCAAAGCCAAGTTTTGAGGATCACACTGAGAATCAAGACCACAATATATTATTGTACTTGCATCCAATTTTTGTCCTGTCATTTCAAGTTGTGCCAAGTGTTGATAGGGCAGGCAGTTATGTCATTGTCCCTGCCCTCAATGAGTTTCCACTTGGGAGGGAAGACCACCTGTGGCCACAAACAAATACTGCTGAGTAGAAAGTACTGGTCAGAGGGGAAGTGTGTTCTACAGGAAGAAGGGAAAGGCATCAAGATTAGCTAGTAAAAATGAGAGTAGCGAATTCAGGATTAACTGGAGAACAGCCACATCTGGTACAGAGGAAAGAGAGAGCTTCTAGGCACCAGCGACCTGTCACCTCTCCTTATAGACTTTGGTTGGCATCAGTGGGAGGAAATAAATCATACAGCTATGTTCAAGCTGTTTCCCCCAGTCTGTTCCGGCACTGTTATTTAAAAGGAAACCTTAGCAATGAGGGCCAGGGTGGAGATAGCCATTCTCCCTTGCAGCAACCTCAGAGGCCTGCTGCCTGTGTCACTCTCTACGCCTTTGCCATCACACAAAAAGGAAGGTCAGAAAGGAGAGCAAGCTCCCACCATACTATAAAAACCTGCGACCCACATCCATGTGCCCAGGATTCTAGGGGTGCAAAGGGCACACATACAACTACTGAACCTCTTGCCTCTGCTCAACAGCGCTGGAGAGGCCTTCCAGAAGAGACGATATCCGAGGCTCCCCATGTATCTCAAAGGGGCAGACTCTCACAGGTCTAGCCTGTTCACCAGCATAGTGTGATTTCTGCAGACAGCAGGCCCTCCATGAGGACTCACTGAGTAAGTGTGCTAAACAGGTCAGCAAGAACCAAGGTGAAAGCTGGTGATGTGGATTAAGAAAGCAGATATAGCATGAGGATAACAGCGGAAAACAAAAAACAACTGCATAAGAAAGTACCGATGACAAAACCAACTTTGGGAACTGTTCTCTTTTTGACCTCCTTAAAAGAAGGCTCATGGGTTATTTTCCAGTAATGAGTAATTTCCTGCTATGATATCCAGGGAATGGCTGGGTGTGAGAGAAACATTTCTCGGAAGAATGTGCCTCTTCCCCTCTACTTCTCTAGTAGGCAGCCCCATTTTCTGATGTGGCATATTCCTGGAGAATACGCTCCATCTGACGTAGAATCTACGCTCTTCACATCCTCCCTACGAGCTAGGGAAGGAGCAGGTCAATGGCTGGGTCACCAAGAAGGCTCTTACGTGGGACCCTGAAGCAAGGCTGACAGAGTCGCAGTGTGATACACAGTGTTTCCAGTGGCAGAAAGATCCACTCAGGACATAACAGAGCTCTCTGCTGCAAACGCTATTGAGGCAGGGGTGGCAAGCACTGTGCCCCTAGCTCCTTGTGCCTAGCAGAGCTCACCATGATGATCCGCTGCCCAGAGGCTAAGCTCTACATGTACCTGCAGGCTGGTGGGCACCTCTGCCCAGACCCTGGACAGTAGCAGCCTCTGTCACCTTCCTCCCTGAGTCCAAAGTAGAGGTGGTACTGGCTCTTCTGGTTCCTGAGCATTCCATTTTTTTCTCTTTTTTGAAAAGAAGTATTTGTTATGATACTAGGATTTACTTCAAAACAAATCAGAGTTAGGAGGAGGTTATAGGTGGGCAGTAAAGATGAAAGAAGATGAGCTATAAGTTCATAATTACTGGAATTGAGTGATAGATAAGGGTTTATTATGCTAATCTGTCTACTTCTATATATTTGAAAGTTTTCATACGCGAGAGTCTTAAAAAGGACTTTTCAAAAAGCAGCGGGGGGGAGTAATACAATCAGATATGTTTTTGAGAGATCACTCTGACTTTACGATTCAGGGAAGATGGCAGAAGCACTGGCGCAGTCTGGGGATCTCTCTGAATCCCTCCATAAAGATAAACGAGCAACAGATAGCAAAACTAACGCAGACAACCCCCTCAGACAACCACTTAAACAAAACCAGAGAAAAGGCACCAAGTCTTAGGATTTTGAAAGTACAAGTAAGTAGGAACAAGCCACTTATTAAGACCCATGTAGTATCAGCATTTGGGTGGGAGGAAGTGGGTGGGATAAAGACAACAGTTGACTCTGATGGCTCAGAGATCCAGCCCCCAAATCACCATCAGGCACTCGCTGAAAAGTGTGCCAGGCCAATCTGGGTTAGCAGCCAAACTGGGAGCAGATTCTTCGGGCTCCAATTCCTAGGTGAGAGCCAAGCTCCGCCTCCCCCCAGGGTGCTGAAGCAGTCCAGGCTCTAGGCCCTGTGCCGTAGGGACTCTCAAAACTATACCTGCTAAAACTGTCCCTACTAGGACAAACCCTGCCCAGAAGAAACTTCTGGGAGTAAAATAAAAACAGCAAGATACAGACAAAAGGGGCAAAGCAAGGAAAAGGTTGAGATGAAAGGTGGGACAGGAGGCAGAAGATCTTAGAAAGTACAAAGTCATTTTTAAAATTGCTTCACAAGGACAAGTGAAGAGGGAGTTTGAGAGCCCTGAGCTAGAAAACCTACACTGACCCATGTCTTCGTTCCTAAAACTATAGGGAAACTCTGTTCATTAAAACTGGGCATAAAGAAAGAAGCAGTTGAGTTCCTTATAGCATTATAAGAAGAAAGAGAACAAGGGACAAAATAATATCCCTGTAGAAAATAAAATCAAGCTAGAGATGTCCACAACAGGTGAAAACTAATCAAACAAGCTGAAATTAAGAAAATGATAGAAGTTACAGAGCAACATAAATCAGAATGAGAAATCAAAGAAACAATATAACCAGAAAAAAGATTTCAAAACAGATTTAAGATATCAAAAAAGAAAAGAAAAAACCTAAAGACAAAGTAAGGATGAGTAAATAAACATAGCATTTAATGCCTTAAAAGAAACAGTAAGCTAACATTTTTAAAAAATAAAACCAAAATCAGTTCTTTGTACTATTCTTATAATTTTTCTGTAAGTTTGAAATTATATTAAAAAATTTTTATGAGTGAAGATAAAAAAATTTGAGAGGAAGTGAAAGAAACAGATGACAGGCAAAGAAGAGCAAGCATACACCTAACAGAGCTGAGTTCCTAAAGAAGGAAACCAAAGCCAGGTACTGGAAGAAATACTGAAAATGCTAATTCAAGATATTCCTGATATTAAAAAAAAAAGAAAAGAAAAAAGAAATGATATGTAACTACATATTGAAATAACACATTGATTTTTTGGGGGAGAACAGCACAAAACAGCCAACATCAAGACATGGTTTGCTGGGCGCAGTGGCTCACACCTGTAATCCTAGCACTCTGGGAGGCTGAGGCAGAAGGACTGCTTGAGCCCAGGAGTTTGAAGTTGCTGTGAGCTAGGCTGACGCCACGGCACTCTAGCCCGGGCAACAAAGCGAGACTCTGTCTCAAAATAAATAAATGAATAAATAAATAAAAAGACATGGTTTAATAAATGATTTTGAAATAAAAAGTTAAAAAAAAATCCTTTGGGCATCTAGGTCAAAAAACCCAAGTTATTTATAAGAGAAAGATAAATTAGATTGTCAAACATTGACAGTAATGCTTTATTTATACCAGAAGACAACAGAATAACATATTTAAATTACTTAAGGAAAGAAAATGTGATCTGTAATCCTAGCACTCTGGGAGGCCGAGGCGGGAGGATCGCTTGAGCTCAGGAGTTTGAGACCAGCCTGAGCAAGAGTGAGACCCCGTCTCTACTAAAAATAGAAAAATTAGCCGAGCTTCATGGTGTGCACCTGTAGTCACAGCTACTCGGGAGGCTGAGGCAGGAGGATCACTTGAGCCCAGGAGTTTGAGGTTGTTGTGAGCTACAATAACACCAGGGCACTCTACTCAAGCACAATGGAGTGAGACTCTGTCAGGAAAGGAAAGGAAAGGAAAAGGAAAGGAAAGGAAAAAGAAAAGGTGATCCAAATTTTTATATACAGACAAAATGGCCTTCAAATATAATTGCAGACAAACTATTATCAACATGCACTGTTAATTCACAGAATACTGTTTCCATAAACCCTTCCTGAGGAACCTAGTACAGAATGGGCTTTAAGCAACCAAAATGACTAGAGAGATTTAGAGCAGAACTTATAGTGAGCATCAATATTTACTAGTAGGTCTAAGACAAACGGATGGTTGTAAGGGAGACAACACCCTACACAATGGCTCTAAGTCTTGGCAATGCAGAGCACAACTACCAAAAGGTGGGGGTGGGCACAGAACAGGAAAAATTTTTGAAAAGTAGAATAATCTTGCTGATTGGTTTTACAGGTATCAACTGAGAATACTTCAAATCTGGGAGCGAGTGAAGGGAGAGAGATGAATGCTAGCTGACTTCAGTCCTGCTCACAGAAGGGAATCATACTGAGAGCGCTAAGGGCATATAATAAAGATATTAGTATAGAGGTAACCATTAGAAAATACAAATACTCCTACATACCAAAGATTTAATCATTTATCAAATTCTCCTCAAAAATTACAAAAACCACATCTAGTGTATACAATACAAAGATATAAAGGAAAAACTTAACCAATGTTAACAGTCTAGTAGTGTCTGCTCTTCCACACTCTTCTTCAAACACATGCAAACATACACACTGAAATTCTATTGTTTGTTTTTACAAACAGGATCACACTACACACGTTACTCTGACAATCACATCTAACTAGTTTTTCTTCTCAGGTCCTTTCTGTTTCCTTGGCTAGAGTCCCTTGGCGGTTTTATCTCCTGTTTACATTTTTTCAACTTTGTTTCATGCGCTTTTAGCTACCCATGCAACTTGACAGCCAGCTTCTCTCCTGCACTTTTCATGTTTTCTGAATTTCAATTACTCTAAAACAACTTCCTTTCTACTCTCCATGTCTATTGTTTCTTTACTTTTTATACTCTCAAATTGAAAATTGAGGGTATTTTCTGATTATAAAGATACTGTATTTCCTTACAGAAAAATTCAAGCAATACTAAAAACCAGGGAGTATAAATCAACAGACTACATATGTACCAACCACGGTGCTGAGTATCTTTTTGGTTTCTTGTCCCAAAGAGGGACAGTGAGTGAAGACAGCTGATCTATCACCACCTGAGAACAATAGTCACTCAAGACTAAGAGCGAGCTCTCAAAGCCTCCTTTGTCACTGGCACTTTCCCCATGTGGATTCTTCTACTTACTCTACTCTGCTTAACAGACCACTTGACATTTATGTCACTGTCAGGCTTTTTACAGGCACTGTTGATACTTCAGCCCATTCTGAACGGCACTAAATGGTTCCCTCTTAGTTAGATCCCACCCAGAGTACCTTTCAGCAGCCAGATCAGAGACTATGAACTGGCTATATTGTCTCTAAACAATTAGTCGGCTGGTTGAGCACATTCAGATTGACAATTGTTTTCAACCTCACTATTTCTCTTACAGGGGGCTGCTTAAGGAAAATGAATGAAGGGAATACAAGACTGTTCAACAAATCACAGAATTCTATTTATAAGGAAAATTCTTAAAATTAAAAAAAATCTAGATCAACAGAGGAGAGGTTCTACTTTATACTGGTAAAAAATTAACTTAGGGGAGTGGTTATGTCAGGAGGTGATGTGCTCTGGAGACCAATGCTCTGGCCACACCTTGGCTGTGTTCCTTAAAATCACTAAGCCACTTCTAGCCATGTCACTCTCTAGGCCTCGCTTAAGTGCTCAGGGATCCCTTCAAACCAGCTCAAAGCCGCTTTGTAAACACTGTCATTGCACCCTTTATTTGTCTTTCCTGGACCTCCCTCTACAATTAAAATTAACCATTTGTGTGACTGTTTCACGTTGGTCTTCCTCCTATGACTACGAAGGAGACCTCAGGTATGTGTTCCTGATCAACACCCTGCCTGGCAACTGCAGTCACCCAACAAAGTTTTAATGAATTAAGTGCCAACATAACTTATATGAATTTACAGATGACTGGCATAATGCTTTATAGGGAAAACTGGGACTCTTCTGTTCAAGAATAATTCTTATGTAGATTATTCTTAAGTGCTGAGCCTGCAATATGGTTTATTTAATTCCACAAACATTTCTGAAGGATTTATAGAGGTATCCCATCTTATGTGGCAATTAAATCCTATAGTTAGTTATGAGGTAAAAATTGCATGCAATTACTATTAGTCCCTGGAAAACATACCTTAAATGGCCAGCATCTAAGCCTTAGACACTTTAATGCTCAGATTTTAACCTCTTTTCTCCTTTAAACTATAACCTCTGTTTCCCCAGAGGATACCTGGGCATGGTTTGATATTGACAATGTGGTGTTTAAAGGAATTTCTCTCTTTCTTTTCAGGGGAATGGGGGAGCAGTATGTATAGTTTAATGAAGGAAGGCTAAATGTGTTTAGGATACAAGTCCACAGGCGACTCTTGGCCAGGCGCTATGGTATGTTAGGTGCTGAGGATACAGAGAGATGAAAGACAATCTCCTATTTCTATAGCGTTCATATTCTAGCCTAGAAGAAAATAATGCATAGGCAACAGAATAGAAATATTAATTTATATAAAATGTCATTAAGTGTTAAAAAAGAACAGCATGCTGCAAAGGTCTGTTTTGCCTGTCAGAAGCTAAATATTGTTGTTTCTAGTAGCTTGCTTTCTGTAACCAAATCCTCACTTCCCCTGGGCAGATGGCTTCCTCACGTGGATTCGGGCAAAGTTAATGTGTTCACAGAGGCAACAGAGAAAGAATATTCATAATAAAATATTTCCCACAGTCCAAAAAGGAGAGAATGGGATTCAATAAAAATGACAGCTCAGTGTAGGGCAGTGGAGGCACGTGCCCCACTGAGGCAGGCAGAAGATACGGCACCAACAAAGACAGAGTGTGGGGTGTGTAGTGTGGGTGTGGGAAGGCTGGCCAGGAAAGCTGGGCAAATACCTTTATCCAGACATGCTTCACGCACCTGTGTTAGGTGAGGCCCAGGAACCTGGAGATAACACTCTCAGCAACGGAAGCTTTTTTACATCACATGTTCTCCCGTGAAGGATGAAACAAAATGCAGAGGCTGAACCAGCTGAAGGTGACTTTAAAGGCCAGAGATGAGGATGGCCTGAACCAAGGCATGGGAAGAGGGCAAAGGAAAGGAGTTCAGACATACATCTCAAGAATAAAGTTGGAAGACTTGGCAATCAACTGGATGTGGGGGTAAATTAAAGAGCTGAAGGTTACTTTAGGTTTTGAGTTGGTGCAACTAAGGATAGATACAGATATTAACTTGTAAACATAAGTCTCCACTGATTTTATAATTACTCAGTGGATTTCTCAATACAGAAAAAAAAAAGCTTTGTGGTAAAAACAAAATTCAAGCTTATAAGACAGATAAAGCATCCCAAAATACATTCTCCAAATAAAACATCAGAAAGTCTAGGGAAACCTATTTAATATAAAAATACATTAGAAAATATGTAACATTTTATGGGTAACTGACTTCTGGTATAATTTAAACAACACACCTTATTTTTATAGGTAAAAAATAGCTAAGCGTTTCTGGCAAAAATAATTAGACATGTTTCAGAAGAATTGCCAGTAAGTCAGAGACAGAAAACCTAAAGTCTCATTTGCATAAAATTGGCTAAAAGCAGAAAGTGCTGTTTAATACAACAGCTTCTATGGCCAGACAACCCACCCCTGCCTTCTGTGCCCATAATTATTTTGGGGAAAAAAAAAAAAATCCCAGAAACTTCCATCACACTCTGTCGGAAGGTACTTGTGGAACAATCTGTAGTTCTGGGGAGCAGCCCATTCCACCTCTGGCCTCCTGTGACCCACCTTCTGATGCCAGACTGAACCTTTCAGAAGTGGCACATCAAATTTTCCTTTCTGGGTGTCCCTTTCTGCTGAGAAGTGAAACAGCAGCCGTCAAGTCTGGGACAAAAAGCTTCATGTGAACAAGCAGGGAGCCTCCAGTTCTCCACACGCCAGTTTAAAAGGGCAAGCCCTCCATGGCAGTCCCTCAGCCCGCATCTTCATGAGCTAACAATCTACTGCGCCAGCATTTTAGCAGTGTTTATTAGTTGAGGACAAAAATGGGGTATAGGTCGAGTGCCTCCAGGTTCAGGGAGGGTAATATATGTATGGAAGACGAGAGCTCCAAAGACAAAAGAATTTTCTCACAACACTGCCAGGGCCAGACCCAGCTGTGCCATTCAGATCCTCTCCTGGGTCCTCGCTGCTACGACTGTCCTATGCTGCCAGTTCTCCTCCTAAAAGATCGACTTTGTACCATGTGACTGAATCATAACGGACCACAGAGATTACCTACCTAAAGGTTTACCCATTTGCATTTACAAAGATTAGTCATCTGAGATTCTATGACTTCTCACAGCAAAATTAACATGTAATAACTGCCACAACATTTAGATTTAGAAATTAGCTAGAATCCCTCAAAAAGACTATATGTTTATTTCAAACACAGGTGACTCTGACAGGATATGTAGTTGTAGACCAGAGGCAAAAATCCTGGTCAAAAGCAAAAAATGGTAACAAAAGAACAAAACAAGCCAATAAGTGGGGACCCCAGAAGAAAATGAAAGGGGGTAATGAAGATAGCCA
This sequence comes from Varecia variegata, assembly GCA_028533085.1. Taxonomy (NCBI): domain Eukaryota; kingdom Metazoa; phylum Chordata; class Mammalia; order Primates; family Lemuridae; genus Varecia; species Varecia variegata. The sequence continues at coordinate 200,126,307 of CM052436.1, read as the reverse complement.
GGTCCAAGAAGTGTCCCTGGGAGCTACCTGTCATTGATCTCCAGCCTAATCATATTTCTCCGGGCTTTAATCTTCTCCCTGCACCCGTGAACCCAGTCTGTACTCTAAAATCCATGGGAGTCATATTTAATTAGAGGTGATAAAAACCACTCCCAGTGCAAGAACTGCAGGGAAGGGGATATAGGAATATGTACCCCCTTGCACGTGTGCGTGCGCGCGCGCGCACACACACACACACACACACACATAACCCTCCAGATGGAAGCAAGCATGTTTGTTATTCATAAAATCATTATTATGTGTAATATTAAATATCATATGGGACAAATTACATATTATATTAACAGGAATACTTCAGGTATGTTGCAGATTATATAGGTTCTGTGGGCTAGCTTGGAATTTAACCTCCATTCACAATGCTGATGTTCTACAGGAAAATACATTCAGGGTCCCAGACAAGCAACTTTCAAACTTTTCAAGCACAACACACTTGTGTATTAGGGACTGTCTGTACTTTCATGCTTCATTGCCATTTTGACTCCAGGCCAGCCAAAAAAGTCCATCTGAACATCATTCTGTGATCTGACCCAAGTAAGATTTAAAAGGACACTCTGTAAGTAATGAACTTTGATCCTCACAAGCCAGGTACTCCATGACACGTAAGACTGGCCATGGCTTTTATCCAAAGCCTTTTGATTTAAAACAGATTATGGGAGTATATTTAAAAACAAACAAACAAAACTCATGAACACAAAGTTTTGCCACGAATGGACCCTGTTGTATTTCACAGGCTACCGTAGTTAGGTTTTTGGTTGTTGACTAACATCTCTCCCAACTTGCTTAAGCACATGTGTGCTCCCATCATCCCTCGTCTTCAACTGGCAGTGGGAGGTTACGGATGTCCCCTGGAGTCCAGAGGTAGCAAGTAACTACAGACAGATTCAATACCAAAAGAAGGAGTTTATTGCTAGTTTGCACTCAGTCACGTCACAAGGCACACATGGAAAGAACCCACAGAGTTTGGTTACCATGTGTATAGCCAACACATGTCCTGTATCCTTATAGGGAAGTAGCCCTAAGATCCCACATGTCGGTAATTGCTAGTGGTAGTTGTGGTGGCCATACAGGGAGACTATGGTAAGGAGGGAAGCAGGACAAAGAGTACGATTGTGGGTGAGGATCAGTAACGCACAGAATACAACAGGGGGCCGAGCAAGTGCGGCGAAACCCAGCACGCTGAAATACAAAGGCTCCTTGGTTCCTACGTGATCTGCAACAGCTTTGATAAGACTCCTGGCAACAACCCTGTCTTGAAAGCTTTATTTCTACTTTGTTCTCAACTGTCCTACTTCTGGCCTTCAATCTCGTTAAAAGATATGTTTATGTTTAAAAATACTGAATAAATAACACTGAGGATTCAGAAACACCAGTCTAACTGAGACGAGCAGAACGAAGGCCGGTGAGTGCAGTGGCAGGAGAAGAAACGTCTATTCTGTTTCAACTCAGTTACTCCGATGAAAGGCAGCTGAGAGCTCCAGGAAAGTAGCAAGTGGGGGAAAGGATGCGGACCAGGGTGAAAAGAATTCCCTTTCGGTCCTAGGTTTCCTCTGCCACGACTAATCACGCTGGATCTCAGTTCACTTAAAAAACCACCCTTGCTCCAAGTCATTTACCATAAGGGGTTCCACCATTTAAAAGAAGTAACAGAAAAACACTCTGCAAATTGTGAAATTAAGTGCTTTTATTCTAAATTCAATTACATTTACACAAAAATTCCGGTTAAAAGACAAACCTAAAAAAATAAAATACAAGAAGCCGACCCAACCCTAAATATCACTTTCTCACAAGAACAGACATGCCATTTAGCTCCAAGCTATACAGCCAAGCTTGCCTAGTTAAGAACAAGGCTCTTAAGTTTATTTTTATGCCTTCCCTCCTCTCCTTCATTCAAACAGCACCACTCAGTTCGTAAGATCCAGGAGATGGGGGGGAAGTTAAGACCCACAATTAACAGAATTAACAAATCTTCAGGGCTGAACCAAGGATAGTTATGTTCAGAAAAAAGCCAAAAACAAAAACAATGATTTAGTTTCAGATGCAAAAGCTTCACCTGCTCAGAATTTTTGCTGTAAACTTTCTGGCAAGATCAAAATCTCAGGAAATTCCAATCCAGTGAAACTCTAAAGTCAAATTGCTTAGGAAAAATGATCTAACTTTAGAGACCCAAGCACACTCCTCCCCTTCTCGTTCAGTTCTTTACTTTTATGGAGGACCCCCAAGCCAACCACAAAATCATACGCTGACAAGAGCTCTGCTTCCTGCAAGTTGACAACTCCCTGGCTTTTAATAAATGCCTCTACTTCCTGTCAACACTGGTCACTTCCAGCTACCAAACCTATGAAGTTTGAATGAGGGAGACTCTCATACCACCGGCGTCTCTCATACTTGGCCAGAACACTGGAACACAAGACGAATAAACCACAGGGAAATTGCCTCTCCGGAGTGGCATGGTCTGTGCATGGCGCGGAGGCAGGACCAGCTGATGAGACAAGAATGGAGACTTAGCTCCATCAAGCATCAACGTAGTTGGGATTAGGCCCACTGAAATGGAGTCCGACTACACACAAGGCACTGTAACGGAGACACCAGGAATTATACACAGTTCTCGCTCAGAAATGGCATAATCTCACTGGGCGGATACACCTGATATGGTTTGGATGTCCGGTCCCTCCAAATCTCATGTTGAAATTCGATCCCCAGTGTTGAAGGTAGGGCCTGGTGGGAGGTGTTTGGGTCATGAGGGTTGATCCCTCACGAATGATTTGGTGCCCTTCTGGAAATAATAAGTGAGTTTCACCTTATTAGACCTCCTGAGAGCTGGTATTTAAAAGAGCCTGGCACCACCTCCTCTCTCTCTTTTGCTCTTTCTCTCGCCATGTGACCCGCCTGCTCCCCCTTCGCCTTCTGCTTTGATTGGAAGCTCCCTGAAGCCCTCACCAAAAACAGACGCTAGTGCCATGCTTGTACAGTCTGCAGAACCATGAGCCAAATAAACCTCTTTTCTTTATATATTACCCAGCCTCAGGTATTTTTTTCTTTACAGCAAAGCAAAATGGATTAACAAAACACCACACACAGAAAATTAATCTAAAAGAAAATAGAGAAAACAAAGTGTATGCTAAACTGATGGTGGGTAACACATGGTTCAACACAATACCATAAACTCAAAGCCTCCCTTATCAACCTCAATTTCCAATTCACGAACCTTCTACATAGCACACCTTGTCTATTCATTCAGGAACTACCTACCGAGTACTTCCTATATGCCAGGCACTACACTGGGTACTAGAGATACAAATGACTGGAACAAAAGCAGTCCCACCCATTATAAGACTTGACAGATTACTTGGCAACAGGTAAGTAAACAGGCAATTACGGAACAAAGGGTATAATTACAGTACACTCACTCGTGGTGCCAGGAAAGGAACTAGGAAAGGAGAAGTTCAGGAGGCCATGGGAGGACCTAGAAGAGGCACTTAACTTGAACCTGGAGAAAGGGGAAATCAGAGGAAGCATCCCCAAAGAAATGTCTAAGATGTGACTAAAAGGAAGAACAAGAATCAGCTAGGTAGAAGACAGACTGTTCCAAGCACAGGGAACAGCCTATGCAAGGCTCCACGAGAGACACAGAACACCACCATTTCACGAACTAAAAGTGCCTCTGAAGGCTGTCCCAGAGTGCCAGGGTGTGCATGTGCGAGCTCTGAATTTAAGGGCCATTACTACTTCCTCGGTGAATAACTGAGACAGCTCAAAAAGAAGAGAGTTGCATGAAAGGAGCACTGGGGTAAACCCTTGAGAGGAATTCCTTCCACTGAGGAAGAAACAGAGGGAAAAAGCCCACAAGGGAGACCTAGGATTAGTAAGAAAAGTAGGACACGCAAAATAAAAGGAAAGGAAAGAAAGAGAGAGTTATTGAAACCAGGGAGGAGAATATTCAAGAAGCAAAGAAAGGTCAATCACATTAAATGGTGCTAAAATAAGGATGCAAAATGTCTACTGGATTAGCAACAAGCAAGCTAACAGTTACCTCGTCAAGAATTATTTCAGTGGCTTGGTAGGACAGAGCCTACCTACATTCCCTGGGTCAAGGAGTGACTGGAAGGTGAACAATGGGTGCAGTGACTTCTATATTCCAAAAATTCCAACTGGAGAAGGAAACTATGGAGCAGGGAGTCTCAGTTGGAGGAAGCTGAGAATGCTGAACTGGCACACCTAAGATGGTAACAGAGAGGAGGCGCTGAGGACACATTCCCAGGCATCACTAAAACATCAGAGCAAGGTGCCTTGAACACGTGAAGTGGGAGGGGTCAAGAGCACACACTGAACGGCTGCCTTAGACAGGAACAAAGGCTCCTTCTTCCTTGTGAGAGAAGAGGTAGAAAGGATGGCCGGAGCTTCAGAGCTGATGGCAACCAATCTGAGGTTGAAGGCTGGATTTCTAGTGGCTCTATCTGCAGAACTGGGAGATTTTCTCCAGCAGCACTGAGGAGCCCGGGCCCAGGAAGAGAAAGGAGGTGACTGGCCTGATCCAGAGCTAGAGGTGACAGATGAGAAGATGGGCAAAAGGACAGTGCATTTAAAGTGACTGACCATGGTCTTAGCTGCATAAAGAGAGAAGTGAGGACTTTGGGGGTCGGGGGTGACAGCTGTAAATCTGGATGGAGAAAACCCAGGGGCATGTGGTCCCCAACCGGCACCAGGGACCAATTTCATGGAAGACAATTTTTAAACAGACGGGGAGAGGAGGGGTTGGGGGAGCTCAGGCAGTGATGCAAGCAATGGGGGAGCGGCTGTAAATACAGATGAAGCTTCACTCATGTCTGCCCCTTCCTAAGTTTCATGGAAGACAATTTTCCATTGGGGGGGGGGGGGTGGCAGCAGAGCTCTGCAACCCCAGTCCCCAACAGGCCATGGACCAGGGGTTGGGGACTGCAGTTCTACGGTATCCACTCAGTGACATGTAAAGGACTTCAAAGCAAAACTAGAAGGAGAAAAAAAAAAAATCATCCCCCCCCACCAAAGAAAAGAGAATTAAAGCACCTTTTAATTCTACTCTGTCATCCATTTGTCTTTCCCTTTTCAGATCTTTAAATGATTAGTAATCAACAACGTTTTAAAAATAACTAGGACTGTCAAGTCTAGGACTACTTCTACACATAATCTTCATAGCTAGAATTAGAAATAGGAAAAAAGGGCAGATATTTTCACAACTTGGATAGTTTGCAGATATCTAGTTCTGACTGCTTCTCTATGGCAAAAAAACAGTAATAAATATGTGAATGGAAAATGGGCAGCAATCAGCAAATCATTCTGAATTACTCAAGATGATAATTTTTGTGTTTAAATTTAAGTAATCATAAAAGTCTCAGAATTTGTAATCATATCTGAAGTGTAAAAATGCCTAAAAATTAATGCCTATCACTTAGCCATTTAAAAGTAAGATAATTATCAGTAAACTTAAGTTATTTTATAAGGTACTTGACTTGAAAGAATCACTCAAAGTTATCTCTGTACTGAGAATTGCTAATAAGCAGACCACATAATGGGATAAAGCCAGCCAACATCATTAAAACTATCCCTTAAAACTCACAAATAAATGAGATCTTTGTTCTGATAGTGTCAGCTGCAGATCAGAGGGCTAGCCACATATTTTCAATTTATTCTTAGTGGGCAGGCTCATACTTGAAGATTATTTTCAAAAATCTTTATTTTACATATTAAAATATATTATAATTCTGCTTTTTGTAAAGACCAAAGATCTACATACGCACTTGGATAAAAGTTAACACTTCATTTCAATGAGTACTATACTGCCTGCCTACTAAGTACAAAGCAAGGTGGTGCTCTGGGGCCATAAAATTGACATATAATACCATCCTCCCAGAGAAGACACCTACACAGATGCTTTCACTACATGGTGACATGGGGTAACCTCCACTATGCTACCCTATTAGAAGGGTTCAGAGGCCATTATGGCAGTCAAGGTTAAAAGTAATGGCAGAAGAAATAGATTAAAAGAGAGAGGAAAAAAATATACACTGAGAGAGACAAAGCATATGCACTGTGGGGGTGGGGGGGGGCTAAAAGAGAAGAGTTAGGACCAAAGATGAAGGAAGTAAAATATTCCATGCTTTCAAGCCTAAGTGACACTTAACATGACACAAAAGGGCACAGAGGAGTCAATCCCAGATTAGACAGTCCAGAGAACATATGGGGCTCACTCCTCCTTGCCCTTCAGATCTCCACTTAGATATTATCTTTATAGACTATCCTCCATCTGTTTCACCTGCTCCCAATCCCAATTAGATACTTCCTCCTGAGTATCCCCACAGCATCTGGGGGCTAGGCCTACAAGAGCTCTTACCACTCTGAACTGGGATTATCTCTCTATTTAACCTCTTTGTTGGCTGAACTATTAACACATTAACTGCCATGTGAGTTGTATTTACCTCATACTAGTTTTGCCCCCGGGGCCTCATGAAGTATGTGTAACTCACATGTCTCTACCTTGGGAGCTGTGTGAACTATTTTTCAAGTTGCATATAACTCATGCATAGAAAACAACAAAAAAATAACAAATTTTTCATTAAATTAGAAAGGATTATTTTGGTTTTGAAGTTTTTATTCTATTTTCATAATAAAACACCATGGCCCAAAGGAAAAAAAAATTTCTTTTTCTAGTGTGGCAGTCAATGTGTTAAACTTCTTAAGGGCAGGGACCAAGTTTGTCTTGCTTACCACTTATCCCCACTGCCTAACACAGAGCCTGGTACCTAGGAGCTGCTCGTGTATTTGTTGAATAACTGAATGGACTCTGCCTGCAAAGACGATCCAGAATGGAAGAACAAATGAAAGATGGACATAAAGCTTCATGGAGAAGTTGGTCTTTAGTTGCTGATTTTAATTCATATATATGAAAAAGTATAAAGTGGCCATGCCAGCACACCATGTGATCCAGGAGTGCGAGAATACTGACCTGGTTTTGTCCTCATGGGATCAGCTTCTGTACCTTTTGAGATATAAGTACAAAACTTAGACCAAAGACCTTAACTGTTTTATAATGGTAAAGAATCTTCCTTACCTATTGCTTTTTCTAATACGCCATATACAACATGCCTCTATAGAATAATAAGTATTCAAGAAGGATCACAAAAAAGCAGCACATCCTACAACACGATATGCACTTTTGTCACTAAACAGGGATAGAGAGACCTTCAACACACATTCCTTGCAACTTATATATTTCTTTTCTTTTTATCATGGCTATTGTTTATTTCATCCTTGACAGAGAGGATAAGGTAGAGAAACCATCTAACCATGAGTTCATACACATGACAAATGGTATCATTCTTGACCAAGTCACAAAGCAAGTCATTAAAAACATTACTTTGTCGATTTCTCAGTGCAAGCATACTTGGGCAAATCATTCTTTTTATCAATTCCCATAGGGCCCACCCAACTTAACTTCTAAGTTGGTCATCAAAAATAGTTCCTGGAAATAACTGAACATGGGACAAAAATACAATCACACTCAGGTGCCCGAGGTGGAAAACATGGTAGATGGCTTCAATTTCCTCAAAATAGCAGAAGGGGGCTAAGGAGAAGAGGAAAGCGGAAGGGCAGGAAGGAAAGCAGGACCTGGTCTGGGATTTTATCCTGGACTTTACTGTCAAGGGCACTCCCCCAGCCTCTAACCTTCAATCCCTTTCCTTTGATTTTAGCTAATGATAATACACCAACTATTTACAAGGCCAAACATCACGTTAGCTCTAACATTAACAGCAAACTTCAAGAGAAAACTCAGCTTACAATAGGAATTGCCAACTCAAGTGCCACCAAGGGCCAAGTAGTACACACAAACAAGGACAGACTGACCCACTGTGGGACTGTGGTAAACTAAAGATACACGTGTCCATCCAAAAGGAGTTGTGCCCCTCAGTTAAGCAGACCACTGCCAATGTGGGCTCAGTCTGATTTTTCAAGACAATCCAGAAATCCAGATTTGTATGTGATTTTTCCTGATTTATTTATAAACAATGGCAAAAAATTAAACACTTTTTTAATTTTTATTTTTTACTGGAAGCCCTATGGATTTTGGAGAACTCCTCTTTTTTTAAAACACTCCGTGAACCAAGCAAAATATGACTATGGGTGACCAATTTGTGACATCTAGGTAAGAAGTTAGAAAACTGGGCAAAGGACAAAAACTATAAACTATCTCTTCATATGTCCTAACAAATCGAGGAGGCTTAGCACAATCCCTTGTCTCTCTTCACAGTCATGTATCTGGAAGCTGAAGCAATGACTACACAGCCACAATGGTATTGTGAAGCTGGATGCAGGACATGGGAGACCTGGCAGAGAAGGACATTGAGGCTCTGAGACCTAAGTGTCCTCATAAGACATTTCCTGCTATTATAGACCAATTGATGGCACATAATAAATGGCACTACATGTAAAGCACTTTGCACAGTACCCAGGGTACAAAACAGAATTCAGTAAATGTTAGCTATTTGTGGGTTTTATCCTGAACAAGGGTAGAACATAGAGCAGACTGTGTGTTTCTCTCTCAAATGGGAGATTTTGGCCTAATTACAAAATCCAGCTTTCCTCTTTAGACGTAAGAAGAATTTCAAAGGGAATTGCATTCATCCATGTGGCATTCAGGAATTTTATAATATAATCTGATTTATGTACTCACAGGGCATTTTATTATTTTAAAGGACATCAATAATGTGTTTTTCAAGTTTTAATTTGAGTTAATATGAAATTTCAAAGTTCTGTCCTACTTTTAGATAAGGGGGATCATGGAACAGCCATACAATGCTACCAAATCCAGCACAAGTAGGACATGAAGTCCCAATTTTTCCAAAAAGGTTGCCCTACCTCCAGGCTCCTCGTGGGACTATGTCATTGTAGAATCTCAGATCCAGATAGTGCTATAAGGCTGTCTGTTCTAATCACATTTTATAGTCCTGTATGTAACTCTCAAGGTCCCACAACAGTTAAAGACAGACTCAGAACCCAAACCTAGGTCCCCTGAGTCCTCTTTTTCCATTACTTCACATGTCCCTGGGGTATGTACGTTCAGGGTAGTTGGTGAAGGGCAGCAGAGCAGCTTGGGACTACAGCTTTGAAATACAACTGTTCTGTGTGAAGCTAATGAATACTGGAGACACATATATAGTCCCCTGCCCTTAGGAGCAAAACGCTCTATCAACCAAGGGGACAGGCTGGGGAAAGTTTCCTGCACACAGCCCAGCAAAGCCTTGCTCCAATACACTGCAGGGCTTGTCATAACCTCTAATATCTAGAATCCTCTAATATCAACTGTGCCTTTTTAACCAGTGGCTTGGAGCAAGAGTTCCTAACCTCTATGAAAGAATCTAATTCACCTGCTGGAAAAGTGGAGGCGTCACTAAGCTAAGGCATCGGTGATTTTAAAATAATTGTTACTATGCTTCAAACTGTCTGATTTCCAAAGCACCAAGAAAATATTTTTTGAGATGTAGCCAAGTATAGAAGAATATAGACTGTCCTACATTCAAAATTTGTCTTTCTAGAAAGCATGTTTTAATGGCAAAGGACATAAAGCAAGCTGTGAAAGGGAGACTAAAATTAGCTCAAACCACAAATACCCTAACATACTTATCACTTCCTTATGAGCAACCTACAAAAATCAAACACTAAAGGCATTTATAAAACTAAAGGTATGATGCCAACTGAATCCTTTAACTTCAGCCATATCCTTTCTTCTTTCTAAAATGTACCTGACATGTAAACATTACCAAAGGATGACATTTTATTAATTTGAAGGCAAGTACAAGGGAAACCATTAGAACTCAGTTTTTGCCTTGTAAATAAAACAGCACATACCACGGAGTTCTTAAGTGGTTAGACAGGTAACCACCTCCTCAAACTGAAGATAGGAAATTTCAGATGAAGGCCCACACCCATCTCCAGCTGCATTTCACACTGAGACTAAGGACATACCAGGCTCCCACTTCAAACCAAAGTATGCCTCCATCTTCTAAAGCCATTTATTTCCTACTTTTAAAAGCAACATCTTCCAAGTCTGTTGGGAAATACAAAAGTTTGTCGTCATCAAGTAGTGGAACAAGTTGCAAAAGGTGGCTTAGCTGACAAATACGCAGTCATGAAAAAAAAAAGGCACCAGGTTTGTTCAACTACTTTTACAGTGATTCTCTCTGCATGATACCTATGTTTTGATAAGTTTTCTGACAAGTTTTCTGGGGAAAATTCAAGCTCATAAAGGATGAAAACAAGTGATTAAGGACAAGTATAGAACCCACCAAGAGCCACTGTGTACTCTTTAATACTGTTACTCAGACTTTCAAAAGCATTCTCACTAGCAGGTAGAGAAATAAGGGAAAGCAGCGCTGGGGAGTTATTTATGGTGTGAACGGACTAAAGAAAATACTGCTAATGGCACTAATATTCCTAGGATTTAATCAAGAAAAACTGTCAGTAGGACATGAAAGATATTTAAAATGCTTAGCAATGGTACCATGATAGGTACATAAAGGGTCTCCATTAAAACACAGCAACATAGGGGTGTGGATTCCCAAGGAACATTCAAGAGATGTGGACCAGCTGATCCTTAAGTGTGGCTAAACCAGCTGATATGCTGGGGGCTGCTCCAAAAATGTGCTTTTGTGTCTGTCAACCTGATGCGGTTTAAAGCAGCTTCCTGATCTCAGCACCATTTTGTTTCACCCCAACCCAGGATGATCCTGAAGACCCAGGCAACAGGGAGGCGGAGTCCAGGTAGTGGAGAGTAATAACGGTAACACTCCTCTTTCAAAGGTGCTATTAAATAAAGTTCCAATAAGGGTAAAAACAACAAAGCAAACAACACCACCAAAAACCCCATAAAACAATATATCCTACCCCCCCAAAAAGACCACTGGATACTTTCTTAGGAGTGCCTTCTCTCTGCAAAGCTTAGCCACACAAATATTTATGACCCAGTGAAGGCATATTTTGCCTTTATCCTTAAAGAAGCAAACTAAGCCCTGACTATTTGAATAGTGAAGCAGTAGTATCCCCAAAAAGGATAAATATAAAAGTGACAAACATTCAACCACCAAAGGAATTTAAAGCTAATTTACCGTATTATGCTAAATGTACTTTGCTTATTTGTTCTTTTGAATGAAGTTATATTCACAAGTGATCTCACCCTTAGACATTTTTAAGTAACCCATGTTCTTAAGAGAACTCCAACTATTTGGAATAATTACTTGATATTCACTTTCCTGTAAGCAATTTGCAATAGTGTATAATCCTCCCAGTAACCAGTACCCATTAGAACAAAAATTAGCTAAGCTGTTTGCTGGAATTCAGTGTGGCGATTTTTAAATAAGATTCTTCAAAAGGAAGAGATGTGCCAATAAGAGATCCATCAAGAGAAAAATGTTTTGTAACAGAGATAAGGAAAGAATTTTCCTTCTCTAATCACTAATACATTTTAAACATAATTTTGGAAACCCAGTTTTGCTATGCTCATCTTATCTTTGCAAGTGGTGTTGCTCACTCACAAAAGCCACACACACAGCCAAGGCTTTTCCTTCTTCAGCTGTAAAAGAAAAACATGCCTCAGTCTCTAGGAAGAAAGCTCTGAAGTGAAGAGACCACAGCCAGGGACATAAGACCAATTGGACCCAAAAGTTTACTCCAACAAGTGGTTAACCCTCAGGAAGGATTCAGAATTTCCTGGCACAGTACTAGCTTAAGAGCAGTAAGGAACATGTGTATTTCCTAGAGAAAATGCAGAACTTACACGTTGCTTTGCCATGTGTACTCTGAGTCCATATTATAGAGCTGACTTCGTGAAGCACTAGTTCTATCTAATGACCATGGGGTATCCAGAACACTTTACTATCTTGGTAGAATCATAAGCATCCAGAACTGTAAATTGAACTATGTCACAAATTTTTTAAAGGGAAAGGCCGGGCAAGATGGATCACAACTGTAATCGTAAAACTCTGGGAGGCCGAGGCAGGAGGATCGCTTGAGCTCAGCAGTTTGAGATGAGCCTGAGCAAAAGCGAGACCCTGTCTCCACTAAAAATAAAAAGAAATTATCTGGTCAACTAAAAATATATATAGAAAAAATTAGCTGGGCATGGTGGTGCATGCCTGTAATCCCAGCTACTCAGGAGGCTGAGGCAGTAGGATCGCTTAAGCCCGGGAGTTTGAGGTTGCTGTCAGCTAAGCTGACGCCACGGCACTCTAGCCCGGGCAACAGAGTGAGACTCTGTCTCAAAAATAAATAAATAAATAAATAAATAATATAAAAATTAGCCGGGCATCATGGCATGCGCTTGTAGTCCCAGCTACTCGGGAGGCTGAGGCAGGAGGATCGCTTAAGCCCAGAAGTTTGAGGTTGCTGTGAGCTAGGCTGATACCATGGCACTCTACTCAGGGCAATGGAGTGAGACTCTGTCTCAATCAATCATCAATCAATCAAGTTATCAGAAACCTGTATTCAAGAGTACTTATAAAAATTTTTAAAAATTAAAAAAAAAAAAGAGAAACAAAAGACTGAAAATTATTTCTCAGTAGTATTTTAACTGCAGTGTGACTTACTTGTACCAAAGCCCAGAGATCAACAGATTTGGGGGCTAGACTTTTCTCTGGCTTTTCATAGAGGGAAAAAATCTTCTGTATGAAATGGTCTTGTTTCCAGTTTCCAGTTATTCAAAATTTACAAATTATCAGCAAGATACTTATGATTATGCCAATCTGCTTTGAAAAAGGAGAGGGTAACAGCTAATAAACCACTTCTACACAAAGTAAAGCATTATCTCTAAAATGCTGGAGACTTAGGTACTTTCTACTCAAACATGGCAGATGTGTAAACTTTCATATTATTCAAATGAAGCTTAGACCAGATGTAGATTTCTTTCTAAAATTACAACATAAAGGGCAGCTACTCTTAGTGTATCTAACTGAGGCTGAATCTTTCGTAAATTCTCAAGAATCAGTTCCTCTATCTTTTACAGGAAAAACCACCCAATTGCCACTTAGAGAAAAGCTGCAAGCATAACTTGTGTGTCAGGGCTACTCATTTTCCCATATTACTTAATCAAATGAACTCTATTTATTAAAAATGTCTAATGCCTCTTGGGAAAAAAGACCCAATTCTTTTGAGTTGTTAACTATGCTCACAAACCTCTTATAACTTTTTTAGCCTAACTGTATCCACCTACACCTTACAAAATTGAGTAACCACTGCAGTTTTTACAAGGATTACTTCAGGAACATTAAATTCTCTTTGTGAGTACATTAAGGACTTTTATTACTTAACTTGAACTTAATGATCAGTTTAGTCCAGGATCTTTTTACAAAGGAAGAGACTGAAGCCCAAGGAAAGTAAGGAACCCATTCAGCACTGTAAGACTATGACTACACCCAGGCACTGAGGACATTAGGAAAACAGAAGATCAAACTACTTTCTTGGCCCTAAGGGTGGTCTGATCAAATGCCAAAAAATGTTTGCCTTTACTGTTTACAGTGTGGGGGGGGGGGAAGTCTTTGTAAGGGTTGCAATTTTATGGAGAACCATATTTTATATACCAAAATCAAAAAATACTTTATGAACCAACCACATGCGAAGGCCCTCTAGAAGGCTTATAAGAACTATTTAATAGTCAAGAATGATGAGGACAGAGTGATCCAACAATTCTTAGACAGACATATAACCTCCAAGCTGCCTATAAAGTTCACCTTAGGCCAAGTACAAATTTGTTGTTAAATTTAAAGCTTTTGTGAAACAAACTGGTGGTATCAACTTCTACTGGATAAGAATTCAAGCCTTTCTTCCAAAGCCACTACAGTAGGCAATACTAAATTACCACATTTGAGTTCATGACTCAAAATGTGGTAGTGTTTTCCCAGCGTGATCGCTGCCATTGGTACTAAAGTGGGCTAATCTATTTGTTTCTCTCCTCCCCCACTCCCCGCTAGAATGGGATTTGGGAAACACGTTTGTGTATCTTTATAACATCAGGCTAGCAAAGTGCTGACAACCAATTCAATCCCAACATTTGTTAGGCACCTACATCGTGCCAGGTGCAGAGGATTCCAAGATGAATGAGCAAGCTAGAACAGGTGAACTCAGCAAGCTTAGGCTCTAGAGGAGACAGACCCAGGATATAAAGAGGCAGCACAACGAAAGCAGGGCTTTAGAAGAGATACGTATCAGGTTGTATGGAAACACACAGGTGACAGAGCAAAACTCTAGTGCAAGGAAGCACACATTTGAGCTGGGAGGTGCAAGTTAGACTGACTGAGTAGGAGAAGCATCTTAGACAAAGTGCTGAGCAACGGCATAGAGGAAGGAAAGATGAGTTTGGAAAATGCTGCCCCTTCTGACGTGGCTAGAATAGAAGCCACATGGGAGAGGATGACTGACTCTTGGCTGTCATGTTAAGTAGTTGGACCTTACAGGTATTATGAAAGCATTAGAAGTTACAGAGAGCAGTGACAGGCTCGGCTGTGGTTTTAGAACAATTACTCTGTGATAATGTGAAGAATATACATGGTGCAGGAGAGGGCAATGGGGAGGGACTGTCGAAGGACCATATTAATAGGTAACCAGTTTCACTCATTTCCACAGTGTGAAACTAGAAACAGCTGCAGGCTTATAGGCAAAACGAGAACCTAGACCACTGGGGTGGTGGAAAAGATGCTATGGTGACTCACCAATGAAATGTGGCAGAGGGAATCACAGACTACTCCAAGTCCCCAGCGTTTCTGGATCCTCAAAACGAGCACACCGAATGGCTGCTGCCAAACTACATCGTCTGGGAAACAAGTACCCCGTCAGAATTCCAATTTTCCTGAACACGGGCAATATAAAGGAACAAGCACAGCCTATGTGCCAGTATTAGTTGTTACCAGGAACAAATCTGCATGAACACTGTAGAGAGGGAGGCCAAACTGCACAAAATATGTATGGGCTGAGGTAGGCTTCAGGAAAAGTACCTGCAAGTAAAAGCACAGCATAGAACAAAAATTGCCAAAAGGATCCTGCGATCTAAAAGATCAGAAAACAGACAACTTCCTTTAAAAAAGAAAAGAAAAAAAAGGAAAGAAAGACAAAGAAAAGGCAGCTATTTTTAGCAGTTTATAGTTGAAAAACCTCCACAGTAAATTTCTTACTCATTTCTATCATGAAATTCAGTATACATTCAATTACATTATTCAATACCAGGTATTTTTATAGGTTTTGAGGAGCTAGTCATGCTAAAATGCAAAATGTGGTAAGGAGGCCAGGATCCCAAGGGTAGATAACTTGCAGCTAAAAACCATTTGCATTCCCATTATCACCCAGCTGACTTTTCGGAACCATCTGATATGGTCTGCTTACTTGCAAAAGCACCATAGTATTCCTATAAATATGCCAGTGATGTCAAATAATGATTGCAAAAAGTTCTTCCCTCCACTATTTCTACTTATGCTCCCAGTTAATTTAATATCAGTCCAGACAATTACAAAGGTCTTTACACCATTTCCAAAGTGCTGATCAGACAACTAAATTTAGTTCACTCAAACCAGGGCTAAACAAGAACATTTAGATCTAACAGGTCACTCAAGATGACTAGAACTTCCCAGTCTCTCCATGTCATTTCCGTTTGTCTCTTTTTTTTCAAGTGAAGTGAGTCATAGTGTATAGATCTTTCTCCTCTGCCCAAAAGAGTGTTTCCCCCCCTCTGAAGAAAATGCTATTTAAAAAAAATATTGGGAAGTTTTAATATTCATCTTTTTGAAATACAAAAATATAAACTGTACATATGAGTAAGGAATTTCAGTGAACTATTGTTATAACATGGTTTTAAGCTAGTCAGGTATTAGATCATATTTCATAATGAAAATAGTTATAAAAAACAAATATCAATTGGAAGAGTAGCCCATTTTACAAAGCCTGCCTCTAACATGGAATAAATCTTGCCTTCAAGTCACAATCTACTGTCTCCTTTATCTGAAACAATCAAATCATTCACACTGAAGCGTGGTGAACGATGTCAGAGAATCAAAGAATTCGGAGATGAGAAACAATCAAACACCTGACCAAACCCTCTTAAACTACAGCATATCAGCTATTCTTTTCATTCATTCAAGCCCTCTCCCCTCTTGCTCTAGCTCAGTAAAACTAATCCCTTTTCCTTATCTGGGCTCTCTCCCCTCATTTGGAGAGCCAGACCAACTCAAACACGAGGCTCACCAAGTATTACTTCTACTTTTTAAACTCGATGATTTTAGATCATTTAAATGCTAGAAAACAATGTTTAAAGCCATCCACATAGGCTAGCAAAGCTGACTTTTTATAGACCTAAATGTTTATTAGTATCTATGCTATCTAGTAGCATTAAAGATTAAAAATATGGTTATGCTCATTTATCAAATTTAGCTAGTATTGAATCTCAGCCTGAAATATTTGTTTTCTAAACTGCCACATTCCTCAGTACTCAAAAGTCCACTTCACCCTTTGTTCTTTTCCCAACTGTATCCAAGTTTTTGCATCGTTTTGTTC
>CM052436.1:200080407-200109587 GCA_028533085.1 Varecia variegata | reverse complement strand
GACTACAGGCATGCGCCACCATGCCCGGCTGATTTTTTCTATATATATTTTTAGTTGGCCAGATAATTTCTTTCTATTTTTAGTAGAGACGGGGTCTCGCTCTTGCTCAGGCTGGTCTCGAACTCCTGAACTTGAACGATCCGCCCGCCTCGGCCTCCCAAGTGCTAGGATTACAGGCGTGAGCCACCGCGCCCGGCCTCATCGTTTTGTTCTAATTACAAAAGAAGTTAGAATGGTGAGGAATGACTACATTGCTCTGTTAAAACAAAGTTTTAAGCAAAAATTACGTATTATTTTTCTAATTACAATAGACTAGGCAAGCTCAAAATATGACAGGCTCACACCTGTAATCTCAGCACTTTGGAAGGCTGTGGCAGGAGGATCATCTGAGGCCAGGAGTTTGAGATCAGCCTGGACAACATAGTAAGACCCTATCTCTACAAAAAATAGAAAAATTAGCCAGGCATGGTGGCCCACCTGTGATCCCAGCTACTCAAGAGGCTGAGGCAGAGGGATCAGTTGGGCCCAGTAGTTTGAGGTTTCAGTGAGCTATGTTAGCGCCACTGCACTCCAGCCTGGACAACAGAACAAGACCCCATCTCAAAAACAAACAAAAGAAAACAAAAATATGACTTTGTATAATGCTGCCCTCCTTTTGACATGCTATAAAATATTAATTTTTTAAACATTCCAATTTAATTTTTTTTACATATTTCTTTGAATCCTTGAAAAACAATGGTTTTGGTAAACTGACACATCTTAGAAAATAAAATTAGCCACTTTAGACTCACTCAAGGTCATTTGAACGCTACATTTCTAAAATTGCCACAGTTGTATGATAAAGGGTCTTTTTTAAACTGAAAAAGACAAAGAGCTTCTGACTTCGATTTTAGAAAAGAAAAATATCTGCACGGTAGAGTTCAGAAAAACCCACAGTGACAATTCAAAAGAAACCACCTCCAGGAATGTGACAATCCATTCAGAAGCTAGGGAAATCTCAACATCTTGACTAACTTGTAGGGTTTAAATGTGGTAGAGAAACTTAAGAACAATGAGGGAAATTAATTGAAGACCAACAGGCTCCATGCTAGTAGCATGCTTAACACAGTTTTAACAACACTTGAGTGACAAGTAAGGCCACTCTGGCACAGAACTGTAAGAAATCAAATTCAACCAAGAACATACTTATAATATAAATTTCTTGTTGCCAACTTAGTTTAAACATAAAAGATTTTCCCCCAATGCCTCCACTTGTAATGCGGTATATCATATCAACTCCAACGCTTCAGACCAACAATTTTCATTTAAAGCCACTTTAGACTCTAATGCATTAAATCTGATGCAGAAAATTTATCTACACATCCCCAAAATCACTGAATTCACTCAATTACTTCACAGAGACTAGACATGGAATACAAATTTTATATATTGATCAATCACACTTATACAGATTACAGTGGTTATAAATATTAGTCTACCGGAAGCTAACATACATTACAGTCCAAATAAAAAGAATCCCGTCGAATAATAAGCTTAATGCAAATCCACATGAAATCAAGGCTCCCCAAAAAAGGCTTTTGTTAGTCAAGCATATCGAAGAACTGCTTAAAGCTTTTTTCTTTTTTAAGCTGAGTTCAAAATAGACTTTAATACTACAGCTGATGGATCTCACATTTTGCCTTTTGAGCCTATAAGCTGAAAGCAGAATAAACTGCCTTCTCCCTTTACACAAGTAACAAAATCTCTCTAGTCTGTACATTGCTTATTTAAGATACCGAGCAAGTGTGGTTTTGGTTAATTCTCACAACCCCCGCAATGACATTTAATCAAGAGGATACATTTTCTTTAGAGGGTTCAGCTGCTTGTGAAAGACGACCTCTTCGTGTTTTTAATGTTTTACAGATATGAGACAAACCCTACCTTCCTAACTTTTTATCCATGAACCTCCATAACCCATAAGTAGATGAGGACTGGAAGACAAAGATTATCTCAGCCATGAACAAAGAATGAGATGCTCATTGAGGAAAGATGCTATTTTAGAGAGGATGAAAACATTAACCTTCTCTATTCCCTGCCTGAAAGGGTAATGTTTTGGCCTCAGTGGAGTGGGTACCGCAGGCCTTCTGGCTGGAAGGCCCTTTAACCCCAAATACTCTCGGCTTTCCGCTCCTCCTCGTTCAGCTCACAGAGCAGATTTCTTTTCCTCTGACAGACCTTCCTTCATCCCTTTCTTTAAGGTAGCCGGTCTTCCCTGCATCACCCTCTACCCCGTTAGGATGTTGTTCCCTTCACAGCACTTGTCACCCTCGGAAATTATTTGCTCCTGTGTTTGAATGCCTTATTCGACTCCAAGCTCCACTAAGGATAGGGTCTCGCCCGTCCTGTTTAACAAACACTATCTCCAGTGCCTAAGCAGTGCCTAGCACGGAATAGGCACGTCAGTTCATATCCAATAAATGAATGAACGAGAAGGGGGAAGGGGACCGTCATCCTTGAGACTCAACACATACCCAGACTAGGGGAAAGGAAATGTGAAAGAGGGAGGGAGGAGTAACCTTTTCCCCCAGGGAGACAAAGGAAGAGAGTCTGAGGTGGTCCAGTCCAGAAAAGGAAGTAGTGGGGGGTGTTAAATCAACCCCTGGGGACAAAGAGTGGGTAGGCAGGGGGGCGGGGTCGAGGTGCGAGGGATTCACGCTGGAAGTATAGATGGGCGGCCCCCACGCTTGAAAGGCCACCCGGCTGGACGATATGAGGTAGGTGGGGGATCGAAAGGGACTCCGAGGCCCGGGCGAGACGCAGGCCCACCCGGGGACAAAGAAAGGGGGGGGCGGCCTATGCCGCTGTGCAATCTAATCCTCAAGCAGTGGGGCCGAGGCGGAGGGCGGGACCCAGAGGGAGAATGGAGCTTGTGGGTCTAAGGAGAAGGTTCACGCGGCCTAAGTGAACTGCCCGCTGCGCTCCCGCACCTGGTAAATGGCCGCCCAGTTCCCAGCCTTGTCGATCTGCTCGAACTCCTTTTCCATCTCCATGACGGGCCAGGGCGGCTGCTGCGCCTCCTCCTCAGCCCACTGCGCCGTCTGCCGCTCCAAGCCGCGTCGTGCTCTCAGCCCCGAGGCCCGCTGCAAGCCTCGACTGCCGCCGCTACCGCCGCCCTAGCTGCCGCTGCTTCTTCATGTCAACCCGGCAACCGGAAGTACGCACCGCGCCTGCCGCGAGCTCCGCCCCTGGAAAGGGATAACCAATCAGCGCTCGAGAATGTCAGCAAGCACTTCCGCGGGGTGGAGCCGGGGGAGGTGCTAGGGGAAATGGCCTCAGCACCGCGAGAGGTCTGGTAGCGCGCTCGCTCCTCCCCTCCGGGGCTTCGGGCTCGGGCGTGGCGCGCGCCCGTTGCCTAGGCGACTCCCGACAGCCCCGCCCACGGCGCGTGGGCTTACTAGGCCCGGGCAGGTCTGGGCATCCAGACTCCACTAGCCGGTTGAGGCGGAGTGAGTGACCTTGACATAGTCCTGCATCTTTTCTGCAGCGCCAGGGCGGGGGACTCAGCGCTCCAAGCTGGAGCAGAGGCGGAGGGCAGCGTCCCCCACGCTTCCTGCCTCCCGGCTCAGGCCAGATATCCGCGCTTTTTTCATGAAACTTAGGAGAGCTTCATGATTCACCAGGCTACTGGGGAAGGCCCACTACTCTCTAAGGCAGCGGTCCCCAACCTTCTTGGCACCAGGGACCATTTTCATGGAAGATAATTTTTCCGGGGGTAGGGGGTGGGATGGTTTCGGATGATTCAAGCACATTACATTTATTGTGTACTTTATTTCTATTATTATTACATTATAATATATAATGAAATAATTATACAACTCACCATTGGTTGGGGATCCCTTCTGTAAGGGTTGTGTCTCTGTAGGAAACTTCTGTTTGGGTGCTAAGGGAAGTACTGGTGTGATTTTCAATATTTCATAAGGTATCAAGGAAATCCTGCTCACACTGAGGAGCACAAATTCTGTTGTGCATTATGTTAAATAAAAATCACAGGAGACCATCGTTTTGGACTAAGCTCCTGCCCCAGGCCCCAACAGACCAGACTAAAAATCAAAATGGAGTCACTCATACAAAAGTTCCACAGCACTAACGATCTTTTAAGAAATCAAGACAGAGAGATAAACAGCCTGATTACCTAAACAAGCCAGTTTCAGTTGGCATGGTAATGAAGTTCCCACTGCTTGTCAACAAAAAGTAACCTGAAGTAACCTGAAGTTAACCAATCTGTTATTTCCCTGTTGTTCTGTTTCCCTCTTCCTGCCTTATAAGGAAAGTAAATTTGAAATGACCAATCTACTTTTTGTTCTTTGTTTCTGCTTTCCTTGGCCCTTTTCTGTCTATAAAACCAAACTTCTCTGCTCATTGGAACGCTCATTCTAGTTTATGGAATGAAGTCTTGCCCAATTCTAGAATCACAAATAAAGCCAATTAAGATCTTTAAATTTGTTATAATTTTGTCTTTTGACAATTAACAATCACCTGGGAAGTGTGTTGAAGAATGCAGGTTCCTGGGCCCACCTCCAAAAGAGTCAGGTACCTCTGGTCTGGGTGTGAGGTCCAGGATCTGCATTTTCATCAATTCCAGCTAATTCTCACACCTGTGGTCCTTGAAGCACACATGAAAAGGGCTGGTCAGGTTGTCTTCCTGGGAGCTCCAATTTAAACCATCCACATCTGGGCCTGGCACTTTAAATGGAGACTGTGAACGCCATGGGTTCAGAGAACCTAGAGGACAGAATCATCTCTGTTCCCTGTTACCACTGCAGGCCTGCCCAGAGCAGCTGCCTGGTATTATCAGTTGAATTGCAGCTCATTCCTTGAGTGCTTGTGGCAGGCACTGTGCCTGGCATTCCAAGTTCACATTCTCATTTAATCACCACAACAACCCTCCAATACAGGCACTATTGTTCCCATTTTATAGACAAGGAAACTGAGGTACAGAGAGGCAAAATCATTTGTCTAGCATAGCACTGCACATTTGTATGGAAACCCAAATTCTAACCTGATCTCCAGAGGAGTGCTTGCTTTGGAGCCAGGCTTCATGGGTCCAAATTCCAGATCTACTAAATACTAGCAGTGCAACTTTGGGGAAATTACCATTAATCTCTGGGCCTCTGTCCTCTCCTTTGTAAAATGGAAATAATAAAAGTGCCCACCTCAGAGAGGTGGTGTGAAGATAGAGTACAGATCATGGTCTTAGTATAGTGGGTAGCCCATTAAATGTTAACTGTCACTACTACATACCTTTAAATAACTAATGGGGAGGTAAATGAATTCTTATTGAATATATGTAGTTTGTTTGATAGGCCATGTCTTTAGAAACTGAGTGTTCCATAGGGGGAAAATTAACAAGAGATGCCCATTCTGGTGAAAAGTTTGGGAGCCCCACTGGGAAGCTGCCTAATTTAAGTCTTCACTCATTTAAGTGACTCTCCAGACTCACATGTTCCTCCCACCCTGATATTGTTTGAGTTCTAGTTTGTCTGGAACTCACAGTTCTGAGAGCTCCTTGGAACAGAAAACAGGGCTGGTTCATTCCTATCCCTGTACGCCAAGCTAAGTAAATAAATCGAATGCCCATCTTGAACCCAAGTGGCCCTTATGCCTACAAGGGGGTGCCACCCAGTGACTGGAGCAGCCTTTGAATGGGGCCAAAGCTATGCACAAGGTCTTGGTGGGGGAGAGGGGAGTTGGGGACAGGGTCCAAGTTTGGGCTGTTCAGTGGCTGTCCTAGTGTCCTAGGGCTACTGGAAGAAATTGCCACAAATTTAGTGGCTTAAAATAACCAAAATTGATTCTCTCCCAGGTCTTGAGGCTGAGAGTCAGAAGTCCTGTGCTGACAGGGCCGTGCTCCCTCTGAAGTCTTCTGGAGAGAATCCTTCCTCACCCCTTCCAGCTTCTGCTAGCTCTGTCCTTCCTTGGCTTGTGGCAGCGTCACTCCAATCTCTGCCTCCGTCTTTACAGGGCTTCATTCTCTGTGCTTCCTCTTCTGTCTGTCTAATCTCTCTCTGCCTCTTCTTACAAGGGCACCTGTCTCTGGATTTAGGGCCCACCCTAATCCGGAATGATCTGCGAGGTAATCCAGATGATCTCATCTTGAAATCCTTAAATTAATGACATGTGCAAAGACCCTTTTTCCAAATAAGGTCACATTCTTAGGTACTGGGACTTGGATATATCTGCCACTACTGTGGCAGAGGGTGAAACCTCGTCCCAAATACTGATCCTGAATGAAACCCCTAATTTCGGGTACTACCTATTTTGCCCCTATATCCATTCTTCACATAGCAGCAGCCAGAGAGAGCTTTTAATATTTGGATCATGAAACCCTCCTATGCAAAACCCTCCACTAGCTTCCCATCCTACTTAGGATAAAACCCAAATAATGCCTAATCCTGGCCCACAAGGCCCATGTGACCTGGCCCCTGCCCACCTCCCAACCTCTCTCCCCCTTGCTTTCTTCACTGCAGTCTCCTAGCCATCCCCTAATACACTGAGCAAGTGCCCACCTCAGGACCTTTGCACCAGCTGCTCCTTCTGCCTGGATCACGCTTCTCGCACATCTTCTCACCTTTCAGGTCTCAGGTCAAGTGTCACCTTCCAAGACAGGTCTTCCCTGGCCACCCTCCCTAAATTAATCCCCACTCTTTACCACAAACCTTGTTTATTTGCATCTTAGCACTCATCTCTGACTTGGTTTTGTTTTTTGCTGGCTTGTTTCCTTCTCCTGGCCCCACTCTCATGTTCTCTGAGTGCCTGATACTTGGTCTGGAGAGGGACTCCAGGTGCCGGAGACCCTCTGAGGCTCGGCGTTGATCTGCAAAGCTCTGGTGTGTCTCTGCCAAGGCCTGGCCTAGAACCGGCCACACCCTGGGGTCCCTCAGTGATGTGCAGGGGGTGATTGGGAATCTTTAGTGATGAGTGGTTAGAAAAATAAACAAATGACTGTGTGTCATGATGGCTAAAACCTTTTCCTGGCAGGCATGCCTGAAGCGTGGTCTCACGCAGCCTCTTGCTCCAGCCTTTCCTTCGTGGATTTAGATAATGGAGGAAATCAGCGCTACAAATCAATGACCCATTAAACTTTTTTAAATGTCCTAAGAGTTGTCAGTGGAGAAGGATAGCTGTTTAGAAGCCTCCAGCAGATCACTGACTCCTGACTTAGTGATGTCGGCAGTTTCCTGTTCAAAAGGGAGACAGCACAGTTCTAAGAGCCTGCGAGTCAGAATGAGCCCAAACTGGGTCTCTCGTGAAATGTCACTTCCTCAGAGAGGCCCCTTCTGACCACTCCTAATAAACCGTGCCCTCTCACTCTATCCCTTTTCCTTCTTGGCACTTACCAGGCATTTATGACTTATTTTTTTCCAGTGTTACCATGTGGTATTTATGTTCTATATTTGTTTTATGTGTTTATCATCTGTCTCTGCCACTAAATGTAAACTTCATGAAGAAAAGAGACTTAGCCGATTTGGTTCAATGCTTTCTTCCTTGAGCTGCAGGCATCCCCAGGAAAGCCCACCAGTCCTTGGGAGTTTCCCGAAACCGAGATGACAGGGCTTCTCTCCACCTCACAGACTCAGAGCTCGAGAGTGCTCAGGGTCATTCAGCTCCCTCCAGCTCCCTCCGTGGGGACATTCATCCGGGCACCAAGGTAGCCCTCCCCTCTGCGATTCACACGTACTCACCTGAGAGTTTGGGCACCTTCGACTTGTTGGCTGAAAGCACTAGAAACTGGATGCACAGAGCTTCAGCATTCAGCCACAAACTGTGCTACCTAACAGCGTTACCTTGAATTTTATATTTCCCAATAGCCCTGCAAGCCTGGTGTTATCCCATTTGAACAACAACAAATTTGAGAAAATAACTGCTCAGGGAGGTTAAAGAGCTGAAATCAATGAACACCCAAGTACAAAATGCTGGCTCGCATGCTGGATGGTAGAGCATCGTGGTACGTTAGGAGCTTCTAAATTCTGGGTCTGCTGCTCACTAGCTTTTAGGCCTGGAGCAAGTTGCTTAACCTCCTGGTGTCAGCCTGGATACTTTCCAGTGGGAAAAACCCAAATGAAAGTGGCTTTTGCAAAACGGGGAATTTACTGGCTCATGAAATGAGGAAGTCCAAAGAAGGCTGGCTTCAGGCACAGTCAGATCCAGCACCTCAAGCAATGTCATTGTGACTCTGTCTTTTTCCCAGCTCTCTTACCTTTCTCCCCATGTGCTGGCTTCACTCTCAGGCAGGCTCTTCTCCAGAGGGAACCAGGATGGCCCCAGCAACTCCAGGCTCATGGCCTGCCAGCTCTGTAATTCCAGTGCAAAGAGCTGCTTTTCCCTGCTGGGCCCAGCACAAGTTCTGGCCTTGAGTCTCATTGATCCAGCTGAGGCTTACATGCCGTCTCTAAGCCAGTCTGTCCGGGAAAATTTTGACAAAGGTAGAGACCAAGGCTCAGAGTGGTTAATTACTTAACCAAGGTCACACAGCTAGTGAGTAGTCAAGTGGGACTTAGGCACAGGTGGTCTGGTTTCAGCATCTGTGTTCTCAGCCATGATGCTGTGCAGTCTCTCTAAGAACTTCCATGAGCTCTAAAAATAATAAAAATGAGGATAACTTTAATAATAGTGATGATTGTTACTTAACACCACCACTGTGAAGCCTTATACTATTATGATCCCCTTTGGACTGTGGCACAGAGAGGTTAAACAACTTGCCTGCAGTAACACAGATAAGAAATGGTGGAGCCAGGATTTGAACCCAGTTTAGCTCTACATGCTGCTTCCAGGTCTGAAATGTTATTAATATATAAGAGTTCTGCACCCTTTCAGAACTTACAGGAAGGTTAGCAGCCTAGAATCTCCTTACTCAAGTCTTCACTGGGCTCTTCCCCATTTTTATCAAGACTCTCCCACCTTTCTACCACCCGAAAAACATTTCAAACTTTACTCCAAGCCTTTAAAAATAAAACAAAAAATAAATACATCAATATAATCCCAAGCTGCCTGTCAAGTAAGAGCGACATCGTTGGTGGGAGGGGGAGGCATTTAGGGGAACTGGCGCAATCACATGTGTTCTGAGAAAGAAGGGTCAGAGGCATGGGGGAAAGTTCCAGGAGGGAAGTTGGGCCCAAGGATGGAAACCAAAGCCAGCTCCATGCTTTCAGCAAAGGGGTTTGAGGAGGGTTTCTAGGGGCTGCTGCAACATCCTCCATCCTCCAGTTGGAGCTGGGGGGACACTTGCATTGCACATACAGTGATTCTGGGTATGGACTCTGGAATCTGGCTGGCTTGGGCTCTTGTGCCTTGGACAAGCTCCTTACCCTCTCTGATCCTTGGTTTGGTTTTCCATCTTTTATGTAAGGTAAACGATGTGATGATTAAATGAGATAGTATGGGTAAAGCACTCAGTCTGGTCTCTAGCTCAAGGCAACGACTCAATAAATGTGGCTGTTGTTATTATAATTGTGTAGGTTGCTGAGTGGAAAAACCAGGATGTCGCCAGATGTTTTCATAGTATATGTTGCAACCTGCTATTTTACATCTCTATTTTTTTGTCCCGCTGCTGAAGGTGAGCAGGGCCAGCTTCGTCGGTGCGTGTGCAACCCATGCAACTGCACAGGGGCGCATGCTCAGAAGGGGCCCACACTTGGTTTGTTCTGCTGTTATTGTCTTGAAATTCTTTATAATTTTTGAACAAGGAGTCTTGCATATTCATTCTGCATTATGCCTCAAAAATTATGTAACCAGTCCTGGAGGTGAGATTTAGATTTTTCAAATTCTTGAAGAGGGTTCGAAGCAGTTTCTGTCTTTGAAAGTGGAAATGGTCTTCCCCCTTTATTCTGGGAGAAACCACTGCTCTTGGGGGAAGTCGTAAAACAGTGACATTATCCAGATGCACATGTTACGTTGTTTACTATTGTTTAATAATAGTAATTACAACAGCACATGTAGCAGACATTAACTGAGGGCCAGGCTCTGTGCTAAGCCAACACTTTACCTTTATCATCTCTTTAGATCTGTCCAGTAACCCAGGGACTGTCGTTAACCTCGTTTCACAGATGAGGAAACTGAGGCCTGGAGTGTCCACCATCGCACAGCAGCATCAGGGTCATGTACGTAACTTGGGCGAAGCTGTAGCAGGACTGTAGCCTTTTAGAGAAGAGGAATTAATTTCTAAGCTTAGATTTAGTTAGAACTGTTCCTGGAATCTTTGGGAGAGATGTGTGTCTTTTTGATCAAGTACGTGCCTCAGTGGTTTCTGTATCTGAAGGTGGAAAGTCTTCTGTTTGAAACCCGACCACGCAGAGAGGGCTGGCCTGAATTTTTCTTCTCCTTGTGCCAGAGGGAAGCCCACGGAGAGGACTCCCATTTGGGATGGCTGAATGATGGTCTCACCCAGGCCACAGGAAAGGGAGCTGGAGGGGGCACCACGTGGGGATGGAGCTTTCCCCGAAGGATATAGATATTGCTGCTGCCATATCCTGGGGTAGGCGAGGAAGCCAGACTCACTGTGGGAAGTGGAGGGAGGGGGCTTTTGCTTTATCTGGGGCTAAGTGGAGGAAGAGGGGGTCCTAAATTCTAGAGAGGAAGGCAGGCTGGCTCCCATGACATGGTGGCATGCTAGAAAGAACCAGCAGCGAGGAAGAATGAAGCAGGTGGATGGGCTCCAGGAGCTATTTATTTACAATTTCATTTCACATTTTCCTTTTCTGCATTGTAATTTCCACCTTTTATCCCCAAGCCTTCAGTAAAATTTTGTTCACTGCTATGGACTCATTTTAGCTGTTGGGTCAGATACTACTTGTGCCCAGTAACCATTCTCATCTTCTTTTTTTTAATTTTTTTATCTTAAAGTGTCCTCTCATCCTTTAGGAGCCATCCCTATTCTTAGGACAGCCCTCCTGAACTGAGAGGGAGACTGCTGTGTGTCCTGCCACACTATCCTCTTCTTTCACGGAAACAGGATTGAAGCTGGGCATGCACCTGCCCAGCTAATGACTACATTTCCCAGCTTCCCTTGCAACTAGATATGCCATGTGACTACATTCTGACCAATAGGATGTGAGTGGAAGTGATGGGGTCCACTTCTAAATCATGCCCTTAAAGGCTGGGTACAGGAGGCAGTGTCTTTCACCTTTTCTTCCATCCTACTTCCTGGAATGTGACGTGGTGGGCACCAACTTGAGCTGTGCGGATAAGGGCAACGTGGTAGAAATGAAAGAGAACATGATGCAAGGAGCCTGAGACGCCAACCCCATCAGCCCCAGACTGTCACACGCACACTGACACATGAGAGACACACAAAAGGGCTGATACTCAGCTGACGTGAGCAGCTGCGGTCATCCTGGCTACTTACGGGCAGCGTTCTGATTGGTTAAAAATAAACTTCTGCTTTGTTTAAGCCACTGTTAGTGGGGGTCAGTTACAGTAACTGGGCCTACATTCTAATCAATCCAGCCACGTTTTGGGGGGCTGTTAAGGAAGAGGGCTGGGTACCACTTCCTGGGCGAGATGGTGTTGGGCACAGGAGCCACATCCCGGTGCAGGCAGTTAAGAGACGGCAGACAGGGCACTAGAAAAGCCCTGGGAGAAATGGCTCACTGTGGTTGCCACGTAGCCACAGGGGTGGTCCGTGGGACATGTGAACAACCCTCAGAGATTCTGAGTAATATCCTGCAGAAAGAACCAGAAAAACGTCTGGACTTCTTAGAATCACAGGGTCCCATTGTTAGATATTAAAGGGGAAGCTGGAAATCTGGGGGACAGCTGGGGTTATAAACAGGGCCCAGTGAATGTTAATTCCCTTCTGAGGCAGACGCTGTTAGTTGCTTCCCTACTCGTCCCCTTCCCCCTTCTTCTTGGCTGACAGAGCCCACCCATGATCACAGAGCCTCAAAAAGTGAGATGGCCCTTTGCTAAGCGTCCTTTGCATTAGGGCACAGGCATATGGTTCAAGCCTGGCCAACGGCACAGGAGGCAAAGTCAGCCCAGAAGCTTCGGGGAAAGGTTTCTCCACCTTTTGTAAAAGAAACATAGGGGAGGAATTTTTTCACCAGGCTAAGGTGGAAGAGCAAAGAGATAGAAAGCACCTAGGTCCTTGACAACGTCATTGAGTTGTGGAGCTGTGCCCGGGACTACCTAGCGCTGGACTTATTTGAAGAGATCATGAACATTTTTACTGTTTAAGCCACTTTGAGCTGACCTTTTTGTTACTTGCGGCCAAGAGCATGCTAACTGATACATGTCTTTGTCTTCTGTTTCTACCTTCCTCCAGGCCCGTGGCTCTCAAATTTAGCCACATTCTTTCCCCAGAGCACTAGTTGCTTTGGAAGTCAAGGTCTTTTGGAAACCACCTGCACCAACTCGTTACCACTGTCCTTCTAAATAAGAACCTCCCTGGTCCCTGGTCATCCTTACTTCTTCATTTCAGGAGCGAGAATGTGTCCAGTGGGGCAGAAGCAGAACTTGAGCCTTCATGCAACAGTCTATTTTGGTATGGACCGATCCTCTCGTATTGGTCTTAGCAGTCCAGTTGTGTCTCTCTCAGCAGACTCTCAGCTCTCAAGGATGTGAACCATGCAGTATTCAACTTGGTAAGACCCCAGGGCCTAGCTCAGGACCTGGGTGACAGGAGGTGTTCCCTGAATCTTGTCAGATGAAGATATGAAAGAATCAAACCCCATTTTATCACCTCCCTGAACAGAGCCAATTTCCCTTCCTACTGCCCTCCTGCATTACTCTAGGGCTGCTGTCCCCAACCCCTGGGCCACAGACCAGTATGGGTCGGTGGCTTGTTGGGGCCTCGGCCGCAGAGGTCTGCCACACCTCCCCCCACCCACCACTGGTCCATAGAAAAATTGTCTTCCATGAAACCAGTCCCTGGTGCCAAAAATGTTGGGGACTGCTGCTCTAGGGCAAGATGGTTCTTGCAGAGGCAGAGTGAGGAAGAAAAAGAGGTTAACCCAATTCTCAGTCCCAAAGCAGCTTTTAATTCTTCTCTTCTTAAATTACCCTTAATCCACCCACTGTCAGCCTCAGCTCTAGTCGGGCACTGAGCCGCCTCTGACCCAGGTCTTCTCAAAACAAGGAAGAAGGAAAGAGGGAGAAAAGGAAGGAAACTCCGTGTGTATTTAAATCATTTCAAGAACTAAAGAGAGAAGTAATTTATTTTGTTTTTTAGAGACAGAGTCTTACTCGTCACCCAGGCTGGCCTGTAGTGTGCAGTCCCCGCTTACTGCGACCTCCAACGCCTGGGCTCGAGTGATTCTGCCCATCTCAGCCTTCCAAAGTGCTGGGGTCACAGGCGTGAGCCACCGTGCCCAGCCTGAGAGAAGCAATTTAAGGTGGACACTCTCTCGTGCAAAACTCTTAAGTTCTAGCATTGGAGGTGGGACATTTTTACTGTTCTTAATTTTTTTTCTAGTCACAAAATTCATACACATTTAATGAAGAAAACTTGAAAAGTGCGTATAAAGGAGACACAACTTATTTAGCCTCACCACATGTGGTGGTCACTGCTAACATTTTGGTAAGCACGTTTTCACAAGTGCTTTAGTTCTCTCTGTCTCATTGGCCTGATCGGCCCCTTGTCCCAACCTTTCCCCCTTCTCTGTCTGTCTGTCTTTCTCCAGGTCTCTGTCTCTTTGTCTCTTCCTCTCTCTATCAAACTTAAATATTTCCAGGTTCTTCAGCCTTGGTTATGGGGGGAGGGTCATTCCTCCCTGTAATAAGCAATCAGCATGGTGTAATCCCCACCTTTTTTTTTTTTTTTTTTTTTTTTTTTTTTTTTTTAAGACAGAGTCTCGCTCTGTTGCCCGGTTGCCCGGGCTAGAGTGCCGTGGCGTCAGCCTAGCTCACAGCAACCTCATACTCCTGGGCTCAAGCAATCCTCCTGCCTCAGCCTCCCAAGTAGCTGGGACTACAGGCATGCGCCACCATGCCCGGCTAATTTCTTTCTATTTTTAGTAGAGACGGGGTGTCGCTCTTGCTCAAATGGTCTCAAACTTCTGACCTCAAGCGATCCTCCCGCCTCGGCTTCCCAGAGTGCTAGGGTTACAGGTGTGAGCCACCATGCCCGGCCAATCCCTGTCTTTTGAAGCTGCTGGAAATCAAGTCCCTTCTCCTCCACAATAATTTCTGGGAAATCTGAATACATGGTCCTCAAACTCTGCTTGTCACCTGTCTCTTCGTGCTCTAAATTGTGGCTTTGATCTGCTCTCCGGCGTCCTCTTGCTCTTCATGTACCAGAATGCTTTCGGCTACAGGTACACTCAGTCTAAGAGTAGCGTCAGCAAATCCGAGTCAAGTTCCCCACAGAACGAGAAGGCTGGATAGGTGTGCACCGGCCGTGCTGAGGACCCGCCTGCATCCCCGCAGCCCTTGGGGCTCGGCACCTGCAGCTCTCTGGCTGAGCACTTTCTCTGGACACAGCAGTGGGCTCAGCTCACCTTAGGGCCTGGCCGGGGGTGCCAGGGAGCTCGTGCCTTCAGAAGCAGCCATCAACTGAGGACAGCGGGAGTTGGTGGATGAATGCCCCGGCTCCCTGCTCCTCAGGTAGGGAAACACGGAGGCGGGTCCTCAGCAGTCTCTCAGTGATCCCCAGTGGGTTGGGTCCCACTGGCCCAGTGGCAACTCGCTCATCAGTGTCCCTTCCCTGTCTCACTCCCCAACTCCCCAACTGAGCCTGGCACATTTTAAAATTGGGGAAAGGCGGGCTGAGGAAGTCCACCTCTTAAAAACTGCATGACTTTGGGCAAATTACTTAACTTCTTTTTCTGTTTCTGTAAAATGGGGATAGATGTTGGTTCCTGCCTCACAGGGGCACGGCAATGCTTCGGGGAGATGCTACAGGCAAAGTGCTCAGGAGAGCGCCTGGCAAGCTCCCGCCCTGCTGCTTCCATTGTCCTACTCTGTCATCCTGATTACTGCCCCCGGGGAGGAAGGAGATTTCAACAAAGACTATTTGGTAGCAATTATTATAAAAATAAAATGGTTTCATAGTTACACCTCAACAGGTTGAGACATATCACTAAACCGGTTAGACATGTGTCATCGCAGTTATAAAGTTCACATTGACCCTGAGAAGTTAATATGATAATGTTCATTTGACAGATGGGGCAACTGAGGCTCCGAGGGAGAAGCAGCTCCCCCAGTGCGAGTTGGTGGTGGAGCCAGGGTCTCTGTGACCCCAGAATCGTGCTATTCTCTTTGCCCTTTTCCCTAATTCTCATCTCCTGCTGGATCTAGTGGTCCTTAGGATGCATTGGGGTGACCCCACTGGGCTGCCCTTGGCATGACCCCCTTTTGTGGTGCTGCCTTAGAACTTATAGAAATGTCTTCTGTGTCAATTTTCCCATCAGCCTGCTCATATGAGGCTTAATCTTTCTTGCGGGTCTTGTAAGCAACACTTTGTGAAATACCAGGTCAGTCACACTCAGCAAACAGGCTCTAAGCTACCCCCATGGTCATGGGTCTGGTGGCTAGGAATATTGGGTTTCTTTTGCTGAAATTAGCCAACCGACGTAACAGAATTCTCCCGTTGTATATAACAGAAATTGGTTATGGCCAACAGGAACAGAAACGAAATTTGTTACAAGGATGTCAGGCACTTTGGAGAAATGGAGAGAGAAAAATCCAGAACTGAATTTGGAAAAGATTGTAAACAGGATGCCCTGGGGGATCTGGATTGCATTCCCTGCTGAGTGTTCTCTTCACATCTGAGGATGTGTCACTTAGGGTGCCTTGGCTGCACGTAACAGAAAACTCAACCAACTCAAACCGGCTTAAGCAGCGAGGGAGTTTATTGGTAGGAAGGGTGACTCCAGGGTTGGTTGATTCAGAGGTTCAAGACTGTAACTGAGAACCCAGGTTTTCTCGCTTTCTTCCTTTACCATCTCATGCTGGCTGCACCCGAAGGCTGGCTCCCTGTGGCTGCAAAGCGGAGCTGCCAATAGTAATTACACTAGAATGTCCTGTGCTGGAACACCTAGTGTGGGAGGAAGAGAGGGAGTGGCTTTCCACATTCTCTTGAGAGTAAGGAAGTGCTGCTGCCAGGAGTCCCCAGGAAATCTACCCTGGTGTCTCCTTGGCCCAAACTGGTGTGGGCCTGTTCATCCCTGAACCAAACATCAGCAAGAGGCACAAGGGGTGATTTTGGCCCCTAGGGGACATGTGACAATGTGTGAAGACGTTTTTGGTTATTACAATCAAGGGAGGTGCTAGTGGCATCTCATGGATAGAAGCTGGAGATGCAGCTAAATATCCTATAATGTACAGGACAGCTCCTCCCCATCCCTCACACACAGGACAGAATCTGCCCCCAAATGTCAACAGTGCTAAGGTCGAAAAACCCTGGCTTAGACAAATCAGGCACATCCTGGGGTATGATAGCTGGTGGGAGTCGTCTAGAGTTTCCACTGCGAACTTTTTTTTGTCACTCAAAGTTTCAAATTTCAGAGAAGGTTTGGTTGGCTTGGCCCGGGTCACATGCCACACGTAGGCTAATAGAATACAAGGCACTGCGGCTGACCAGTAGTTCCCCACAGGAAGCTCGGGATGCTGGCACAGGAAGTGGAATGGATGTTAACCAAGAAAAAAGAAAGCCCACCTCAACTGCGACGAACTTCCTCAGTGACATTCCCCGCAGCGATGAAGAGGAAGACATCCTAGAAGGACACAGAAGAGGGGTGGGTAGAGGAAGAGTAAGACATAGATCAGCGTGACTTCAAAGATGGCTGCCATCAATTCCTTCCCTCCCCGTGTGTGTGTGCCATTCCCCCTTGAGATATGGGGTCTGCTTCTCCACCCCCCTGAATCTGGCCTGGCCCTGACCTTGTGACTGTTTTGACCAATAGGAAATAGTGGAAGTGATGCCGGGTCAGCTCTGAACTTCCTGCCTCTGGTAGCCCTGAGCCACCATGGAAGGTGTCTCAGCTACCCTGCTGGGACAGCACTGAGAAGCCACCTTGGACTTCCAGCCCAAGTTAAGATGACATCAAACGCAGTAGCCACCTGCCTAAAACTGCATGAGGGACTCCAGGGTGAGAGCCACTCAGCTGAGCTGTCAACCCACACGACTGTGAGTGGCACTAATAAATTGTTGTTTTTAAGCCACTAAGTTTTGGGGTGGTTTGTCATGAGCCACTGATAACCAGAACAATATGTACATATAATATACACACAAAATTAAGATATTGCTATTTTCATATGTACTCATAGTTTAATTTAAAATATTTTTATTATATAAGTAATACAAAAGCATTTTTGAAAATGAAGAAAAAACCAAATACCACCTCTAGTTACATGAGTTTAACTCCAATCACCATCAGCATTGAGTTGTGTATTCTTCCAGTCTTTTTCCTATGTAGTTTTCAATACAGTAGTTTGAGAGCATCGTTTTTCCCCTTTACTATTATGTCAGCCTTATTATCCTCCATTGCCATATTTTTATTTATTTATTTTTAGAGACAGGGGCTCAGGATCTCGCTCTGTTGCCCAGGCTGGAGTGCACTGGCGTCATCACAGCTCACTGCATCCTCGAACTCCTGGACTCAAGTGATCCTCCTGCCTCAGTCTTCTGACTACCTGGGACTACAGGAGTGAGCAACCACACCAGCCTGCATTGCCACAGAGTCTGTAATCAGCAAGCTGCACTATTAATAATAATAGCCACCTGTAGTAGACAGTATTGTGGTCTCCCCAAAGATGTCTGTGCCCTAAGCCCTTGAACCTGTGACTATGTTACTTTATGTGCCAAGAGGGACTTTGCAGGTGTAATTATATTAGGGATTTTAAGGTGGGGAGAGGAGCCTGAATTATCCAGATGGGCCCATTGTAATCACAGGAGTCATAAAAGGGGGGCAAGAGGGCGGCAGTCAGAGACAGAGACGTGAGGAAGGAAGCAGGGTCAGAGAGGGACAGGAAGATGCTGTGCTGTTGGCTTTGAAGGCAAAGGGTGGGCATGAGTCAAGGAAGACAGGCGCCTCTAGATACTGGAAATTGCAAGGAAATGGACTCCCCCCTAGAGCTTCCAGAAGGAATGTAGCTCTGCTGATACCTTTGGTTTTGGCTTCATAAGACCCATTTTTGGGCTTCTGACCTTGAGAACTGTAATAAATTTGTGTTGCTTTAAGCCACTAAATTTGTGGTCATTTATTACAGCAGCAATAGAAAACTAATGCGTCACCTTACTGAGCATTTTACACACTTCATCTTATTTAATTCCCACAACGGCCCTTTAAGGCGGGTACTGTTAACATTTCCACTTTAGAAATGAGGAAGGTAGTGCTCAGAGAAGTGAAGGGACTTCTTCAGGCCGCACAGCTGCTACGTGCAAAGCCAGGGACACATGATGGCCCTGCCATTTATGGTTGTACTTAAAAACACCTCTAGTATGGGATGTATTTGGACTCACATAAATATATGGACACTGTCTATGACTCTGTCACTTTTGCCATCTTTTTTTCACTTTTTTCCCACTGTTAACATTGTGACTTCTGTGGAAGTCCCCACCAGCCTTAAGATGAAAACTGCAGTTTTGAAATCACAAGGGTCATTGACTCATTGGTTTTTATTGTTACTGGCACCAAAGGGTTTCATTTAAAAAGATGAAGGTCCAATTCAAACCGGGGTTTGGAGGGGTCAGATGTAACTTTGAAGACCTGCTGAATTTTCACTCTTATGTCAACCTCCAGTTTTTGAGATTAGATTTTAATGACACATTTATAGAAAATTTGCAAAGCTTCTGAAATGGAGTCAAGATTAAACACATCTATAATCTGAAGATGGCCAAGCGTTTGAGCAAACAGTAATCTTTTCTGCTCTGCTGAGCTTTCCCCCCAGCAGGTTGGTCTATCCCTGAGCTAAGCCCACAAGGACAGATGTGAAGTCCTGCGGCGTTTCTCAAGACCGCTTTTGCATTTACCTGTTTGGAATTATCCAGTTTTTATGTGCTGGAAAACAGTCATTCCTCACACCCAACACAAAATGTCTGCATTTCCTTAAAGCTCTTCCAGGTGTTCACAAGCAAGTGTGGTCCGGATGGTTGAGCTTCACCAAGTCCTAGACTTTCTAGCTCCCTGTTACCCGAGTGCCCCATTTGCTTCCATAGTTCTCACCAACCTTGATTTTTCCCTCAAATGTGCAATTGATAGTCCTATTGTGGTGTCTGCTTCTGAAATGATTTTTTCACTTTTTTTTCACTAAGGCATAGTTTACCCGCAGTAAAATGTGCCCTATTTAATGTACAGTTCTGTGATTTTCGACAAATACACAGAGTTGTCCAACCACCACTACAGTCAAGACACAGATCCATGCTATCACCATCCCCAAAATTCCCCAGGGACCTTTTGTGGTCTACCTTGTGCCCACCCCCAGCCCTTGGCAACCACTTCTCTGTTTTCTGTTCCCATAGTCTTGCCTTTTCCAAAATGTCATATACATGGAATCACATAGCACATAGCTTCAGTCTGGCTTCTTTAACTCAGCATCATGTTTTTGGTATTTGTCCATATCATCATATCTACCAAGAGTTCTCTTCTTATTATCTTTTTCTTTTCCTCCTTTTTTTTTTTTTTTTTTTTTGCTGTTTATTTGAGCATCTGGGTGCAGATGGGTGGACGCCAAAAAGAGCATCCACACTCTCTTCTTATTATTGCTAAGTAGTATTCCACTGTATGGATGTACCACAGTTTGTTTATTCCTTCCTCAGTGGAGGAGCATTTAGATTGTTTCCCATTTTGGGCCATTATGAATAAAGCCACTATAAACATTCTTGCATCGGTTTTTGTGTGAACAAAAGCTTTTATTTTATTTGGGTGAATTTCTAAAAGTGGGATTTTTGGATTATATCATAATGGTATGTTTAAGTTCACTAAAAAAGCCCTGCCAAACTATTGTCCAAAAAGCTGTACCATTTTGCATTTCCACCAAATGTATGAGAGTTCCAGTTGCTCTACATTTTCACCAGCACTTGATGTTGTCTGTTGTAGTTTAGCTTACTTTTATTTTCATTGTAACCATTCCTGAAATAATATTAAAAGTAAAAGTGGCCATGGATAAAATTTAAAATCCATAACTCAGACTACAAAGCCCCATGTGACCTTAGCTCTGCCCATTTTCCCAGGGCCACTCTCTGTCCTCCAGCCTTCTTTCAGATCTTGCAACAGGGCCTTTGCACATATTGTCCAGTCTACCCGGGAATCCATTCTGCTCTCTGCCTGGCTAATGCCTACCATCCTGTGGGTCTAATCCTGAAGCCACTTCCTTAGGGGTGTGACTAAGTTCTGTTCTCTTGTTATATGTTTTCATATCTTCCTCCACCTTTCTTATTTAACCTTTACCACAATAGATCTCAACTGGGTGTGATTTTGCCTACCCACCTCCTGGGACATTTGGAAATGTCTAGAGACATTTTTGGTTGTCACAACCAGAGTCAGGATGCTACTGGCATCTAGTGGGTAGAAGCCAGGGGTGCTGCTAAACATCCTACAATGCACACGATGGCCCCCAATAGCAAAGAATGATCCGGCCAAAATGTCAATAGCACTGAGGGTGAGAAACCTGTATCACAACTGTAATCCAGGTAAATGCCTTCTGTGGCTGCCTTCCCATTCCCACCTCACTCCCCACTTCCGTCCACATGCTTCCCTCACCCCACCCCTGTATGTGTATGCAGTTGTTTAATGTCTCTTTTCCCTGCTAGAATATAAACCCTAAGGGGCAAGGATTGTGTCTTTGTTCTCTATATATTGCATATCATCGATGCCTAGTAAATGTGTTGAATGAATGAAAGAGTGCATTAAAACTGTCTTTTGTAAAGCATATTTTTAATTTGAGGACACCAAAGGGTGCTTCTCTTGACTTCTGTCTTGATAATTCTAAACATCATTTGGGAAAAAATAAATGAGAGAGAGGGAGAGACAGAGAAAGAGAGAGAGAGAAAAGGGGGAGGAGGAGAAAAGGAGGATGGAGATAGAGAAGACTCAACCTGAGCTGGAATTCCAGCACTGTCACGTACCTGTCACATAACCGAGAGCAAGTCACCTTCCCTCTCTGAGCCCGAGCTTTTCTCATCTGTAGAATGGGAATTATAAAAACAAAATTAAACATGCTAAGGAATGTCAAGTACCCTGCACTTTATCAGCATTAGTTTTGTACCTTCCTCCCTTTTTCCTCCTTCTCCTGAGTTTCCTGGCCAGCATCAGTGCTCGCTCTCATCCTCCTTGGCCCACCCCAGAGGGCGCGAAGCTTGGTGGACAGTTCTATACATGCCCATGGCACCCAGCCTCCAGTGCCCGTGTACTCGATGTGCACATGTAAGGTCACAAGGGAATTGTGTGGAAGTTGATGGCCCCAGGCACAATCTTCAACCACTGAGTGATGGGCATTGTGGCGAAACATCCCAGCTTTGTAAGATGATTCTGCTTGTAAGATGGTACTCCACACCATCTCCCAGAGGGCCCACTGGGATTGAGCCCCAGCTGCCCATAAAGATAACCAGCTCACTGACATACCTCAAGGGTATTCCTCCCTTCCTGCCTTCCCTAGCTCACATCCCTCTCGCTCATTGTTCTTCTTGACACTGCCTCCCAAATGAACTACTTGCACCTAGGGAGTGGCAGGGGCTGTCTGTGCCCCCAGGTTTTACCGTTTTGTTCAACTTCACCTGCCCAGCTTCTAACTGGTAGCATCTATTAATACATCTTTTCATATGAGGGTTTTTTGGTTTTGTTTTTCTTCTTCTGGCTGTTGGAGTCAAGCAGCCTAGAGGAGTCTGGAAGATAAACACTCCTTCTCGTCCCTCCAGCAGCCTTCAACGGATGAATGGAAGGAGTTGGAGAATAAATACCCCCAGCTCCCCAGCCCCTTGAGGAGGAGAACTCTGAGACTTGTGTTTTACACCGGTGGGATTAAGCTTCAGTTGCCCGTGACAGTAACTGTCTTGATAACTTGCTTAATATTGGTTTTCCTCCCTTCCCTGGCTCTCTTTCCTCTTCCCAACTGGTGTTTCTTTCCTTTTTCATTCCAAATTTGTCCTTGTATCTTTGTCGCAGGGTCTGCATCTGTGGAAATCTAAACTAAGATACAAAGTCTGCTAGCGGGGGATTCCAAACTAAGACAGATATCAATTAGAGCCAACTGCAAACAGTCTTGCTTTAAATAGCCCCAACAGAACAAAATGGGGCATGCTGTTCTTCAATGAAACAGCACTCCTGCTTACCATCTGGGGCTGAAGCGGATGACTCCTGTTCCCTGAGTGGAAGGAACGCATCTTTCCCATGGCATTCACAAGCCTCGCACCGCACCCTTTGGTACATAAATCACCCTCTTTGTTTCACAAGAACCTCTTTGTTGTACATCACAGAAAGTTACTCTCACTGAAACACAGAGGACGCTCTGTTGGTAGCTTTGGAAATGCCCCTCGAGTCTCCAGCGGGGGTCATTCCTTGCTCCTATATAGTTACTTTTTGGGGATAGTCACACATGTTGAATGTTGGCAGAGGAGAGTTAGCCTGGTTCAACACTTTCATTTGCCAAAAAGCAGTTTTGCAGACGGCTGATGGGAAATCCCGCAGCACTTACCAATGGTACCATGCTAACTTTATGTGACTTCTAAATTTTCTTTCATTTCATAACGTGAATATGAAAGATGTTCGCTGATTGAGGGGCTGGTCTGCATCCATTCCATTCTCTTCCATGCCTAGTTACCTGTATTTACACCTGGGAACCCCCCTTTCCGGAAGTTCTCTCTGCTCGGGAAGTTCCCTTGAGCCTCTACCCCAACACGGAGCACGTGACTTAGCACCCACCAATCAGAGCAGCCAAGGTACAAAAGCTATGATTGGTTCAGGGATGAACATGTGGTACAAGTTGGTCCAATCAGAGTTCACTTCAGGATTTATTTGCTGGCTACTAGGAAGGCAGGCTTTTTCTCCCCACCTTGTGAGCTACAGTGGTTGGGAGTGCTGACAAATCCACCCGGTTCACTCACCACCTTAATTCCAGAGGAATTTTAGATGTTAAATTTTTTTTTCCCACTGGACAGTGCTGCTCCCTGCGGTATTATGTGGAGTCTCCTGGATAGCAGAATCCTTAACAGTAATTTTGAGCAATCTGTAAATTTCCAGTTACTTTTTGCTTGTTTAAAAAATCTCAGCTTAAAATAGGTTTAAAACCTGAGCAAATACATTAAATCTTGTATTGGCCAAGCCATTAGTTCAGCTGCAGTAATAAAAGCCAAAATAACTGGCTTGCATGAAATGAAAGTTTAATCCTCACTCATGGAACAGCCCAAGGGGCAGTGTCCTGGTAGGATGTGATTGTGTTTCCACCACGTCTGGGGTTCAGACTCTTGCTATCTTGTTGCTCTGCACCCGCAACATGTGGCTCACATCTTGTTGTCTAAGGGGCTGCTCTGCTTCCTGCCATCAGGTCATATTCCTGCCAGTGGGAAGAGGGGAAGGGCAAGGTGTCCTAATGGCACCACCCAGACTCTGACCATCACAGAGAAAGTCCTGGTCTCCAGCCTTCTGCACTGTCTGCTGTGACCTTTGTGGACAACATCAAAGGGCTTTCTTGCCTTCTATCTTCTGGCTGCATTTGTCCAGTGGGAGACACTGGCAGATGGGAGGCCGGGAGCAGAGTAAGTTTGAGTATTTATTTCTCCAGCTCTCCTGTTGGGTCACCATGGGCTGCTGTGTCCCTTGACTGAAAGGGGTCACAGCTTGTGTCAGGCAGCCTCTCTGTAGGGCTCCCATTCTTAGATCTGTAAATCGTGGTAACATCCTCACTGTTACTATGCAGGAGTTGTAACCACCCCCTCTGTCACTATCTTGCTGTGATGAACCCCCTTTTTTATTAGCCCTGGGATGTTGCAGCATCCCTGGGGTCCCTACACCCCACCTATACTTTTAGAAACAATCTGTTTATAAAACTCTCCTGCCAGGACCCTGGCTGATGTGAATCCTTCCTAACAGCCCTAGGCATTAGGTGCCTTTATCATCATCCTTGTTTTATAGATTAGAAATGGAGGGACAGAGAGGTTAAGTGAGCTCCTAAAGTCATGGAGCTAGTAAGTGGTGGAACCAAAGTGTTCTAGCTGTAGAACCACATTCTTACCAGCACGTGGGCCTTGGTATCTTGGAACTGTGGGGAGAGCGGGACCAGGTTGTGGATTAGCCCCCAGGTCACCATTTACCTGCTGAGGGCCTCAGTTTCCTCATCTTTTTGGTTAAGGAGTTCGAGCAGTCCAGGAGTTGCAAACTTACATGCCTGCAGGGGCCAAAAAGTGACATAAATGAGGGGATTGGGCTGTTTTATTGTTACAAAGAAATGTGCTCTTTCCTTTTTTTTTTCTTCTTTAAACAAGTTGCCTTCTTCATCTATCTTTCCTTTCTCTACTAGCATAGAGAACTGGGCATAGAGATAAATCATTCAGAAATTGTGCTTGGCTGACAGCAACAGAGATTTGATTCTAGTGGCTTAAACAAATTAGAGATTTATTTCTTTCCCATAAAACCATGTCTGGAAGTCTGCATTCCAAGGAGCAGTTATGGCCATTCCATGATGTCAGGGATCCCATTTTCTTCCATCTTTAGCACAGATCATCCCTCCTCAAGGTCATAAAATGGGTGCTCAAGCTCCAGCCATCATGCTTGTATTCCAAGGAGAATGGCAAGGTACCAAAGGATTTTCTTGGAAACTCTACCATTAACTTCCAGTTATGATGCATTGGCCATTCAACCTTGGCACTATTGACATTTGGGGCCAAATAATTCTTTGCTGTGGGAGGAAGTCCTGTGCATTGTAGAACTGTTAGCAGCATCCCTGCCTCTATCCACTAGATGTCAGTAAAACCCTCCCACTCGCCCTCCGCCAAGTTGTGACAACCTAAACTGTCTCCGAACATTGCCAAATGTCTCCCCGGGAACAAAGTCACCCTTGGTTGAGAAACACTGGGCAACTCTTAGCTTCACAAGAAGTTGGTAAATGTAATTTTTAAATACATCACCACCCCCAATAGTGCAGGAGTTTCTACTAGTAAGAAAGAAGTGGAGATTGGACATTTGGAGAGAAAATAACAGTCTTTGCCCCAAGAGAACTTACTCATTTACCTTCCTCTTAATCCTATTGAAAAAGAAATAGTGACCCAAGAGCGATGATGAACAATGTCAGTATACAATAGGGAATGGTGGGGACTGAGGCAAGGAGAGCGAGGGCTCTAAAGGGGGAGCAAGATTTTTGTGAGCGGCATTTTACCCACAGGATACCAGTTTGTAGCGACTAGTTTATATGATTTCAAAAAATTTGTTATGGAAAATTTCAAACCTATGCAAAAATAGAATCATATGACTAACTCTTGAGTATACATCTTCAGTAATTATCCACACTTTGCCAATCCCATTTTTATTCTCTCCTTACAACTTGCTCTTTCTTTGCTAGAGTGTTTTAAAGCAAATAGCAGGCCTCCTGTGATTTCACCAGTAAATACCTGAAGCTCGCTTTTTTCTTTTTTTCATGAGACCACCATGCTATTATCACACCTACCCAAATTACCATTGAGATCTCAGTATGGACCAGATGGTTTCTAAGGGGCTTCTAGCTTTGCCATTCTAAGCTCTATTAACTAGACCCTTCCCTGTCTCCTGATCCCCCTCCATCTTCCCTGGTTGTCCCTCCTTCGATACACACAGCCAGAAAGACAGGCAGATATATAGACACACACAGAGATGCACATAGGTGAACATACAAACAGAAATACACACAGACATACACAAACATACACAGACCAACTCACGAAACGCCACAGACATTCCAGCACACAGACAAATGCACACACAGATACCACACACACACACACACACACACACACTCCTCAGCTACTCCTTCAAGAATGAAGCGCATGCCCTGAATTTAGACCTTCAAGCAATTTAAGCTGGGCTGGAACTAGTGCCTACTTGATTCCCGCCCACACCTTCCCATCTCCCTTGCGCTGACTAATTTTTGACCCTGAACTTGTTCACTCACCCAGGCCTTCATTTTCTTTTGTGCAAAACAGAGAGAACAATTCCAACTCGCCTCCTGACAACGAGGCAGGGAGCAATGTAATTAAAGGATTGCACCTCCTTGTGCAAGTATTAAAGTGCTTAATAATTACCACAAAATAGCAGCAATGATGGGGTGATTAGACGCCCCAGCAGAAGCCTGGCGTAAACAAAGGGGGCCAGAAAGGGCTCTGATGGGCTTAATCCTCTGATTCTAGATGATCTAAGACCCACAGCCCACAGCCCTCTTGTCCCCAAAGCTTCACACTTGCCTACTATTAATACATGAAGCCGTTGTTGATGCCCTGACAAGAGAAGAGGTTCAAAATCTGAATTCCCAACGCAAGCCATTAAGGGTGAAAGATATTTTGCAGCTTGCTTCCTAAATTAGAAGATGATTTCCGGATGGTTAAATGTCTCCCTTTATCTCTGTACCATTTATACTGCTTCTGACTCAGCTCTGGGGCCTGGGTGGGGCTTCGGGTCAAGGGGCTAACGGGTGATGCATTCTCGAGGTGCACCCTTGGAGGAGATGTCCAAACAGGCCCCTGGTTCCTGCCATGCTCTGCTGAGGACACTCCCAAAATATCCAGGGGACAGATGCTATTTTTGAGGTCCAGCGTAAAGGCTGCCTTGTGGTCCCCACACAGCCTGCTTTCACTCCGAGTTCACTTCTAAATGCATCTTGCCTTGCCTTTTGTACTTCCAGCAAACTTGCTTTCTCCTGGAGTTGCTTGAGTAAAATGTGAATTATTCTCCTTGTTCTGGCCTTTTCAGGAGAACCAAACTAGGTGTTTAAAAACAGATTTTTAAAGATCCCTTGTTGTTTCTTTTCTATTATTGAATGGAGAAAATAGCAGCTAAAAGTTTGAGATAAAAACTTAATATGAAGCTTTCAAATCCATGTTTTCCTGAGTGGATACAAATCTGTCATTCCCAAACTCAGTTTCTGTCCTGGAGTCAACGGAAAGGGAAGAATTTTTGTTTCCTGTTGTGCATTTTTTTGTTTTTTTTTTTTTGGTGACAAGGTCTCACTCTGTAGCCTGGGCTAGAGTGCAGTGGCACAATCATAGCTCACTGCAACCTCAAACTCCTGGGCTCAAGCGATCCTCCTGCCTCAGCCTCCTCAGTAGCCAGTAGCGGGGACTACAGGCTGCCCCACAACGCCCAGCTAAGTTTTCTATTTTTAGTAGAGACGGAGTCTCCCTATTACTCAGGCTGGTCTTGAACTCCTAAGCTCAAGAGATCCTCCTGCCTCAGCCTCCCAGGGTGCTAGGATTACAGGCGTGAGCTACCGTGCCCATTCTAGCCTTTTGTTTTTCATAGAATTTATTGCAATTTGTAATTTTTAAAACATTTGTTAATTTGTCTCCCCTCCCCCCAACTAAGAGGTCAGCTCCTTGAGGGCCAGCACTACATATGTCTTGGTCACCACTGTGTCCCCAGCAGCCTGCACAGTGCCTTGGACATAGGAGGCTGTCTGTGGTGGGCATCTATTGTTCCTGCTTCTGGTACCAGCACTACGATCTTCCTTTGAGTGGAACCATACCTGTGTGGCTCCAGGTCCACGGTCCACGTGGCTTGGGTAGCTTAGACTCAGGTAGACAGGAGCCCGATCAGCATACCCCCTGGCACCAGTGATTGGCTGAGATGGGCACATGACCTATGCTCAGCCAGTGAGATACAACCTCTGGACTGACCGTATTATCGCGAGAGGGGCGTCCTCACAGGAACCGCGTCCCAGTGTTTCCTGCAGCCCTTGACTTTATGGGACAAAAGGACCGTCCTCCTCATCTAAACAAAAAAAAAAAAAGAAAGAAAGAAAAAAAAGAGAGAGAGAAATCCTGAGCAAGCAACTTTGATCTCCCTCTTGTTGATCTTGAAAACAAAAGAAAATTGTTCTACGTCTGGATCTTTGGTGATTCAGTTAAAGGGAAGTTTCCATTTTCAATCCAACAAATATTCCTTAAGCAATTCTACTGTGTAGGACATGAGTTGAATTCTGGGACTGGCCTCAATTCCTGATGGTGATGGGTCTGCAGATACAATATGCTTCTAAAATTTTTTTAAATTAAAATACCATATATTGAGTTTTAAGAATATAAGCAGTATAAAGACAAACAAAATGGCCAAAT
Source organism: Varecia variegata (assembly GCA_028533085.1). NCBI lineage: Eukaryota > Metazoa > Chordata > Mammalia > Primates > Lemuridae > Varecia > Varecia variegata. The sequence goes on along the minus strand of CM052436.1, from coordinate 200,081,386 downwards.
AACCTGTAATGACAATTTAAAAAATACAAGTAACACTTGTATATTGTTAGAAAAGTGAAATCATTCAGAAAGGCTAAAAAGAAAATAGCATTCAGAACAAACCACCCCCAAATTCAGGGGATTAAAATAATTAACTTTTTTTTAAGGCTCATAGATGAAAAACAAAAAGGCAACTAGTCTACTCCCCTATTAATATTTTCCTGTGGTTATTTCTAGAAAATTTTTATGTTTATACAAGAATATGTATGCATATATGCCAAGGTATTGTTTTGTTTTTAATTTGTAAAAATGATTATACATGTATTCTGTTCTGTCTCTTCATTTTTTCATTTAATAATATCTTGGACCCATGACTCAGTAGAAAAATGGACAAGGGATGTGAACACAGTTCACAAAAAAGGAAATACAAATAGCTCATAAACATATGAAAGGATGTTTGACTTCCTTTATAATAAGAAAAATGCAAATTAAAAATACACAGAGAGATCATTTCTCACCTATCAGATTGGCAAAAATCCAAAAGTCTGGTAACACATCGTGCTGGCAAGGCTGCAGGCAAAGGAGCACTCTTCTGCCTTGGTGGTGGAGATGGAAATTGGCACAATCACACGTAGGGCAATTTGACCATAGCCATCGAAGTGACAAAGGCATGTGCCCTTTGATGTAAGAGCCCCAACTTCTGAAAATATATCCTTCAGATATTCTTGCTTAAGTTCAAAATGACATATGCCAGGGGTCATGTTTAGAATAGAGGCTTGCTGTCTACCTCCTCCATTATAAGGGAAGCTCTCAGAGGACAGGGACCTTGTTGGTCTTGCCCTCTTCTGGGTCCCCAGCTCCTAGAACAGTCCTTTGAACATAGCACTTGCCACAAAGACAGTGCTCACTCAATATCTTTACAGTTGTCTATTTTTCCCAGCCTTCCTTGCAATTAGGTTGGAACTACATGGCTCACTTCTGCCCAGTGGGATGTGCAAAA
>CM052436.1:200045260-200079907 GCA_028533085.1 Varecia variegata | reverse complement strand
TTTTTTTTTTTTTTCCTTTTCCCTAAGCCAGGGTATTGGGCTGTGTGTGTGTTTGCATAGTTGTAAATCATGCTGCTCAACCACTTAGTGTTGTGTTTTCAAAAACTTTTCCATTGCAGACAGATCCTGACTTATGATGGCTCGTCTTGGATTTTCCACTTTACGATGGTTTGAAAGCAATAGGTATTTGGTAGAAACTGTATTTCAAATCTTGAATATTAATCTTTTTTTCAGAGTATGATATGTGGCACTATACTTTACATGAGGTACTCAACACTTTATTATAAAATAGGCTTTGTGTTAGATGATTTTGCCCAACTGAGGGCTCATGTAGGTGTTCTGAGCATGTTTAAGGTAGGCTAGGCTAGGCTATGATGTTCAGTAGGTCAGGTGTATTAAATGCTCTTTGGACTTACGATAATTTCAACTTACGGTGGGTTTATCAGGACGTAGCCCCATTGCAGGTCGGGGGGCATCTGTGTATCCTAACAGATCGCACCACTGCTCATTTTCATGAACATGTTTGAAGGGCTGCATTTGTTTATGCTACTAAGGTCTGTGGAGAGAGAGGTTGTAATGATACTGCCAACATTTACTGAGTGCAAACTCAGTGCCAGATGCTGTTCTAAGCACATGTATTAAATTGCTTCTTCCTCATAACCACCCTATGAGGCAGGCGCCATCACTGTGCCCATTTTCCAGAGGAGAAAACTGAGGCCCCAGGTTGCACAGCTAAGAGGTGGAGCCAGCATTTGAATGCAGCTGTGTCAGCCATAGAGCCTGGGCAGTGGCCATGCTGGGCTACTTTGGGTCACCCAAAAACAAGTGACCCCCAATTTAGAGTATTGTAACTGGGCCAGGGAATGTACAGGAACATGTGACAGTCCCAAAGAAGCCCTGGGCCCATCCAGGGGTATCAGGGAAGGCTTCCTGGAGGAGGAGGTGACGTCTCAGCTGAGAATTGCAGGACTAGTGGGCGGTGGGCGGTGAGGCGCTGGCGGCAGAGGGAGCAGCAGGAGGACCCGAGGAAGGAGCGGGCGAGGAGTGTTGCCAGGCTGGCACTGCAGACCCTGCTGGAAGAGGTGGGCAGGCAGGAAGGATGCAGGGGCTGTGGGTCCTGGGAGCCTTGAGAAGCCCTGGGAAGCCCTGGAAAGTTTTTGTTTTTGTTTTGAAACACAGTCTTGCTGTGTTGCCCAGGCTGGCCTTGAACTCCTGGGCTCAATGATCCTCCTGCCTCGGCCTCCTGAGTGGCTGGGTTAGGCAGCCCCGGAGGGGTTTTAAGCTGGGCTGTAGCCCACCCTAGGCCGGGCAGGGCCCCTGCTCTGGCCCCAGCACCCTGGGCAGTTCTGCCTGCCTATTTCCTCTCTGCTCTCCTAGGCTGAAGAAAGTTGTAGAGGGTGGAATCTGGACTGATTTGTTCACCTCTGTGGCCTAGACCAGCACCAGGCAGGTAAAGCCCCAGGAATGTGATAGCTGCAGACACCACGTGGTGACCCTGTGCTGAGATCGTGCCAATGTTGTCTGCCACAGCCATGGAGACGGGGCCCCTCCTGGGGCCACTCAGCTCCTCGGGGTGCGAGGCCTCTTTGGGATGCGTCCCTGTCTCTAGGTTTGCCGAGACTTTGCTCTGACTTGCCCACGGCGTCTTGTTTGGTTTAGGAGAGGCCCAGTAAACAAGCGCCCCCGTGCTCTGTGCTCCTGGTGCTGTCCTCGAAGTCAGGGCAGTTGGTGAGGAGCAGGTCTGTGCGGGGGCCATCTCCCGCCGCCTCCCCGTTCCCTGACCGGTCTGGAGCCCAAGCTGAGTCCAGCCTCCTCCGGCCCCCTGCTGGCTCTGGAGACAGGGAGAGACTTGGGGAGTGTGGCCCCTCCCCTGCATGGCTGAGGGCCTCCAGGGTCACTGTTTACCCTGCACCCCTCGGCCAAGCCTGCTATCTTATCAGCTCAAACACTTCAGAGTTCAGGCCAAGAAGCCAAAGTCAATTTTGAAAAAGTCTTTAAAAGGCCAAAACACAAACACCAGCGAGGGTGGGGTGGGATCAGGGGGGTGAAGATGAGGTTGGGGACAAGTAAGCTCCTGGGTTCCCTTAACAGACTCAAAAGGACTCTGTGATTTTCCTGGGCTCAAAGGTGCACACAAGGACCGTGACTGCAGCACCATCTGCAGTAGCAAGAGACTGGAGTCACCCTAAGTGTCCATCGATAGGGGAGTGCATAAACCAACACGTGTTCCACAGTCTTTAAAAAGAAAGAGGCCACTTATTCCTGTGTTCTTTATGTATGATGTGTGCAGTTTTCTGTGCAATTAAAACACATACACACATACACGTGCACACACACACACAACGTGTGATATGGAAAAATCTCCGAGATAGGTTGTAACGTAGAAAAAAGAAAAAGCAAAGATATAAAGCAGGGTGTACAATCAGATCCTTTTTGTGTAAACAGGAACCATGAAGATACATATCCCCACAAGCCTGTTTATGCATAGAAAATTTCTGGAAGCATTTATCAGGTAGCTGGAGACACTAGCTGCCTTGGGGCAAGAGTCAGGTAGGGACAGACCCCTCGTTATAAACTCTTGGTACCTTTTAAACTCCTTAAAACCATGTCAATGAAATAGCATAGAAATAAATAAACTAACCAGAATACTAGCGATTTTGTTCCAGGCAAATGGCCAATAACATAAAGGCGGGGGTGGTTGCAAAAGGTGCAGTGACTTTCAGTGCAGATCAGATTATTGAAGATGTAGCTGAAGGGGAATCCTGGGCCTACCTAGAGTCCTCGCAGTGGAGTTAACCACATTCAGACAAAGCCTTCAAAGTTCCCTCGTGTTTTGTAAACCTGGCTGCTTAAAACGCACTTTCAAAAACATCATCTCATTGAACCTCCTAAGGATTCCATGAAGTAGAATCAGACCACTGTATAAATTGACTGATTAATTAATTCCACAAACATATACTGTTTTAGGTGATGGAGAAGTAGCAATAAACAACACAATTAAGATCCCTGATCTCATAGAGTCTATGGGTCTAGGAGGGAGTGCCAAAAAAATAACAAGTCAACAACCACAACAATGCAAGAAACAAGTACGACAATTCCAGAAAGTGAGAGATGCTGGGAAGAACTTGAGACCAGGGAATGTAATCGATAATGGCTGGTGTGGGGAGTGGTCAGCGAGGGGTTCTCTGAGGAGGTCACATTTAAACCGAGACATGAGTGAGGAACAGGAACCACAAGAAAATCAGGGAGAGGATAGTTCTGGGCAGCAGGCGTGGCCTGGTGCAAAGGCCCTGAGGCTACATTAACCTTTGCGGTGGGGGGAACGGAATGGTGGCCAGTGTGGCTGGAGCTTAGAGAGAAAGCCAGAGAGTGACGAGAGGGCCAGGTGGAGTGGTGGGCAGGGGCTGATCCTGTGTCTTCTGGGCTTGGTAAGGAGCCCAGATGAGAAAACTGAGGCTCAGAGAGGTTCAGTAACTTGCCCACAGTCACATATTTAATAGTGGCTGAGCCTGAATTCAGACCTGTGTTCTCAACCTCATATCCAGGCCTCTAAATATTCACATATCTCCATATGGGGCAAAAATTAGACATGTATTTCCATATAGCACAGCAAATGCTCTGAAAACTTTGTGGGTGTGTTTTAATTGCACAGAAGAGTGCATGCCTCATATGTAAAGAGCTCAGTGAATTCTCACCAAGCGGGCAAATTTGTGTCATCGGCACCCAGATCCACACGGAACACCTAGAACCACCCCGCCTCCTGTCCCTCCCAGCTGATCCCCCCAGGGTTAACTGCTACGCTGAATTCTAACCTCATAGACTACTTTTGCTGTTTTTGGACTTATAGGAATGGAATCCCAGTGTGTGCTCTTCCCTGGCTGGCTTCTCTCACTCAGCATCACGACTGGAGGCTCCTGGTGCTTCAGTGGACTTTCACTGACGCCAAGAGAGCACGTGGCCCCCGAGGAGCGCTTCCTTCCTGCAGAGGAGGCAGGAGAAAGCAGCTCACGCAAAAGCAGTTCAAAGTACGTTGTTACGCGAAAAAGTCTGTTACAAAACAACGAGCATAAGGCAATCTCATTTTTGTTGGGGGGAAAAGGTCTCTTTTTATGTAGAGTCAAAAATGCTCTTGAAACGTGTGTTAGATTTTCTCTCAACCATGGTGCATTATGAACTCTCAGGAAATCGGAACAGCCACTGACCGAGGGGTTATCTTGTGTTGGAAACATGCTGAACAAAAATGCAGGATCTGCCGGCTGCACGCGCCTGCACTCACCTGCATGGTTTAGATCGTCTTTCTCTCCCCCACCCTGTTTGGCCCACGGTGCATAATGAGATCATGTGAGTTAATAAGTGTTTCATGGAGGTTCTCCCTGCGCGGTGGGATGGCAGGTGGATTTTGTGGTTACTTATTTATGCTAACTTTTCTGCGAAGAATAAGAACATGAATTCTTGTGTATTAAACAACTGCAGCAGCAGCAACAAACTGCCCAGCGAAAGGGGCACTGGTTTCCCACAGTACTCAAGGGGTCATCCAGCCTTTCTGGTGGCTAAAGGGGTAGCCCTGATTGGGGCTAGCCAGACTGGGGTTCGAATCCTGGCTTTGCTCCTTGCCGGCTGTGTTTTGATTACTTTTGCTGCGTAACAAACAACACCCAGACACAGCTGCATGGAACAGCCGTTCTGTTTGCTTGGATTGGTCGTGCGCGGGTCCTGCGGTTTGGGAATACACACAGGACACGACAAGAGGGCTCGTCTCTGCTCCACGATGTCTGGGGCCTCAGCTGGGACAGCACGAAGGCTGGGGTGACTTGGTGGCTCGGGGGGCTGGCATCTGTTGGTGGGTCTTCACTTGTCTGGCAGCTGGTTCCTCAGCTGGGCTGTCGGGAGGGCACCCTACATGTGACTTCCTTGTGTGGTCGGTTCACTTGGGCTAGTTTGGGTTTCCTCACAACATGGTGGGGATGGGGAGTGACTGCTAATGGGTGTGAGGTTTCTTTTGAGGGCTGTGACAATGTTCTAAAATTAGATAGTGGTGATGGTTGCACAACTGTGTGAATGTACCAAAACCCACTGGATTGTACACTTTAAAAGGGTGAATTGCATGGTATGTAAATTATATCTCGAGAAAGCTGTTAATTTTATAAGAGAAGAAAAAGATGACGAGGATGGGAGACACTGCTGTGAGCAGCCTGAGAAAACACAGTCTGCCACACTGCTGTGTCGACAGCAGCGCGGCAACTTCTGAGGCCTCGGTTTCCTCTTCTGTCAAATGGGGCCATTTAATAATCAAACAAACTCATAGGGTCTTTAGGGGGTTGACAGAGGTGACGTCCATGAAAGCTGAGCCTAGCAGCTGGCACACAGTGAGTGCTCAGGAAATGTTACCATTTCGAATAATAAAACGCCATGAGGCAGCAGAGTGTACTTATTGTTAAAAGAGTGAGTTCTGGAGCCAAACTACAGATTTGAATCCTGGCCTCCCGGTGGCTAATTCCATAACCATTCTAGATCTCAGCTTCATTATCTGTAAAATGGAGTTAACAGCAGTAACTATCTCATAAGTTGTGACAATTAAATGAGTTAATAGCGAGAAAGGCTTGGCATTGGTACCCATATATTAATACAATATAGTGCGGTACACAGTAGGTACTAGGTAGTTGCTGGCTGCTCTTACTTCTGGCATTTTCTCTGGCTTCCTGGTGCTGGTTAGGAGGGCTGGAGCCATCGAAAGGTTCACATATGAATAATAGTAATGAAAACAATAACAACGCGAACAGCTGCCCTTATCCGCTGTTACGGAGGAAGGACAGGGTGTCCAGCCAGAGGGGACAGTGCTCCCAAGGGAGCAGAGGGCCCCAGGGCTGCAGGGAGGGGGCTGCAGACTGTGGCAGGCAGGCGGTGAAAGGGGGCCGGGCCTGACGGCCAAGGAACTGACAGCCCGGGCTGCGCCCTGGGATTCTTGGATTCCCTTCCGCTTTCTTACTGAGAATCCTGAAAAAACAGGCTTGTCCCACTGGGGGGCAAATGTGCTTCTCTCTTCCTTCTTGGCTCTGTGGGGGAGACTTTCTTCAGCTCTGTGCTCGCTCCCTCCCAAGGGAACAGCAGCGGCAGATACCTGACAGTCAGGACAGCTTGGGAGAGCCCTGCACGGCACGAGGGCCCTTCTGTGGCTTCCCTAAGAGGGTTCTGTCGTTAGACTCGCTTTACAGAAGAGGACATTGTGGCGGGGAGAAGCCATTTGCACAAGGTCATGCAGTAATGAGTGGCAGGACCCAGATCTGTCTCTGTCTTTCATTCTTTCTATAAATCTTACTGAGGACCGGCTCTGCTCCGGGCGTAGTCTAGACTCTAGGGATATGGCAGTGAACCAGAGAGACATCTCTGCGTCCCCCCGAAGCTGGTGCTCTAAGGGAGGAGACGGACAAGTAAACAACAGACAATGTCTACTGTATACGTAGGTCAGGAGGGGCGCTCGGTAGACCCACCCCGCAGAGGAGGGACGAGAGCATTGGGAATGTGGGCTACTGCAGCAGCGTGGTTAGACTCCAGAAAGTGAAGGGGGAAGGCACAGGAATATCTGGGGACAAGGAATGCTGAGCAGAGGGAACAGCAAGTGCAAAGTCTCTGAGGCTGGATCGAGCAAGGACAATGTGGCTGGAGCGGAGTGAGTGAGGGGGTTTCTCCTAATTGCCAAAAAGAGCCAGGGAACACGGTACGTTCAGACTCCAACCCCCTGTCCAGCCACCACCATCCTGCACCTGGACTATGACAGTTCCTCACTGGTCTCCCAGCTTCCACCCTTGTCCCCGGACTCCTACATACACACAGTCCTTCTCCCCATGCAGCTAGAGGGAATCTATCAAAACCTAAATCCAACCATGTCCCTCCTCTGCTTAGAATCCTCCATGGCTCCCACCTTACTTAGAATAAAAGCCAAAGATCCAATGAGGCCCTACAAGATTGGTTCCTTGTCACCTCTCTGACCTCATTTCCCCTTTTTTCCCATCACTCTCTCTTCTTCAGCTGAATGGGCCTCTTCGGCCGCTCCACAGACACACAAGGAACAGTCGTGCCTCAGGGCCTTTGCACTTGCTGTTCTTGTTGGCTGGAACTCCCACAGATATCCTCAAGGCTTGTTTCCTTACCCACTTCAGGTCTTTGCTCAAATGTCACCTTCCCTGTAAGGCTTCCTCAACCACACCTAGCATGTCCTCTCCACCTGTGCTGCATGGCTTTCTCCCTAGAACTTGCCACCATCTGGCATTTATGTATTTATCTTCTTCTGTTGTCCAGTCCAGCTGGAATATAAGTTCCATGAAGGGAGGAATTTTTGTCTGTTTTGTTCGCAGCTATACCCCCAGTGCCTGGCACATAGTGAGTGCTCAATAAATATTGGTGGGTGAATGAAGTACAAACGAAAAACGTGGGCAAGGCAGTCCTAATGGACCGTGACAGGGAGTGGTAGGGCCTGTGGCAAACTGGGAGCCTTTGCCCCATCTGAAAGGAGCAGCGACCACTTGGCTGCAGCCTAAAGTTTCCATGTGGGAATGTGGGCCCAGGAAGGCCAGAGCTCCGAGTGTTTCAAGGGAAGCCAGAAACTTGCATATTTATATTAAATGTCTTGATTTTAGAACCACTGCTGATCAAAAATTTACACCTGCTACTTGCTTAGGTGGGAGGCTACTGTTTGAGACCTCTAACCTGGGTCAAAATGCTTCCAGATGAGTTTCATAGAATCCCAAATTTCTGGGAAATCTGACTGGAGTTCCAAGAGGAGGCGTTTCACAAGCGGACTCAGCCTTGAGGTGTTTCTGTGAAATGAATGGTCTTTTCATGTTGAGGTTCTTGAGAGGATTTGATTTCAGGATGAGCTGTTTTTCCTTCTCCTAACTCGAAATTCCACCCTCATATTCCTGCTGGGCCTGGGCATCTTTCCTCCACTCTGGAGCAAAAATCAAAGGTAAACATTGGCAGAACATTGACTTTACCGTGACCCAGATAAGGAACAGCATAAGACAGAAGTAGTGACATGTATTGCCCCTCCCACAGCTTCCCCCCAGCCCTGCCCCCTCAGTATTTACTTATTCATTTCACTTCATATGAATTCTTGGTGTTAGCTTTGTTACCGACAGGGCTGCCACTCAGGGGGTCCCCTGCACAATTCCAAGGGTTCCAGTCCACAAATGCCCCTAAGAATGGCGCCCCCTGGAGTTGTGCTGTGATTGCCTATGGGGATATGTTCTGAGAAATGCATTGTTAGGCAATGTTGTCATTGTGTGAACCTCATAGAGTGCACTTAAACCTAGATGGCATAGCCAACTACCACCTAGGCTGCGTGGGGTAGCCTATTGCTCCCAGGCTACAAACCTGTACAGCATGTGACTGTCCCGAATACTGTAGGCAACTGTAACACAAATTGTAACACAATTTATACAAATACTTGTGTATCTAAACATATCTAAACATAGAAAAGGTCAGTAAAAATACTGTATTATAATCTTATGGGACCACTGCCGTATATGTGGTCTGTTGTTGACCAAAACATTGTTATTCGGCACATGACTGTCCATGTTTATTTAGATCATCCCATTTTTATTGACTGTGGCATAGGAATCCTTTTTGCTTTGGCAAATGTTCTCTGCTTTGCAAAAGTAACACAAGCACATGGAGAAAAAACTCCAACCGTGTAAAAGGGCACATGGTGAAAAATATTTCTTCCTTCTTCCTCCATCTGAGGCTTCAGTTCCCCTGTTCAGAAGTGCCTCTTGTTGCCAGTTTTCAGTGTGTCCTTTCTTAGAGATACAAACAAATCTCTCTCTCTCTCCTCCACACACACCCTTGATCTCTTTCACTCTCCCTCTGTATGTATAGAGTCATTCCTTGGTACCAGGGGAGAATGAATTCCAAGACCCCCCATTGATACCAAAATCCACAAATACTTGAGTCCCTTATATAAAATGGTGTAATATTTGCATATAACCTACACAATCCTCCTGTATAATTTGAATAATTTCTAGATTACTTTAATACCTAATACAGTGTAAATGCTATGTAAATATTATGTAAATGCTATGTAAATAGTTGTTATACTGTATTGTTTAGGGAATCATGACCAGAAAAAAAGTCTGTACATGTTCAGTACAGACGTAATTTTTTATCTTTGAATATTTTCAATCCGCAGTTGGTTGAATCCATGGATGTAGAACCCACATGTGCATGCACGCGTGCGTGTGCACACACACACACACACACACACACGCACACACAGAGTACATCTCTATATATTTCCAATGTTTCTCTACAATTTCATTTTGCATCAGTGGTTTATAGGTGAAATGGCAAACGACAGTCCTCAGGCCAAATCTAACCCACCTCCTGTTTTTGTGTAGCCTGCAAGCTAAGAATGGTTTTTACATTTCTAAATGATTTTTAAAAAACTGAAAGAATAATGCTTTATGACACATGACAATTATATGCCATTAAAATCTCAGTGTGCATAAATAAAGTTTTATTGAGACACAGCCTAGTCCATTTGTCAACATGCTGTCTGTGGCTGCTTTTATGCTACCATGGCAAAGTTGAGTGGTTCCAACACGGACTGTGTGGCCTCAAAGCCATATTTACTAAGTGGCCCTTTGCAGAAACAGTGTGCTGCCCCCTGGTTCTTGCTATACACACTGTTCTGTGCCTTCTCATATAATGATAGATCCTGGAGGTCTTTTGGTATCAGCACACAGTGATCTACCTCTGTGGTCCTCCACCCCCAGCCCACAGAGCAGGCCCTGCCTCCTCTCCCTTCCCTATCCTCAGAAAAGTTGTCTTCCATGAAACTTAGGAACCAGGCCACACAGCAGGAGGTGAGCAGCGGGCAAGTGACACTTCATCTGTATTTACGACCACTCCCCATAGCTCGCATCACCATCTGAGCTCCACCCAAACTGTCTTCCATGAAACCGGTCCCTGGTGTCGAAAAGACTGGGGACCACTGATCTACCTCATTCCTATTAACAAAGGCCATAACACATGTCATTGTATCACTGGGCCACAATTTATCCAGTTCTTATGATGGACTCCCAAATTCTTGTTTAAATGAAAAGATTTCATGTCTTAGGAAAATTTGAAAATTCCTCACAAGGACAAGAAATCTCAAAGGGTCACTCTGTTTATTATTTATATCTTCTTCTTTCAGAAACTGGATTTGTGGCAGCTTACAAGAGGAGGGGCAGACCCCGCAAAATCGTAAAACCACTAAGACAGCAGAGAAATACCAGGAAAGGATTGGAGTCGAGATGCCTGCCCTTCCCGGCTCTGGAAGCCTGGATTATATTTGAGCTCAAGGCTTTATTTGAATCATATTTGCAGATGATGCAAAAATCTTTGTGGGTGTTTATTTTCCTCAGGAGAGTGGTTGGAGGCAGAATGCCTCTAAGAAGTTGGAAAAAGTGCCAAACAGGATAACATAGAACACTGTTTCTTATTCTTACAATTGCTAAATTTTGAAACAAATGATCTATTATTTACTTAATATTTTTCTTTAACTAATATTTTTTTCAAAAATCCTTAAATATAGTTGTTTTGTCCTGAGAAAAATATTCATGAATTCGTGGTTCTGATTGATGTTAGCTATATAGGTATTTTTTAAAACGCACTTAAATATATAATAAATGCTAAAATTATTAAAAACACAGGCACACACACAACTTCAGCCATGTACCACCTACGATAATCTTGCAAACTAGATTGTGCTTGCTTGTGCTAAATGTTTTGAAATGCTGGGGTATCAGATACGGGGGGTTGCCTTGCCAACTACCATTCCCTCTTCCCTCCTGCTGACAGACCCGTGGCTATGTTCAGCCAGCCACGTGTCTAGCCCGAGGGTAAAAAACACCTTTGGTTTCTGCCAGCAGTGGCCCTCTTATTCTCCTGGACCTGGGATTGGGCCAGAGGTGGTCACATGACCCAGTTGGGCTGAAGGGAAGCTCTGCTGGGGACTTCTGGGAAAGAGTTTCCTCTCTGATAAGAAAGAAGCAGATGAAGAGAGACCTGTTTGCCCCTTTCCTTCCTTGCTGTGGACATTTATGTGAAGAGGTGATGGGTCACCTGTGGCAACCATCTGTGACGTGAGGACCAGGCTGGGGACGAGTTGCTGACTTGCTGTTGATGGGACAGAGGGAGAGTGCAAAGAGCCCAGGGCCCTTATGACAACCTTGAGGTGCCAAATACTCCATGAGGCCTCCAAGCTCCAGAGGCCTTTTAAACAAACAATAAATGTTGTTATAATCTAAACTGCTGTAGTGAAGCTTCTGAATCTATCCTAATAGACCCAACTGGCTTTGTGCTTTAGAGCCGGACTCCAGGGTCAAACGCACTCATGGTCACATTCCAGCTCCACCAAGCACTCCTGGCTCTGTTACTCCAAGCAAATGACTTAAATTTTTAAGCCCTAGTTTTCCTGTCCATGAAATGGAAATAATAATACTTAGTATCTCAGACAGTGATTTTTGAGAAAAAAAATTTAAATTCATTTAAAGCACTTAGTGCTAACTGCTATCAGCATCATCGTCATCATCATGTCTTTAGCATTCACACAATTCTCTAAAAAAGACAACATGGACAGAGACAGGAAGTTGACAGCACCTAATTAAAGGCCACTAGCTGGGCACAAGATGAGCAGAAAATGATCTGAATGTCAGAGCTGACCACAAGCAGAAGATGAGTCAGTGCTGCAGTGAACAAGCTCGATGCAAGCCTGGGGTGCTGGATGGGCAGACTCCTGGCTGTGAACCTTCTACTCCATGAAGCGTGACTCACACCTTTCCAGGAGCACCGGGTCTACATTTGATCATCTCATCTTTTTAAAGGATGTGGGGAAGCTGTCTTGGGTCCAAAGGCATGGAGGCAGGTGGCCCGGGGCTATTTGCGTAAGAGACCGGGAAGATTCAGGGGCAAGAACGTCACTGTCTCCGTGAGAAGTGTTTAATTTACAAGGCAGCTGTTGGCCATGCTTACAGCAGCCTGAATGAAAGGAAATGGACCAGGAGGTGTGGCTTGAACAGAGGGAGCACTGGATGATGAGTCACTAAACTCGTGACCCCACCGCGTGACCCTGGGGAAGTTTTCTCTGCACCCCAGACCTCAGTATCTCCACGTGGATATTGGGAATCTGGGCCAACCTGTGGTCCTGAGGAGGTGACGGTGACAGGAAGAAATGCATTTGGCTACAAGTAACTGGAAATTGTGGCTCTGACCAGCAAGTGTTTATGCCACCTAATACAAGTTCAAAGGGAAGCAGTTGTTGGTCTTGATGCAGTGGCCCGAGAAGACCGGGGTCATGCTGGCATCCCCGCAGTCCTTTTGGCTTGTCCCTCAGGGATGCAGGATGGCTGTCCAGCACTTCTCAAGGTAGGAAGAAGAAAGAAGGACAGCACCAGCCACATCTGCCCTGTTCATCCTGAAGTCCAAGCTTTCCCAGAGCCTCCAGAACTCTCCGCGTAGGCACAAGCTTGCAGCTGGGAAAGTGAGCGTCCAGACACCGCTGTGAAAACGAGAGAGGAAGGGAATGGGATCTGGTCTGCTGACTGCTGGGTCTCAGGGCTGAAGGGAAGCAAACCCCTAATCCTGGTCCCCAAGGCCTCAGACATCCAGGGCCACAATTGTCCCTCTGTGGCCTTCCTAGCTGCAAATGAAGTTGCGAGAACAAGACCTGAATTTGAATCCTGGCTCTCACACTGGCTCTCTGTGGGACTCTGAGAGTCACTTCGTGTCTCTGAGTCTCCATTTCTCACCTGAACAGAAAACAAAATCTAGCTCCCAACCATAGGTTCAGGGCCAGCCTCGTGGGTGCACAGCCTGTGCGGTCACACAGCACCCAGGCTTGGTTTCACACTCTGCTAAGGCCATCTTGAAATTCTCAACACTTTCAGAACAAGGGCTTCTGCATTTTCGTTTCCCACAGGCCCTGCTCGCTCTGTAGTCGGCCCTGTGTGGTTTCCCAAGCCCTGCGTGGACCGCTTCCCTCCTCACTTCCTGCCATCCTCTTCCTCCCCTCACTGCCTTCTCTCCAGGCCCCCACTGTTACCTCGGGGCCTACGCGTGTGCTCTTCCCTCTATTTGAAACCTCGGGGCCTACGCGTGTGCTCTTCCCTCTATTTGAAACACGCCTGCCCCACCGCAAATGTATAATTCATTCACGTTCGTCCTCCCGAACTGGATTCTGTCATGTTTTCATAATAGCAACGCGTTTGCTTAGCACCTGCCGCGTGCCAGGCCTGTCCCCAGGGTTTGCCGCCCCTTACTTCAGTTACGTGAAGGGGGTTTTCTTAAGATCACTGTTTCATTGATGACACATGAAGTGACTTTCTTCTGACAGATACTGAGTACCTGTAAGACTGCATGCCAAGCCTTGTTCTAGTTCCATTGGGTATAGCGGTGCAGTCGATAAATGAAACCTCTCCTCTAGTGGGGAAGACAGATGACAGCCGTCTATCAAATAACCGGGTAATAGTGTAGTATCAAGTAGCGATAAATGCTATGAAGAAAAATAAGTAGGCTAAAGAGATCAAGAGTGAAGTGGAGTGGGGGTTTAGCTAGGATGGTTAAGGAGGGTCTCTGCGGAGATAACATTTGAGCAGAGGCCAGAAGCAGGTGAGAGGGAGCCGTGCAGGTAGCTAGGCTGTTCTAGAGAGAAGAATGTTCTAGGCCATTCCAATGTTACTCCACAAGGAAACCCCCTCTGGCACCCCTGAGGCTAGATCAGGCCCTTCTCTCTGTGCTCTCAGAGCTCCCCAATTCCTGCAACCTGATTTGTTAGTTGAATGCCAGCTCCATATAGGCAGGGGCTGTTTGTTCACTGCTGTGTCCCCAGTGCCTGCACATAGTGGATGCTCAAGAAATACTTGTTGAACGAATGAACAGCAGGCATTGTGGGTGGGGTTCTGCTTCCCTCTCCCCTAGTTTTCACTCTCTCTTGAGCAACATCTCTCTTTATCTGTAGTATAAACTGCATGCTTGGGTAAGATTTCATTTGAAGACTAGATTCTGGGACCACTGATAGTTTGAGAGATGGCCTGTGGAGCCATCCAGCTGTGACACACTGTGATTCAATGGCTTAAATTTGGAGGGCACAGGGACCAAATCAGTTGGGATGCTTTTGGCTGCAAATAACAGAAAACCCCAACCCAAGTGGCTTAAGGTATAAGAAATTTATTCATATACACCAGATAAGAAGCCCAGAAGTTGGATCGTTTGGAATAAATAATTCAGTGGATAGCTCACAGTGTCGTTGGGGACATGAGTTCTCTCCATCACTCCAGCCCGCCATCCTCAGCAGGTCTCCAGGCTGGCTCCCCACCTATGTCCTATGTCCTATGAGGCTCCTGGCCCCCCAGGCATTTATCTGCACAAAGTCCAGAAGAGAACAGACGCCCTTTCTGGTGCCAAGAGCAAGGAACCTTTTCCAAGAGTCCCTAGTGGACGTCCTGCAGCTTCCACTCTCATTGGTCAGACCAGGTCACATGCCCACCTTTACGCCAGTCACCGGCAAGGGGAATGATTGGCTTAGAGCAATCACAGCCCACTTTCTAGGACGAGAGCTGGGACCTGCCCTGGCCTCCAAAGCACGTGGCTACTGGGAAGAAGGTAGGGACTAGAGTGGAACTGGGGTATCCAGAAGGAAAGGGCTGGATATTTTTGTGGGCAACCAACAGAGCCTGCTACGGAGTGTAGTGAGAGTCAGGGAGATGAGGAGAGGGGTCGGGGCCTCCCACCTGCGCACAGTCGCTAGAGCATAATCTCCAAGGGGCCCTCAGTCTCCTAAGCCCAACTTCCTCTGCTTTCGGTGGGAATGGGGTGCCGGGCCTGTGCTTTCCCAAGGGCCCCACCAACCCAGGGAGGGGGGTGTCCCTCGGCTGGCGGTTTGTCCTGTTTCTAACATCCGGGGCGTGGGGTCCCCATCACTGCTTGATGAAGGGGACAAGCAGGCATCATTCACACTGCTTCTGCCATGTCTACTCCACATGGCACTCACAGCCCTCATGCCAACCGTTTCGTGCTTTTTTTCAAATGTGAAAAATAGCACATTTTTCTGACCACACTCTCCGGAGCTGATCAGCAAGGCCTTCCTTGAAGAGGGTTCTGAGTGGCACATCATCATGTCTACCACGTTATTTTTGTCTTCCAATATCTGTTTATCATCTCTTAGTAACATATTTTGGGGCGAGACTTTAAAATTTTGGCAATGTGAAAGTGAAGAAGTATAGCAGAGGGGTGAAAAGCTCAGGCTTTAGAGTTAGAAGTCAGTGCTTCATCATCTAATTGCTGTGTGGCCTTGAGCAAGTCACTTCCCCTCTCTGAGCCTCAGTTGACCATTGGACCAGCCTCTCAACTGTCCTGCTTTTTCTGCTTCAGGCCTCCTTTGGACATGCTTAGTGCTCAAAAAATGTTAGTTAAATGAATGCGTGGTGATACAACTCGGAAAGGACGTGATCTCAGGGATAATTTCTTAGGGGTAGTTAGGCAGCTTCTGATTTTTCATGACCTGCCCATTTTTATTCTGATCTTGCAGGTTGGCATCCTTTCAGACTTCCAGGCCTCGATTCCGCCTACCTCAGTGGCAGAGCATGGCTGCTTCAGAGGCCGGGCACCACGGCAGGCCCAGGCAGACGAAGGGTGAATCAGGAGCGGCTCACTCTGCCCCGTGGAAAATGCACAGCAGGCTCCAGCCGGGGAGATGGTGAGCAGGGTCTGACCAAGGCGGCCGTCACCCCTTTTCTCGTCTCCGCATTGGCAGGTCCTGCACGCCATTCTTTCACCCAGGGACTTCTGAAGAATCCTCCTCCTGCCTGAGTCACGGTGCGGATGCCCTCAGGACTGGGCGGCTGATGCCCTGGCAGGGGCAGACTCAGGGCACTGGCGGACTCAGGCGCACACACTCGGTCCCAGGAGGTACTTGGAGCTCAGCTGCAGCCATGCGGCCCCTTGAAAACGTGGGGGCAGCGTAGTTAGACTTTCTGAATTTTTTAAAAAATAGACTATATTTTTTAGAGCAGTTTTAGGTTCACAGCAAAATCGAGAGGAAGGTACAGAGAATTCCCATATGTCCCCTGCCCCACACATGCGCCGCCTCCACTACCCCCGCCAGAGACACATGTTACAATTGACGCCCCTACACTGACACATCACTGTCACCCGGCGTCCGTAGTTTACATTCGGGTTCACGCTTGGTGTTGTACATCCTATTGGCTTGGGCAAACGTATACTGACACGGATCCACCATTGCAGTATCACGCAGAGTGGTTTTACTGTCCTAAAACGTCCCCTGTGCTCTGCCTCGTCATCTCTCCCCACCCCTCAACCCTGCAACCACCGATCTTTCCAGTGTCTCCGTAGCTTTGCCTTTTCCACATCTGATTTTTTATTGTTTTTTCTTGCACCATCCGTGGCTTCAGCTGGCCCACCAGCATCCGCTCTGAATGAGCAATACCCAGGCCAGTGTGGGTAAATATTTTGGATATTATCACTGGATATATTCCTTTCTTTACATACTGACAATAAATTCTAATTTTTTAAAACATTGTGACGCCAAATCAAACAGTCTGCAGGCTGCATTGGCCCACGGGCCACCAATTTGAGATATCAGATGTGGGAATCAAGAATGAGGTTGGAGTCCAGCTCTGCCACTTCCCAGCTGTGTGACTTTGGGCTAGCCACTTTGCCTCTCTGAGGCAAGTGAAGACCTTGAGCATGTGATTATGGAGGGAGGGACTCATTCCGTGTCAATCTTTGAGGCTTGATGTCCCAGCATGTTCAAAAGCTTCCTAGGATTGCAGTATGCACAACACACGGAAACATACAAGTGTTGCTCTTTATAAAATTAGGAGACAACAGGAACATGAAAAATCCACAGAAATACACAAGCTCTTGCACGGAGAGGAATGAGAGATGGGCGGATCGAGACTTGCCGCCTGCTTGCCTGGGCAAAGGGAAAACCAATTCTCTGCCTCCCAGCAGCCCTCCATTACAGTCACCACCTTGGCGAGGGCCCACACTGACCCAGGGCTCAGAGCTAGTCTGCCTGGGGTCTAGTCCTGGTTCTGCCAAGTACTAGTGGTGTGACTTTGGGTGAGTAACTTAACCTCTCTGTGTGTCACAGCTTCAGGACTGCTGTTCACGTCATGATCTGTGCGATGGGGGCCCACTGGAGCTGGGAAGTGCATGGCTGCTCCTGGTGGCCCCGGGGTCTTTGTCCGGAAAATGGGGGTGATATCTGTGAAGGTTAAATAAACGAACACATACAGTGTGCTCGAAGCAGTGCCAGGCACGAGGTACTGCTCTCCGAGCGTCTGCCAACAGAAGCCTTCTTATTTCTGCTCTATGCCACGTGCTTTACCTGCACTTGGCACTGCTGTGCTATAATTGTCCCATTTTAAAGAAAAGAGCATTGAGGCCCAGAAGAGAAAACTGAGGCTCAGAGAGGGTCAGTAACTCACCTAGGGTCACCCCGCTAGTAAGTGACAGGTAACAACAACTACATCAAAAGCAATAATGTAACCAAGTTGGACACAGCTAATATCAACTTGGCACCATTAGTTGCCATGTGCTGGGTCCACAGCTTTAAGTGCATGACCTTGGAGTCTAGCTCCTCGCACCGCGCCGGAGGTGGGTGTGTTTCCCACCACACTAAATTCCACTCAGACCCTGAGAGAGGGTCAGCTCCAGCAGGCCTGCGAGCATGGGCATGAGTCTAGCTCTCAAGTTCATGGATCAGTTCCCAGTGGGGCGCCCTCGCCCTGTGACCAGAGCCTCACCCCTAACTCCCCTTTTATCCTCGGATTTCAAAGCACTTTACGCTCACACAGTAATTAGAAAAGACACCTTCCTGCACCGCAGGTATTTTTAATTAACTGCCTCTTGCGAGGCCGCAGGGCATGGGGGCTGCAAACACTACTAATTCTAGGACATCAGCTCACGGGATGTGATCCAGAGCAGCTTTGACTGCCACCGCCTCGGAGGCCCTCCCAGACTACCTGATCCAAAGTCATCCCCTCTTTCTCTCGTGCACCTGCTCTGTTCCTGCCACCAGTTTTTAAAAATTGTGTATTTGTTTGCATAGTGACTTAAAATAATAGCAGCAGCAATGTTTATAGAACAGACACTATGTGCTGGGCCTGCATTTGTTTGCATCATCCTGCAGGGGCACAGAGAGGTTAAGTAACTTCTTCGAGGTCACACAACTAGTGAGGAAGCTGCACGTTTTTGCTTATTTGTTTGTTCATTTGTCTGTGTGTTTAGTGTCTGTCTCCCCCACGAGAACACCTGTTTTGTTCACTCTGTGCCCCAGTGTCTAGAACAATGCCTGGCCCGTGGTAGGCACTCAGTCAATACTTGTGGATCCAATGAATTCAGGATCCTGCACCCAGCTTGTGTCAGAGCCTGAGTTTGTGTGCAAACATAGCCATCTCCTTCCCGTGCCCCAGGGAGAAGAAAAACCACAGGGCTGGCTCTTTCCTAATTCTCAGTTCTTTCGGCACCTCCACACCTCCGCTCAAGCTGTGCCCTCTGGCTGCCTCTCCTTCTTCTATTATTTAGCTCAGAGGTCAGTAAACTATGGCCTGGGGGCCAACTCTGACCCATTACCTGGTTTTGCCAATAAAGTTTTATTGGAACACAGCCACATCTATTTAAGTTTTATCTATGACTGCTTTAGGTCTACAATAGTAGCTGTGACAGAGACCTGTGAAGCCTGAATATTTACTGTTTGGCCCTTTACAGATAAACTTTGCTGACTTTTCCTTATCCTTTAAGAATGAATTGAAATGCCTCCTCCTTCAGGAGGAGTGATTTCCCAGGTCGGATTAAGGGCCCCTGCTAGGCACTCCCATAGCTCCATGCTTCATTCTGATACAGAGTGTCCAAACTTTCTCCCACCCCAGGAGCCCTTTTAGATATTTTTTCCTAATCACCCCCTCCCTTCCCCCAAGAATTTTAATAAATTGACAAATAAAAATTGTATTTATTTATGGTGTCCAACGTAATGTTTTGAAATATGTATACATTGTGGAACGGCTCTGCATGGCAGGAGTAACCTCCCCACTTCACGTGCCCTCCACTTGCTCCTGAGTCTGGCCAATGGGAGGTGGCATTGGAGGGTGGGAGGGGAGGGGAAAGAGAAACCCGGGTATTTCCACCCCTCTGTCTGTGCCTTGGGCATTAGATGTGGTCCAGCTCCCACTGGGCAGATCTTCCCTGGTTCTACCCCTCTCTGGTCAGCCGGCGTCTGGGTTTTGGTGACACTACCTCCTCCTCTGCCCCTCCAGCCCCAGGGACAGTAGCAGCTTTCTGCTGCTGGATTGCCATGCCCTCCTGTGGCTTCTCAGCTGCTCCACTACCTGTGTAACCAATTCCCTGTGTTAAAGTCCCTCTGTCGAAGGACCTGGGGTGTGTGCCTGAAGGCAAGTGACTTTTCTCTGGGGGACAGCAAGAACATCAAGCCCTATGGCCTCAGAGTCCTTTTATCACTGCCTAATTGCTGAGTTTGAGCTCCATGACTGAAGCTCATCAGACACTCAAGGACTGTCTAACGGAGGCCCCAGTGAGGCAGGAGGAAGAGGCTCTTCCGGAGTTGCTGGTGCCGGCACGGCACACTGTGATGAGGTGGGGCCATGGAGTGAGACCAATTCTACTGTGGCCGCACAGGGGAGGACAGGCTTGAGTATCCAGCTGGAAACTTTTTCTGACTGCTGGGAGGGGCAAAACATGAGCCCTGAACTGGGAGGCCGGGAGATAAAGCCTGGCACCTTCCCAGCACTTAATATAGAACCCATTAGGTGACTGGGCCCGGCTTTGGCTCTTGCCAAATTGGAGGGGGAGAATTTATATGGGAGTGTTCATTGTCATATAAATGGCATAGCTGTTTCATTCTTTCTTGAACTCAGGAAATTGCAGTGCCATGCTAATGGTGATCACATTGGCAGAGGATGATTAACTAAATTATTAAAAACAAGTATTAGGAACTATACTGAATGTCTTTTTTGCCTACTTTTGATGGGCAAAGCAGGGGATTCTTTGTTTGGGGCGGGGGGGGTGTGTGTGTGCGCGCGCGCGCCAAATGTGTTTCTACACGGCATCCAGCTGGGGTATTTTGGAAAATGAGCATTCACAGTGTGCCATAACAGGGGGCCATGCAGTGGCAACTCAACCTTTTGGAGTAAACATCTGTCCCACTCTGGTTGGTGTCTGTCCTCCCACCAGCTTGGGAGCTCCAGGGGGACAGTTACCTGCCTGCTCTGTTCCCCATGTACCCATGAACACATAGTAGGTTGGAAAGTATTAAGAAAAACCTTTGGTGACAGCTGGTTTGTTCCTCTGCACAGTTCTGGTGTTTCCTCTGGGATCCCCCCTGGGCATTTGCACACACTGTTCCCTCTGCCTGGGTAGCTCTTACTGCCCCTTTGGGCAGTTAATGCCCCATCCCCATTCATAGCTCAGCTCCAATGTCACCTCCTCAGGAAAGCCTTCCCTGATTTTAAGACAAGGTTTGGTCTCCCTGTTAAATGTCCTTATGTCATTCATTCATTCATTCATTCATTATTTTCCCCAATCACTTAAATATTAACTTATCCAGCAAATATCCATGGAGCACCTACTCTGCTCCCGGTTTTGTTCCAGGCACCAGGGACAGAGCTCTTATTTATATTTGTGAAGCTCATATTCAAGGATCATTCAACAAATAAGTAAAGAAACTTCAAGCTGTAATATGTGCTACAGAGCAAACACAACAGGGTGACATGGTGAGAGTGACTGATGGGAGAGGTGGGGACTGGTTGGTTAGATAGCCTCCCTGAAGAGGTGATGTTTGCATCAAGGTTTGAACCAGCAGAAGGAGCCAGCCATGGGAAGTTCTGGGGAAAAGCATACAGGGAGAGGGAACAGCAAGTGCAAAGGCCCTGGGGCAGGAATGTGTCCAACACAATTGGGAAACAGCCAGGAGGCCAGTATGGCTGGAGCAGAGTCGGGAGAGGTGAGCTCAGGGAAGTAGAGTGATGGCAGCTGGTACAGGGACTTGAGGGCCACAATGGGGACCCTGGACTTTGGCCTGGGAGCAGAGGGCAGCCATTGGAGGCTTTTAACCACAAGGTCCTGTGTTTCTTCACAGCCCAGCCTTCGTCACCGCTTGCTATGCTGCATTTGTGTGACTATTTGAGTGGTGTCCGGCTTTCCATTGTGGGTTCCTAGATGGGGTAGCACGTTCATTCTGATCCCTAAATAACTGTGCATTCAACCCACAGTGCATGTCAGGCTCAGGCTGGGGGTCCCCGGAAGCAGATGCTGAGACAAAGATTCCAGTTGCTCATTTGGGAGGTGATCTCAGGAAGTAAGGGGGTGGGGACGTGAGACAGGGAAGGGGAGGCAGCCCACACAGGGTACCTTTTGGGCAGGTTACTGCCGTGGGCAAGTGGGGCTCAATCCCACTGGGGACCTCGGGGAACCAGTCTAGAACGTGCCTCCAAGCTATTCCCACCAGGGGGCAAGGAAACTGGGGGTTGTATCCACCAACTCTGCGACCAGGTTGGCTGAGGGCTGCTGCCAGGGGCGTGGACTCTCAGGCAGTTCCCACTTGTCCTGCAAGGGCTCAGTGGGCCGTGGTGGCCAGAGATGGCCCTCAGCAAAGAGATATAGGCGCTGGCAGTTGGAAGCCATTAGGTCGAGGAGCAGGACTGGAGAGCCCGAGGGGACCGCCGGCCTGCTGCAGGGTGCAGGCCATGTTCGCGAAAACGAATGACAGCCGAGGCCGGGACATGCCTCTGAATACCTTCCCATGGGCACCACTTCCTCTTGAATTTTTAGCAAATTTCCAGAGTTCCTCGGGGGATTAGCTTTTGCTCCAGTCTCTTGGTTTCTGTGTGGCTGGGGTAGAAGGTTCTGGAAGCTTGCCCTGCCATCCCAGGAGGCTGGGGCTCACTGCATCCTGGGAATTTGGAGAGGAGAAATTTGGATTTTTCTCTAGGAAGCAGTTTCCTAAACAGTCTGCACTCCTTTATCAGAGGTCAGTCTTTCCTCAGAGGGACAGACAGGTGGACGGACGGGCAGCCTGACGGTGCAGGCCCTGCATTCCAGGAGCAGAACCCTGCTCCCTTCCCCCGCCCGGGAAAACTGGACCGCGGCAGGATGGCACCGTGCCCTCCGCCCACCACCCGGAAACTGGCGCAGGGCGGTGGGGAGGAAGGCAGAGCTGTCGGAACACGTCCCCAGGCGGCCGAGGTGAGCTGCGGGAACGGAATGAGGTGAGCTTCCCCTTGACGAAAATCCCCTGGCCCCGCTAATGGGCCCGTGTGGACAGAGAGGGCGAGGGGTGTAAAGATGCGGTGGGCGGAGGGCCGCCTTCCAGCAGAGGAAACCAAAGACTCCTGCCCATTACCTGGAAGCCCCGAGGCCTCCCGCCTGCCCTGGGCGCCAGGTAAGTGGTGGCATCCTCCCCTTAGACCAGGGCTCCTCGACCGCAGTCCTGTTGACATTTTGGGCCAGATAATTCTCTGTGGTGGGGGCTGCCCTTCGCAGCATCCCTGGCCTCCACCCACTCGATGCCAGTGGCCGGCCTCCTCTCCCAGTCATGACGATCAAAATGCCTCCAGACATTGCCAAATATGCCCTGGGGTGCGAAAGCAACCGTGGTTAGGGACTGCTGCACGAGACCCACAAGTAGATTGGAGAAAACTCCTTGGGGTGGGTTTGAACCAACCAGACAGCAGGGCTGGCATGGGCATTTGGGACCACCAGCCCCCATCCCTCACTCCTGCCTCCAAGTCCCCTACTTCTCCTTATTCCTTCCCCAGATTCACAGGTCTGGCTCTGCTATTCCCCTCTGGATCATCTGGACAGGGACTTTACCTCCCTGGGCCTCAGTTTTCTCATCTGAAAAATGGGGCTTAAGATTCCTTCCTGCATAGGCTCTTTTGGAATTATGGTTATAATAATAATGTTGATAATAATTATAAAACAGCTCACAATTTCAGAATGCTTACTTCGTTCCAAGCCAGATGTTAAGTGATTTACATGTCTTCAAGCACTGATCTTTACGACCACCTTATTAGGCTGGGGCTGACATGGCAGTTCCATATTGCCAGTGCCCAGGCTGCTAACTTGCTATTCTCCCCTCCTTAGGGTGTTGCCCTGGTCTCATGGTGCCAGATGCCTTGAACTCACACCCACATTCCAGCCAGGGGAGAAAGGAAAGGGGAAAGCCATATCCCTTCCCTTCCAGTACAAACTAGAAATTGGCTCCATAACTTAGGCTCACATCCCATTGGCCAGAACTTGGTCACATGGCCACCTAACTGCAAGGCAGGCTGGGAAATGTAGTTTTTATCTAGTCAGCCCTGTGCTCAGCCACGAGTCCTTTGCTATGGAAGTAGGGGAAGATACTGAGGGACAACTAGCAGTCTCGACCATATCCCATATCACAGATGGGGAAACTAAGGCATAGAATGGTTAAGTGTCTTCTCTAAGGTCACAAAGAGAATAAGGAAATAAAAGACAATGGATATAAAGTGCCAGGCACCCTGTAAGTGCTCAAAGCCAGTATCATCCACTGCAATTCACAGTTTCAAGGGTGCCCTTTGGAGGAGGGTGCTGGAATTTCCTGTACCTCCAGGCCTGATAAATTTCCTTCTGCCCCTGAAACCCACATCCTTTAGGTCATCCAGATGAGACCCATAAAACAAGTCAAAGGTTTTTGGGATAATTTCTCCAGCAGAGCAAAGGACCCCATGGCATCTCATTTTCCTCCATGCCCAGGTGGGGGATGTGTTGAGGCAAGTTCCCAGCCATAAAAATTCCCCTAAACTACAAGGAAACTGAGGTCCAGAGAGGGGAAGGAACTTTGCCAACGCCACACAGCCGGCTCCTGACAGAGCCAAGACTAGGTCCCCACACAAGGAATGCTGGCATTTCCCCAGAGGGCCTTTTCCTGTTTGTCTGAGTTCCTTGATATTTAAGCAGTGGAAGGTCTGTGTGTCTGGACACGGCCTGTCACATAGTGGGGTGCCTGGGCACAGCCATGGCCTTTGCTGGGAATCCCCAAAGTTGGTATCTCTGTGGTTTTTTTCTCTTTTGTGTTGGGTCAGAGGCACTTCCCCAGGTAGGAAAGCCTTCGTCTCCTGTCCCAGGCAGCTGCTTCTGGGGGCCAGGTCGGGGAGGGGGTGTGGGGGTCTCACTGTTCTGTAAGTAGATTTACATTTGATGCCCTTGTTTTCTGTGTGGAAGCCCAGTCCTGAGGCCAGAGCTTCCCTGGTTCACCTCTTCCCCTCAGAATCTTCTGTGGGGGTGGAGGGGGGGAAAGGGACCTGGGAACAGTTTTCAGGGCCCCCTGCAGAGGACCCAGCCCTGCCTTCTGCCCTCTGCTGTCGGACTTCTCTGGCCCGATCAGCAGGACCCTTCACCCATCAGCCACCTTTCAGATTTTAAAACCCAGCTGCATCCCTCCTTCTCCGCCTTCTAGTCGCTGATTCTGTCCTTGTGTGTTTGTGCCCTTTTCTGTTTTAATCCCTTTACCACCCGCTAGTGGGATTTCTGAAAGAAGCAGAGGTTTACACTGTGGCAACACCCCCAATAGCTGGACCCTTGAGTCCTCAACAGCAGAACCCTGATTTTGTTTGGGGCTGGGAGGTGATAGGTCCAAGCCCCAGGGAGAGATTAAGATTGGGCTAAACCAGTCACTACTCTTTATTGTAACTCATTTTTCACGCCTCCTTTGCAGCATAGAACAGAGATATGACCAGTTTGGTCAATGAGATGTGCAGGGAAATGTTTCCAACAAGATCACGGGAAAGATTTCCTGCCCAGATTAAAAGAGCTCAAGGAGAAAGATTTTTTTTTTACCCACCACCCAACACTTTCTTCCTGTTTTGAACTTCATTAAGGATGTGATGCTTGGGGCTGTGGCAATTATATTGTGACTGTGAGGCAACAAGGAAAATGACAAAGAGCCCACACACAGGATAGTAGAATGGGAAGGCTGGAAGTGGCTGGATACTGGACAACATTGTTGAGATGCTTCCTTGGCCCTGGAACTGTCTAGACCCTGAAACTGTCTATCTCCAGACTTTTGTCTGTGAATTAATTAAATGCCTTTATGTTTAATGCACTGTTAATGGGGCATTCCCAACCAGCACACTTGTGTTTAGTCCACCATATTTTGGCCCTGGAGTTTCCACCCAAAATTCCAGATGGTAGGACCATCCCTTATTTTAGGCGTGGTGAAGACCCCTGTGCCCCACCTCCCCTCCTTGGGAGCGGATGGAGCACAGCCTGCTGAATCTGCTTGGATCCTTTGCAGGGTGAATGAGATGTAAAGAAACACACATCCTGGTGGAAACGTTGGCATTTACTCAGTTTAAACAGGCACAACATTTGCTTCTATTTTGGGGCTTAGATTCTTTGATGCAGTGTCAACTCTCAGAGTTTCACAGCATTTAGGGGATTTTTGACTGTGCCAGTTAGAAAGGGTTAGATGCAAGCGACAGAAGAGTCATAGTGACTAATACTTGTACGGTGAGTGTAACTTGCCAGGTCCTATAATAAGCATTTCACTTACATGAACTCATGTAATCTTTACCACAACCCTATGAAGCTGATACTATCGTTCCCTCCATTCTCCATGTAGGGAAACTGAGGCACAGAGCTAGTACGTGACATAACTGAAACATGATGTCGGGCACCTGACTCCAGAGGCCAGACCCTTATCTGCCAATTATCAGTGGCTTCAGCCATAAGGAGATCTACCATTCACTTAAAAGGAAGTTTAGTGTAGTCAGCCTAGGAGTCCTCCAACCTTGACTTTCACCATCTTCAGCATGCTGACTTTTTGCCACCTCATTGTTATAAGATAGCAGGAAAAAGGTAGGGACAAGGGCAGTTCTGCCAACTCCTTGATGGGAGAAAAGTCTCCCTGGAGCACTCATCCCAGCAGACTTCCTGTTGTCTCATTGGCTGAACCAGTGGACCATGCTCACCATGGACCAATCCCTGCCAGACTGGAATGGGTGTGCCATGACTGGATTGACCAATCACATTCATCTGCTGGGGCTGGGCCAAGTATGGCTGGCACCAATCAGGGTTCAGTTAGCAAAGAAGACGGGCACAGGTCTTGGGCAGGTGGCAGGTGCCATCTGCCCACACAGCTGACATTTACTGAGCACTACAGTGAGCCAGGCTCTGCCCGAAGCTCTTTACGCGGATTATCTCATCAAGTCCTCATGCTATTATCATCCCTATTTATGACGAACAATTTGAAGGCCAGAGAATTTAAATGACTTGCCCAAGATCACTCAGTGAGGTGAGTGCTGCAGGGAGGAACCTGGGTTCAAGTGCAAACCCCTCAGAGACCCACTCTCAACCCCCCTAGAGGGAGTTGCCAGATAAAATCCAGGATGCCCTGTTAAATTAGAATTTCAAGTCAACTAAGAAAATGTTGTAGTATAAGAATGTCCCAAATGTTGCACAGGATATATTTATACTGAAAAATCATTCATCGTCACTCTGAAACTCAGATTGAACTGGACAGCCCATATTTTTATTTGCTAAACTTGACAATCCTACTAGGGTCACCAGGCAGGAAACCTAAGCAGTGGGCGGGGGGCGGTCAGGCATACGTTGTTTGCATAATAAACACCAGGCAATATCCCTCAGTTCCACAAAGAAATAGGCATTCTCCCATTTTTCATGAAATCTGTCCCCTCTTGGATTATTACTTGTTTTCCTCCTTTTGAGAGATATGGGTACAGAAAAATATGTCCCTGTCCTCAGAAAAACAACAGAGTGTGTATTGTGATAAACGGCACCTGACGTTCAGCCTCAGGACCAGGGAGGGCAGTAGGGAGAGGTGAGGAGTATGGAGAACTGGAGAGTCTCCTTCGAACACCCCTGTTCCCAGTTGCTTCTTGCCAGGAGGGAAGATGGGCCCAGCACAGTCAAATCTTACAGTGTTTTAAGGGAGGTGGAAATCTGAGTTTTCATGTGAAATCTCTTGATTTGTGAACATTAGCTTAAATTTAATTAAAATGTCCTGTGGGCCAAAGGAAGCATATTTGTAGGCTTGTGGACAGCCAGGGGAAAACCTCTGCTGTTTAGCTTCGGAAGACGGGACTGGGACTGCTGCAAAGAAGGGAGCAGAGCAGAGGCTGGGCGGGGGACTGGAGCATGCTGGGGGCCAGGAATTGCAGCCAGACCCGGGTTCAGTTCTCTCTGCCAGATAACTGCTGTGTCACGGTGGATGGGTTGCATAGCTTCTCTGTTTTCTAAACAGAGTATGGAATTGTATCCATCTTACCGTGAGGGTTCCACCGAACGAGCTGACGTAGGGAAGGTCCCTGGCACATAGTGGCTGTCCAACAAACACTAGTCCCCGCCCCCACCCTGCCCAGGAAGGGCTCAGGCTTAGAAGTTGTCCACTTCAGTATTGCTTTTCAAGCTCTTCCTCCTCCCTCCCCTCCTCTCTTCCTGCTTCTTCCCTTCTTCTCCTTCTTTTTCTTCTTTAACTAAGTGGTGTATTTAGGACCAGGTGTCAGGAGACCTGGGACCAGGCCCTGGCTCTGTTCCAGTCCTGGGTGAGACTCTGGGGACGGGTGTCCTCCTCGTGGGGACTTAGTTTCTCCCTCTGTGAAGTAGGCAGGTCTGATTGGAGATGTAGGTGTCTTCCGGGTGCCGGGGTCCTGCGAGTCGAGTCTGTGGATCCTTCAAGGGGGTGGGGGCGGGGCTGGCGGCCTCCTCGGTGACAGTGACGGGGAGGGGTGGCTGGGCAGGAGGCGTGAGTCAGGGTGTGGTTTCAGGGCTGAGGAGCCAGAAGAGAACATCCCGGCACAGAGCACCCACAGGAAGGCAGAGGCCCGAGTCATCAGCGAGCTTGTAAACACTCTCCAAGGAGATCTGGGTCCCTGCTTGTTTTGAATCAGCTGCAGGCCCCTCCCAGGGATTTGGGGTCAAATAAATCATCCTGCCCAGAACATGGAATCCCTGGGCGCCTCCTTCCAGGCTTGCTGTCACCTGACCTCTGCCGACCTCTCCAGGGCTATCTCCAGAAACCGCCCCTTCATCCTCCTCAGCTCTGGCCAGGCCGGAGCCCACTGAGTTTCTAGAACATGCAACTCTCTTTGCCTCCAGGCCTTGCACAAGCTGGAATGTTCTCTCCTCCTTTCTAGACCTCACCAAGATAATGCATCCTTAGTGTTCAAATTTCAGCTCAAATATCATCTCCAGTGGGAAGTCCCTGTGATCCCCGGGTGGACTCAGGCTCTCTTGCAGCCTGTTTACCTCCCTCCAAATCCCTTGCAACCACCTGCAAGCTGCAGTGATCCGCTCTGTGACAGCTCCATCTCTCTCCCCTTTTCCCGAGGACGGGGATGGGAAGAGTCATTTCCTCTGCTACAACCCAGTACCTGGCACAGAGCTGGGCACATAGCAGGTCAGCTGTTAATAGTTATTAGAGGCTAATGAATGAATGAAGGAAGCTCTCAGAAGAGTTCCTATAAATCCCTTGGGGCTCAGGGAGCTCGGCATTCTCATGATCAGTGATATCACATCAGTCAGCCCTCCAATATCTCCTCACTGCACTCAGAGAAAAAAATCCCAAACTCCTCCCTGGGCCTTACTGTTTTTCCCAGAATCTAGCCCTGCCAACCTCTCTGACCTTGTTTCCTTCCAGCTGTGCCCCGCACTGCATCCTTGTCCCAGCTCTAGCCACGCTGGCCATCTTTTTGTTTCTTCACCATAACCAGGCTTGTTTCTATCTCAGAGCAGCCCGCTTTTCTGTTCCTCATGCTTGTCCCTCAGGCCATATCATCATTTAGATCTTGGCCATGTTGTCTCCTCACCCTCAGTCTCCTCCAGGTTACCCCATTTTGCTCCTTTACAGGATATATCACTATTTGAAACTATCTTGTTGATTTACAGATATTTGATTGACTTTTAGCTGAGTTCATGACCATAGCTCTTCCTAGCTTCCCTTGCAGCTAGGTGCAGCCATGGGCTTGAGTTCTGGCCAAGGGGTTGAAATTAGGAGTTGTGTGGCAGTTTCTGGAATCTTTCCTAGAGATTCAACTGGTCTCTGTCCTTTTCCCATCCTCCTTCCTTTCTCCATCCTGCCATCTGGAAGGCAGACGAGAAGGCTGGTGCAGTGGCCTTCATCTTGGATCGTGAGAAAGAGGGTTACATAGAGATGGGAGAGTGGTGTGCAGGAAGGAGCCTGAGACACTAAGGGCTTCCTGGAGTTGCCAAACCCATCCCAAACTGCCTACATCTGGACTTCATTCGCACGAGAGAAAAATAAACTCTTCTTTTGTTTATTGTCGAGTTTTTCCAATTAAGTTTATTATACTTATTATGACTACATTTGTATGCCCCAAGCAGTATAATCTGATATAACATGTCAGCTAGAATACATACTGGGTCTTTTTTATTTTAAAATACAGTCTGTAGGGCTTTATCAACTCTGCCCAGAATTTTAGTTGGAGTTATTAGAGGAGCCCTGGGCCAGAGAGGGAAGGCCACCAACCTGAGGCCACACAGCGGGGCAGGATAGAAGCTGGGGTTTGACCCAGGGGCCCAGATCCTAAGCCCCCATCCTTGTTTCTTAGAAGTTTCCAGCTTGAAGTATTGATGGACTTCTCCAGGCTCAGCCAGGACATCGGGCAGGGTGATCTATACCTACTCTGCCTCGTAGGCCAAGACAGTCTTATTTCTCAGGGCCCCCCGCAGGCTGGAAATTAAGGCAGACCCCAGCTGTGGGTCTGACAAGGGCTGAATCCAAGCTCTGAACTCGGCCACTGGCCAGCTGTGCGCTTCGGGGAAGACCCCAAGCTCCCCGCTTCAGTTTCCTTGTGTAGTAACAGCCCTGGGCGGGTCAGTTGTCCGGCACGTTCCCAGGGTGCTGGTTTAGAATGTCTGACACCTCAAGAAGGATAGGGCACTACCCCCACAAAGCGGAAACTTCTGGAACGCAAGCAGTGTCATTGGTGTTAGGAGGAGGTGGCCTGCTCTGTTCTGGGCACCGGCCCGGGGACAGCTGAGGGAGGCAGCCACTTCTCTCCGTCCACCACCGTTTTCTGCCTGGACTATTGCAGTAGCCCCTCCCGCCTGGTCCCCTGCTCCCACCCTGGCCTTCCTGCAGCTGTCCTCCCCACAGCATCTCTCTTAGTCCCTCTTGCTGCCAAAACAAATGACTGCAGACGCAGTGGCCTAAAACAACACTCATTTATTCCCTTGCGGTTCTGGGGGTCAGAAGCCGGGGTGCTGCGGGGCTGCCTCCAGAGGCTCCAGCAGGAAATCAGTTTCTTGCCATTTTGGCTTCTAGTGGCCGCCCGCGTCCCGTGGCTCACGGCCCCTTCCTCGTCTTTCAAGGCACATCACCAATCTCTGCTTCTGTCATTTTCTCTCTCTCCGCCGTCTCCTCTTCCGCAGTCAGATCTCCCTCTGCTCCCGTCTTATAAGGACTCCCATGATGACATTGGAGCCACCTGGATAATCCAGGGTAATCTTCCCATTTTAAGAGCCTTAACTAAATCACAGCTGCAAAGTTCCTTTTGCCATATTAAGGAACATTCACAAATTCTGGGGATTGAGACATGGACATTTTTGGCGGGGGCCACTGTTCAGCTAACCAAAGCATCTAAAGGGATCCTGTTAGAACCTAAATCAGACCTGGTGCCTCCACTGCTCAAAATCCCACCACAGCTCCCACCTGCCCATGCAAAGCCCTTACAGCGGTCACAGGTGCTGCACATCTGTTCACTTATTACATGTTGAATCTCATCTCCTGCTCCTCTCCTCCTCCCTCATTTGACTGCAGTCACTGGCATCCTGGCTGTACTTAACACTTCAAGCAAGCACCTGCCTCAGGGCCTTTGCACATGTCATTCCTCTGCGTGGACCTTTTCCCTTCTGCCTCTTCCCAAGGCTGGTCCCTTCTCATCCTTCTAGCCTCATCTCCTCAGAGAGGTCCTGTTGGACACCACCCTCTCGAGAGTGGCCTTCCCCCTCCCCACAGTGGCATTTAACACAGTCTAAAATGACCTTGATTGCATACTGGTTTTCTTGTTTGTTGTCTGCCTTTCCCACTAGGCTGTCAACTGCAAAGACTGAGCTGGGTCTGCCTGCGTCTCTGCTGGGTCTCCAGCACCAAGGACAGGGCCTGGTACACAGTAGGTGCTCAGAACGTACTTGCTCCATGAATCCATGTGCGGTCAATCTCAAATGTCCCGCAGTGCTGCTGTGCGTAACATACACATTCATTCCAGGGCAGTCCCACATTCCTAGTGACATTTGGGCTTGGTCTCGTTTCTCAGTGATTAAAGCGAAGCGTCCTCCATACGGAGCAAGCGAGGACCTGGAAGGGCCTGGGACGGAGGAGGAGTTCCTTAAGGTGGGAGCTCGCGGGATTGGCAGTGGGGTCTCATGATGACAAGCAGGGGGCGAAGGGGGCTTCTTGGGCAAGTGGCAGCCTCTCCCTGTCCCTCAGTTTCCACATCTATAAAATGGAGATCCTAAGAGAACTTATATCATAGCAGGGTTCTCAACCTTGGTGCTATCGATAATTTTCTGCTGTGGGCCTGTCCTGTGCAGCATCCCTGCTCCTCAGTCGTGACAACCTAAAATGTCCCCAGATACAGCCTAATGCCTCCTGGGGAGCAAAATCACCCCCGGCTGAGAAGCACTGCCTGGTGGCGTTACCCTGGCGGTTGAAGGAGTTGCCCAGCAAATCATGGCTGCTCTCTGGTTAAGTGGGTAACTGGTCCTGCCACTCCTTCAAGGTGGCCTTGGGCAAGTGACTCCAGCTCTCTGAGCCTCAGTGTCTTCATCTATAAAATGCAATAATAACAGCAGTTACCCTCTTGGGGCTGTCGGGAGGATCAAGTAAATTACCCTGTGACGTTCTCAGAACCATGCCTGGCCCGCAGTAAGTGCTCGATAAATGGGAATTCTGAGGGGGAGGATGAGGGTGATGAAGGCTTCTGGGAAAAGTTGGAGCGAGAGAAAGGGGCCTTTGCATCTTCACCTTTCCAAGTGCCACCTGTGGTCTCTGGAGCATGGGCCCTGCACTAACGGGCACATGGGCACAGCTGTCCCCACCCAGGCAGCTGGCTCAGTCCCTCAGCCCTGCCAGGCCATTTAATAATTAAGCTGGACAAGGAGTGATACGGCCGGAAGGCCAGAAGTGACCAGGGCCTGGCCTTGCTTGGCTTGGGTGACGCGATGGCCCTGGGATCATGGCCTTCTTGAGCCCATAAACAGAGGGTTGGGCCCCAAGACAGGCAAGGCCGGGCCAAGGTCTGTGCTGGTGGCCTCATGCTAGAGTCATGCAGCGGGGGCAGGAAAGGGGGTGCTCCAAGACTGCAGGGAAGGGGGTGCTATGGAGGGAGAGTTGCTCTCCATGCGGGCAACTCCCACCCCTGCCCTCACTCTGGGCATCTCATTTCTCTTCCCAATGCCCTCTTAACTTCCCCTCCAGTTCACCCAGCACTGGCCACGTGCAGGGCAGGGCTCCGCCACAGCACTTTCCGTAGATGGACACCTACCCCTCCCACACCATGGGGGCTCTGTCCCCTCCCCAGATGAGCGAGGCCCTGTTTCTATGACTCCATGGCCTGGGTGAGGGGTCTGAGGCTCCCAGAGGGCGTCACCAGCTCATGGGGCAGGTCTGGGGTCTCCGGAGCACTTAGCCCACGCCCCTCCCCCGACACTGCTCCTCCTCCTCTGCGTGTCCTCTCTCCCTCCTCCGTCCTCCCATCCCTCTCTCCCTCTCTCTCTCTTTCTCTGAACCTCTGAACATTTTTTCCTCTCTGTGTCTCTTATTTTCTCAGTTTCTCCTTTTCACTTTCTCCGCCTCCCTCCCTCCCTCTGCTTCCTGCCCTGCCGTCTCTCCCTCTCTGCCTCCCTCTGCCTGCTTCTCTCTCTCCTTTTCTCTGTCTCTCCCCCAACCCCGCCCCGCCTCCAGCCGCCTCTCTGCAGTCAGCCCTTGCCCCAGCGCCAGCACATTATGTCCCTGGTCAGACCCTGACGTCAGGCGGGGCCTGGCAGGCGGCCACGGGACGCTGCCGGGCAGGCGGGAGGGAGCGCTGGGCTTCCCGGTCCCCACTGTAGTGGCCGCCTGCCCGCCGCCCGCCCGGCCTCGCAGCGGGGCTTTGGATCTCCCCGCTGGCTTCAGCTGGCGGGAGGGTGGAGGGCACCCTGCCTGCGAGCCTGGCGCTGCAGCCCCTCCACTCACCTTTCCCCTTCCCCGTGGCCACAGGAGACTTGGTCCCAGAGGGTAGACAGTACAGCTGCAGCCAAGTCCTGGCTGTGTGACCTGGGACAAGTCACCCAGCCTCTCAGAGCTTTGTCTCCCTGTAAAATAAGGCCACCGAGGCATCAGGTCTGCAGGGAGGGTCAACCCACAAGGTGGCTTGCAGCACAGCAGGGGTGCCGGCCCACAGCGGGAGCTCCGTCACTGCAGAGTCTAAACAAGCAGTTTTCCCGGGGAGGAGGCTGGCGGAGGTGGGGGTGGGGGTCTGGGTGTCACAGTGACAGGGGAGCATGGCTGGTGTTTAGCAGGCAGGGATGTGCCATGGGGGACAGCCAGGCAGCAGAGCCCCACCCAAAATACAAACAGTGCCCTGCCGAGAAACCCTCCCCAGGCCTGGCTGGTCTCAGGCCCCATCAGGGCTTGAATAAGTGGTTAAAAAAAATGTAATATTTCTTGTTTGGTTTGTTTGTTTTTTCCCCCTGATTTTCAAAGCAATGTCATTTCCTTAAAGGACATTGGGAGGGCACCTGAGCTTCCTGTTTAAAAACAGGCTTTAGGATCAGACAGATGTGAGACAAATCCAGCTATTGTGACCTGGGGCCAGTGGCTTCACCCTCTGAGCCTCAGTTTCCTCATCTGTCAAAAGGAAATAACAAATGAGAGGGTTGTTGTGAGGATGAAGCAAAAACACATTTGTAAAGCACCCAGGACGGGATCTTCCATGGTAAGTGCTCCATATACAGGATCCTTTTTAACTTTTTAAAATTCTTCTTATTTTAAATATAGAAGATACAGAAAAGTACAAAGAAAAAAACAAAAGGTTACCCAGAGAGAATCACTCTAAGATGTTGGTGGGAATTCCGCCCAGCGAGCATATTTATATTGAGATCCTACTGTTGCCTGTGTTCTCATTTTTCATGGAAATAAAACTTGACTTGAAGTTTCATTTTAAAATATCTTTGCTTATTATTATTTTCTGAATACATACCCATTCAAAGGGTTCAAAAGGCGTCCAGTGAGAATCGAGGTTCCCTCCCACCCCCACCTTTGGAAGCAAATACAGTCACCAGTTTCTTATGTGTCCTTCCTTCCCTGGTTTTAAGTCATCTTCAGACATATGATTTCCAACCACCCCCACACGCACTCATTTTGTTGCTTTTTAAAATTCACTCAATTAGAAAGCGTGATATTATGAACAAATCAGAACCTACAGACAATCCAAAGAAAGGGGAACAAAAGGAAAGCGGAGTCCCGTGAAGCCTTTACCCCTTTCACATTCTGGAGCACATCCTGTGGGCTTTTCGCAACACTTGATGTGTGTGCACATTCTTGTAGCACCAGGTGTCTGTCCTTAGTACCAATCAGAGTTTGAGATG
>CM052436.1:200024627-200044760 GCA_028533085.1 Varecia variegata | reverse complement strand
CGGGGAGCGTTATTTTTAAGCATGGCTCCAGCGGGCTGGGCTGTGGCTCCGAAGGCCACGGAAAGACCACAGAGCTAGCGACATCCTGGCTTGCTCGACGCCAGGAGACCACAGCGTGGAAACATTAGGGGAGGCCACCCTGCGTCCATGCCCTGCCTGGTAACCCTTTATGCGAAATTGTGTCATGTCACCAGATGCTGTTTATAAACAGCACTGACCTTTCCCAAGCAGGGCCTCGGGGGATGGGGCCGCAGCCAGTTTCCCCACCCCTCACCCCCCAGGACCTGCCGGTGACCCCTCCCGCTAGCCCACATCACACAGAGCGGAGTCTGGGCTGGCCTCTGGCCAGCCTTTGCCTGGATGTTTCAACACCTCCCAGCACCTCGCAGCTGACCAGCCCTGAAGTATTTTTAAACCCTGGCCTCGGCCAACCTCTTTGTCACATTCCGGTCGGGGCTTGAGTTTAGTGCGTGCCCCAGTTACGGGAGCTGGGGGTTTGGGATTTGTTGCACAACAAATATTTAATCAAATCCCAGAACGTGTGGGCCTACTGTGTGCCAGGACCCATAGTGGGAATTCTGGGTCTACCTCCCAGAGCCTGTCTTCAAGGCACTCACTGCCTGGTGGGACACGGTGACAGGCCCACACCATGGCAAGTGCTAAAATGGGGGCTAAGACAGCAATTGCAACTCAAATATCCACAGGGCCCAGTGGGTTATGCAAGGAATGAAGCGACCCAGTGTGGGACTAGGGGGAGGGGTGGGGGTTGTGGTAAAGTGCCGAACGAACTCATGTCCCATCTGGGGGGGTGGCAGCTCCCCAGCTCTGGCCTCGGTTGTCACGAGAGAACTGGGCCCATTTTGCCCAGAGCTTCTGATTTTCCAAGAGAAAGATTTCCAGTCTAGGTTGATGTAAGATTTCATGCAAAAACAAACAAACAAACAAAAACTCTTGACTTTTAACTGTTGGCAATGAATTTTAAAATACGTTGAAAACATTCTGAGAGCCAGACGAAACCTGTTTGTGGGCTGGACTTGGCCCACAGAGTCAAGTTGAGGCCGTCTGTGCTCTCTGATGCAAACGGGTGCATTATACAATAGTCAACAAATACAGGCCGTGCACCCACCACAAGCTCTTTCTGCTGTTCCAGGCCGCAGGACACAGCAGGGAGCAAGGTGGGCGCGTCCCCATCCTCACGCTCAGCACACCCAGTGGGGTCGCTGGAGCAGCTCCCGAGGGCTCCCGAGTTCTGCTGGTTAGTTCAGATGTGAAGCCATCACGAAAAATTGAATTATATGAACTTACAACCAAATACATTTAATAAAAACAAAGATAATAACTGCTCCAAACTCATCATTTTCTAGTTATTTTACTGTTCTCCATGCTCTTGAAGTCGTTGACACGCCATGTGTCACATCATACCATATGCCATGTCACATGGTGGACATAGTATATAATGGCCTTCCCAATGCCTCGTTCAGTGAAGTCGCATTGGCAGCTTGAAACTGGCCATGGTGGGAGCATTTACACCACAGAAATTGGTCAATGTAAAGATCAGGGCTCCCCCCTTGTTGAGAACCAGCTGTTAAATATTTAGCAGCAAACTAGACAAAAACGAATGTCCCAGCAGATATGTTCCATGTCAGGTAGTGGTAACTACAGCGAAGGAAAATAAAGCAGATAGAGGGATAGACAGTGACGGAGGGGAGCATTTAAAAAGGGCAGGTCCTAGAAGGCTTCCCTGAGGAGGTGATATTTGAACACAGACCTGAAGAAGGTGAGAGAGTGAGCCAGACAGATACTGGCAGAAGAAGGTTTGAGCAAAGGGAGCAGCAAGTTTCCATCTGGAAGTAGGGAAAAGCTCGCGAGTTCGGGAACAGAGAGGAGGCAAGTGTGGCAGGAGTGGAGTGGGTGAGGGGAGAGGGGTAGAGATGAGGTTGGGGAGGTGGGCAAGGGTCAGATCATACAAGGTCTTATAGGCCACAGTGAGGAGAAGAATTTTTATTCTAAGAGAGATGGGGAGTCCTGGAGGGTTTTGAGCAGGGGAGGAACATGACTTGTCTTTTAAAATGTTTCCTCCAACTGCGTGGGTGAAGCGGAGCAAAGCTGGGAGCCAGGAGAGCAGGGAGGAGGAGCCGAGGGCCACAGTCCAGTTTCTGCAGGATGATCCTTTGAGGGGTCCAGTGGTGGGAAAGAAGGCAAGAAAGGCAGAGGGCAGATCACAAAACGCTGCTTCTTTCAGCCAAGGGAGGGTGCTGTGTACCCTCGGGGCGCTGGGTTGACTGTAGGCAGGTGCCGGCCAGAAGGGCACTTAGGCAAGGAAACATCGCGTGGACTCTGGCCTTGGGCTCCCCTACCCGCCCCCCAGCACACACAGCAAGACACCCTCCACGTCGCCCAGGGCCTTTGCCAACCCAGCCAGTTTCTCCAAGATGTTTTCCAATGAACCAGGAAAACAAAACCCTTAGGGGAGGAAGAAGGGTCAAGGGAATATTCTGGAATGTTTGCTCTCTGGATTTCCCTCATCAGGAAAGCTCAGGAGGTCACTTCCTGGGACTGAGGGGGTGGCCAAGGTGAACACGGTTTGGCATGACTCGAGTGTTTACAGGATCACTGTAACCAGTCCCCAGGGGTGGAGGGGGGACGTGGGACACAGCTCTGCCGCCTGGCCCTGGGACCGGGGCAAGTCCTGTCTCCTCTTTGGGCCTGTGTTCAAAGGCCAGTCTTCTCTGCCACGTAACTGCTGTGCAACGTTAGGCAAATCATTCATTTTTCTGAACCTCAATTTTCTTATCTGTGCAAAGGGATGATAATGGCATCTAGATGAGTGTCACGCCCCTTACTCCTGGAATTGTTGGGAGGTGAAATGAGATTTTTTAAATGTCAGTAATTTAGCCCAGTGCCTAGCACATGCTAAACTCCCAATAAACGTCAGCTGTCTATCACTATTTGCAAATTTATTAATTACTGAGTGCATACTGTCTGCCAGGCTTTGAGCTACGTGTGCTGTCAAATGTAAGCTTCGTTCCCTCCCGGTGAGCAAGGCTCATTATCAACTCCATTTCACAGACAGGGAAACTGAGTCTCCAGGCTTGCCCAAGGTAAAATTGCTAGTAGGGGACACAGCTGGGGTTTGAACCCATGTCTGGCCTTAAAACCTGTTCTCATACTCATTCTGTGTTCTGCTTGCCTAGAGATTGAGTCAGGCTCCAGAATTTTGGGAAACAGCAGTCGTGTCACTGCTAGCACCTGTCCACACCATCAGGGACCCTTGCCTTTCCTGGAGCCGGCCAGCTCAGGCTACACCCTTGGCCTGAGGTGCAGACGCGATGCAGATGGTGGCTGTCCCAGGGCCACTGAGGGCCTGGAGAAGCAGAGCCATCATGGGCCAGCCCGGGGCCTTCCTTGAACCAGGAGTCCAGCCGGGCACCCACGGCCCATCAATAAATATGACCAAAAATAGCTCACTGGGCCCGGCCAGGGCAGCAGGACCAGGACGTCCTGTTCCCTCAGGCTCTGGCCAGAGAGTGACCGTGCACTTGGCCTTCCCGGTCAGAGGCTGCTGGAAGAGAGGGTAGAGCTCACTCTGCCCGCGGCCTTGTGGTAGTTGAGCTGGGCCCCCGGGCACCAACAGCCGCAGCCTCAGACACTGTAGACCTTCCCAAATGTGCCACTGGCAAGGCAGGTGACTGTAGGTGGAACTAGGCCAACCTCTTCGTAGACAGGCTCCCAGGGAGGTAAAGAATGAGGGTGCTGGGGTCTGGCAGGGGTGGCTTCGTGTCCCAGCTTGGACAGTTCCTAGCTCCGTGACTTTGGGCAAGTCACTTCTCTTTCAGCCTTGGTTTTCTCACCTGGAGAATGGGGACGAACATTCCATAGGTTGCTGTGATTCAGTACACAAGGAACAGCTGTGGACTTTGCAGGTTTGTTTGCTGTCTCCTCCTCCCCCTGCCCCTGCCCTGAAATGTGAGCCCCGCCAGGGAGGGCGGGATCTTTGTCTGCTGTTGACTGATGAACCCTGGTGCACGGGGCCGTGCTCAGGCTGTTTGTTGAATGAATGAATGAAAATGCCAGGCTCCTAGCAAGTGCTCAAAAACTCACAGCAATTCTTACTGCTAACGTGCTTGAAAAGAGAGACTTGAACATGGAATGTGGCTCACAAATGGTATTTGAGATGAGGAAGACGTTCAAGGGAGTCAGCGGAAGACAAGGGTTATGCACAAAGGGACAGGAGGGCCGCGGAAGGCGGGACACGGGGCAGCTGGGCTAACGCTGCCTGAAGCTGGAAAGTTTTATGTGAAATCTCCAATTTTTAAATGTTGGCTAATGATTCAAAATTATGAGGAAACACACACATGCGATCAGGTCACACAGGACATGTCTGAAGCCAAATGAGGCCCACGGGCTGTGAGTCTGGGGCTGTCAGCCCACCAGGGAGAGAGCGGAAGGTTCGCCCTTGCTTCAGGCAACGGGACCAGAAAGAACATACTTGGAAGAGTCACCAGAGGAGCTCCCTGTGCCCCCTCTGCCCAGTGGGGACGGCAGGCTTCCACAGGATGAAGGGACAGAGCAAGGACAGGCGGGGGCCAGGCTCAGTTCAGCCCCAGCTCCAGCTCTGATCCCGGTGGGCAGGCAGGCTGTGTGGCCTTGGGCAAGTTACCTGGCCTCTCTGTGCCCCGCTTTGTTCTCAGTGGAGGTTGGCTCCACAGAGCTCCCAGACCCACGCACTCATTGAACAAATACCTGTTGCGTTCCCGGCGCTGTCCCGGCCCTGGCGCTCGGGCATGCGCAGAGCAAGCCCCTGCCTCCAGGGCACGCGGATGGGCGGCAGGTGTGGAATTGGGCCTGGGGTTTATGAGGAAAGAGCTGTCAGCTCTTCCTCCACCAAGCCCTGCTTCTGGCACCTATGCTGGCAGTAGCTGTTGCTTGCGACTTTTGCTCATTCAATGAGAGCTAACTGAATGCCATATATCATATATTCTATCCTCAAAACCCATCTTACAGGTGGAGACCAGGCACACACAGCTAGGAAGAGGTTGGGGGAGAGACTCTCCTCCCCCGAGCCCCTCTGCCCTGGGCCTTAGATACTCAGCAGCGATCAGCTAGAGCCTCCTTGGGGGTAACGTGATGGAAATGTCTTCTGTTTGTGCTAAACTTTGTCCCAAATTTACCTCTTCTGAACTTCAAACAAACCCAGGTCCTGACCTTGTCCACTGCATGGCCCTTGGTGCCTTTAGAGATTTCAAACTGATCGTCTTTCATCTTCCTGGGGTGGAGGCCTGGTTATGTTTTGTTCTCTCCTCCCAAGGCTGCCCTGAGCTCTTGAGCCATTGTATCATAATAGGATCCAATCGTGAGCACCTACTATGTGCCAGGCACCCGATGGGCACCACCTCATGTGCCTCTGAGGCACAACCTGTAATAATCCCGGGAGGCAGGTGCTAGGACAGACGAGGAAACTGAGGCTCGGTGGGGAAAGGTCACTTACCCAAAGTTGCACAGCCACAGATGGATGGATTCAAAGCCACACCATTAACCACGGTGCCATATGGCTTCTCTCACCAACCGCTGGGTGAGGAAGTGTCTCTGCTCCAAACCAAGAACTTCATCCCCCTTCCGCTTCATTCATTGCCAGAACAAACCCCTGAGAGTTTCATCTTCCCAGCAGTCCCCAGTTAGGGGGCTCCTTCCTGGGACTGGGGGTTTCTAGTGTGTGCAGAGGCCCCTTTCCAGGCCCC
This sequence comes from Varecia variegata, assembly GCA_028533085.1. Classification (NCBI taxonomy): domain Eukaryota; kingdom Metazoa; phylum Chordata; class Mammalia; order Primates; family Lemuridae; genus Varecia; species Varecia variegata. The sequence goes on along the minus strand of CM052436.1, from coordinate 200,039,022 downwards.
GTCTCTGGTCTCGAAGCCCTGACTGCTTTGTGTGGGGTTCCATGGCGGGAAGTTCTCTCCATCTCTTCCCCGCACTGTGAGAAATGGCAAGAAGGGAACAGTGGTGTGCACGGATGGCGGGCGCGGGGCAAGGCTTTGGGGGCTCGGATTCCAAACTCCAGAGGAGCGCCGGGCCAGGAGGTGGAGTTGCCCGGTTAGAATCTGGCCGGTTCTTATCTGCTCTGGGGCCAGCGGTGGAATCAAAGGAGGCCAGGGCTGTTGATTTACTTTTCCTCCTCCTTTTTGGCAAAAGGAGATCAAAGGTAAAAGCAAACCCTCCACGCAGCACACCTCCTCCCTCCGTTTCTTCCTCCTTTCCTTTCCTCCCTTAGAAGCAACTAACAGCCCTGGATACGAGGGGGGCACTTGTGTCATCCCCGTGCTGTTTCCCAGGGGCTCAGCATTTGATGGGGACGATGGCACAGATTCCCACAAACAGCCTGACGAGCGACAGCTCTTGTTATCCCCATTTGGCAGAAGAGGAAACTGAGGCACTGAGAGGGAAAGTCACTCTCCAGAGGTCGCTTCAGGCTCTCTGACTCCTGGGTCCATGTTCTAAATCACTCCTCAAGCCACGTCTCTCCCCTACATGTATATTCCACTAAGAAAAATGAAATGAGTACAAAGGTGGCTAACTGTAGAAATCCAAGTTCAATGTTCCCCGAGTGCTTCTGCTGTGTCTAGCCCTTTGCTGGGCTGTCTCGCGTTCAGGGACTATAAACACCTGTGACAACCATGTCCAGGCAAGACACATGGATGATTGGAGGCCGTCAGGTAGGAGGCAGTAGGGAGTGGTGGGGACTGGGGTGACCTGGAGAGCCCTTGAGGTGCCACTGGGCTGCCTTGCAAACATCAGGGCCCAGTGAGGCCAGGGCTCTGGGGCAAGCTGGAACTCCAGATGTCTCCTGTGAAATCTCTGGATTTTTTTCTTTATATAGAAGGATAGAAGCAGTAGAAGGTAGGGGTCCACGTTTCATTTTTGCCAATAGTGTGCTCTGCTGCCATCCTGGATTCAGTATTCCATCTTCCCAGTGAGTTGCAGTATTACCTTTGTCCTAATCTCTCCCATCATTTCTTTTATTTTATACTTTTCATTGTGAACTCAAAGATTGTTTTATCCAATTAAAAAACTCCTGTGGGCCGTTGCTCGAAATTGCACTGAGTTCATATATGTTGGCAGAATTGTCCTTTTAAGGATACAACGTCCATTTATTCTCATCCCATTTTGTGCCCTTTGGAAACATTTTTTTGTTGTTGTTTGTTTTCTTCCAAAATCTCTTGATTTTTGAAATGATGGCAAAATTCCAAGCTATTTGAATTTCACAGGCCAAGTAACACCTCCCAGGGGCTGTGTTTGGCCCAGGGTTGGGTGGGGGGCTCCCTGCTGCCCTCCCCTCCACGCCCTCCCTCGAGATTCAGGGCAGCCTCGCCCTGCGGGGGAGATTAAACACTGTCGTTCAAAGATAACCCTGTCCCAGGCGGGGAGATCTCCAGGCCCAGAGAACTCAGAGCAGGCTGGGCTGAGAAACTCTGGGATTTTCGCAGCTTGACATGCTCTGCGGGAAGCCGAGGTCCCCACTTCCTTCACACTGGGCCAGATAAGCCCGAGGCCGTGCCTTCCTGCCCAGGCTCCAGCCAGCTCATTTCTGACTAGCACTTAAAACAACAATCGAAAATAACCAATATGGCATGCTTTTTAAATAGCATATTTTAAAAAATAAGAAAACACGGTCAGTTGGTCAAGGAATATCTACTGAGACCCGCTAGTGCCAGGTACTACTCCAGGTGTTGGGGACGGGGCACAGTTCCTGCTTCCGTGGATCTGAAGCTCTGAGATGGGGAACACAGGTGGGAGGCCCAGAAACGGTGAAGAATGAGGCGCATTCCGGGGGCAGGCGGTGCGTGAGGAGATAAAACAAGGTGAACGGAATAAGAGGGGCGGAGGGCCACCCTACACAGGGGCTTGGAGGTGACGTTTTGCTGAGACAGAAACGGTGAGAAAGAGACAGCCGTGGCCTCCCTTTCTCCCTGGGCACCCTGACACCCAAGAAAACCACGGTGGCATTTGGCCATATATCCTGCCAACCCTTTTTATCTAATCATATTTTTATATTTATGTGTTTTATTATTCATATATTTAATTTATATACCAAAAGTGGCCAGGTAGTTTTGGGACTGTTTCCTTTTCCTACTGGAAGCCTCAGTTTCTCCATCTGTCAACTGGAACTGTTCTCAGAAGCCACCCCACGTGAGAGTGAAACACACGCGAATGCGAAGATTTATCAAGAAAGTGACCCGTGGAACACGATTGACCCAGAGTCACAATTATTGGTACATTTTTATTGTCATTTTATTATCATTTTTTCATTAGCCCCAGGAGGTGGAGATCAGCATTTCCATTTTGCAGGAGAGATTTTAAGTCTCCAAAAGTCAAACGTGAAGGCTGAGACGGGAGCAGCGCGGGAGGGGGCAGGGCGTCGTTCCTCCACCCCCAGCCTCGACGACATGGTGGAGCCTCCGCCGGAGAGAGCCCCTTCCTCCTGGGAGAGGAAGTTGAGGCTGAAACTAGGGGCTTCTTTGGGGTAGATTTTTTTCTTTTCGTCTCTGCGATGTTGTTTGTTTTCGTGAACATCACACTTATCTGATGTCACAGGTTTTGGGAACCCAAACCACAGACATAAATATGCTGTGTTATTCTTTGAAGGACTGTGCGCTGCGATAAGTGAGTTTGGTACTGTGGGGTACAGCGCGCATGGACAGGGCCTGTTTCTGCAGAACTAAGAACATCAGGGTTTGTGCTCGGGTTCAAAGTTGTCAGCATCTTTGGCAGAAGCCGTGCCACCGTCGCCCAGACCACGCTGGGGTGCTGAGCTCTCACATCCTCCCCAAGGCTGCCCAAAGCAGCCAGGCAGCGGGCACAGGGGAAAACCCGCCGGCGACACCAGCACCCCAGCGTCCCCACCCCTGACGATGCTGCAGAGAGGGCTGGTGGACCTGGGAGCCTGGGGCTGGGGCATGCTGGGTACCTGCCATGTTCTGGCAGATTCTGGTTAACCCGAAAATCCTGTTTGGTTTTCCTGTGCTTTTTGAGAATGTCACTCAAACCCCTGAATCCCCTCTGTGATCTAAGTGTCATGAGGCCTGCAAAACCCTGCTTCCTGCTGCAGACGTGTCCACATCCTGGCCCCCACGAGGACTGTTATCCACACGCAGCCAGGGGGATCCTGTGGAAACCTAAGTCAGGGCAGGTCCTTCCTCCGCTCAAAATCTTCCCATGGCTCCCACTTCACTCGGGGTGAAAGCCAAGCCCTTACTGTGGCTCCTCCGCCTCTCACGCGCATGGCAAGAGCCACCGCCAAGCCCCTTTCTGTCTCAGGGCCTTTGCACTTGCTGCCCCCTACTTCCTTCATGGCAATACCTTCTCACCAGAGAGGCCGGCTCTGATTCCCACCTAATACAGTGGCCCCTCCCCAGAATAACTATTCCCTCATCCTGCCTTATTTTTCTGACGTGTTAGATGTCTAGTATTCTGTTCATTGCCATTGGACCCAAGTTCCCAGCAACTTTTGTGTTTCTCTAGCACCTAGGTGCTGCCTGGCACGTTGAGTGGGCTCAGTCATTTTTATGCATGTGTGAATAAATGAAAGAATCTTGGGCCCAACTACTTCAACCCAAGAGCTTTAGCTCTGGTCTCGGGGGATAAGGGGGTTTAGCTCAGGTCTTGGGGACTATGAGGCTCATGAAGGATTTTACACTGGGGGTTTACATAATCAGTTGGTTTGGGAACGATCACTGCAGGTTTAGTGAGGCCACGTGTCCCACATGGACGTGTGCCGTAGGCGAGACCCCAGGCAGTGCTGGGTGGAATCCCGACAACTTGGTGATAGTGCCTCCCCAAGGAATGTTTCAGGGAGTAAATCAGATAATAGTTGCATGAGGCTTAGCTCCATCCTTGGCGCATAGGAAGTGTTCAGCCAGTGATCACTGTTAGTGTCGGCTGCCTCATGCATGGGACCATGGAGACCAGGGGACTCGCTGACACCCAGGTTTCTGGGCTGGGCAGCTGCAGGGGTGGGGTGCATGCCACGGGGAATAAAGCAGGAGGGAATCTGGGGGTGGGGCTGAGGCTAAGGGTGCTAAGGTCAGAGCGGGAACAAGATCGGGGGGCCTGTGAGATGTTTGGGTGGGCATGTCCGGTCGGCAGCTGGACTCAGGAGAGAGGCCTGACGCTGAGACCATATTTTTTCCTCCTTTCTGCTTCTGTCTCCTCATCAGTAGAATGAAGAGATTATTCAAGATCAAAGTTTTTCAAAAATTTCATTTCAAAGCAGGCAAAACCCTTTTACAGCTGAAAAGCATTGTCCGATCTATTAAAAAAAGATGAAAGAGAAACTGCTTAGAGAAGGAGGCCCGGGCAGCCTGCAGCCTCCTCCCCAGGCCCAGGGCCCGCTGGAACCTGGGGTTTGGGGGTGCTCTTAGGAAACACCAGCCCAGATTATCTCAAGGCTCTTCAAAAAGTCTCTGAGTCCAAGAGGGAAGTCTCTGATCTTTGAAACATCCTTAAAACAGCATAGAAGACAGTCACGCACACGGCAAAACAAAGACAACCAAAAGCCAAAAGCTTTCCAACAGTCCAAAAGGACAAGCAAAAATGATCTGTGTGTCTACCAGCAAATAGGTAAATATATTCCCCCCTCAGTCCTTAAAACACACGTACACAAACTGTAGCATTCTATAATCACTGTTTGCATCTTGTTTTCTCAGCTAACATCTTGGCTGTTGTTCCAAATCAGTACATAGAGGTCTGCTTCATGCACTTCGGTGGCTACGCAGAATTGAAAGACTATTTAATTTATGCAGCTAAAAATGGCCCCTATTCTTGGATACTGCTGTTTGCAGTCTTTTGCTATGTCAATAAATGCTACAATGAAAGTCCTTAGATAATGCATCTTGGTGCATTTAGATACTTGGTCCTTCCTTGTTTCCCTCCTTCCTTTCTCTTTCTCTTTCTTTTTCTGTGTTTTGTTTTGTTTTGCTTATTTGCATTTTCAAATTTTGACTGCATGAACACGTACCATTTGTATTATAATTAAAAGGATATGTTTACAGGCCTGGGACCCAAACTTCAGCCAAGTTAGAGACGCAGCCCCATGCATAAGCACAACTCAGAAAGGAAAAATCCAGCCTCCACTGCCGAGGCCGGTTTGGCTGGGAGCTCGCGTTGCTGGAGGATCCCGTGCCAAGGCTCAGCCCCGGCCTGTTGCGACACATTCTGGAGTGCAGGGTCTGGGTTCCAGTTCTGGCTGTGCCACTGACTTTCTGGGTGAGCCCAGGTGAGTCATGGTACATCCTCGGCATAGGTTGGTGTTCCGTCCCCACTTCCCAGGTGAAGAAAAAAGGGCTCAGGAGAATGAAGCACTTGCCGGTCTCTCCCCCACCAGCAAAGGGCCCACCTCCATCCAGCCTGGGAACTGGTCCTGCATCCTCCCCTCCTCCCCTGCAGATGTCACTGCACCCACCAGTACTGTCAGCTCTGCCTTCACCATAGATCCCTGTCTGTCACCAAATCCTCGCCACGGCCTTCGAGGGACCGTCTGAGATCTGCCCCCACCTCTCCAACTTCATCCCTGCCGTCTCCTCCCTGCATCCCTCCTGGGCTCTCTCTGCACCACCTCGCCAGGCACAGCCCACCTCAGGGCCTTTGCACCTGCTGTGCCCTTGACTCGGATTCCTTTCCTTCCCGCAGGCCTGGGATTAGGCCGAGGCACTCGAGGTGCCCAGGCTGAGACTTTCAGGAGGTTCTCACTCTCGGGCGTTGCTTGCACGTGACCGAGCCTGAGGGCAAGCACCTCCTCAGGTCTCACCCGCTGGGTGCTCCCCGTACCTCTCCCACTCAGGGCCCCCTTCCTGACCTCAATCAGGCCTCAGTTAAGCAACCCCCCCACAGCGTGGCCTCCCTGCCCGTCTTAGCCAACGGCGTCCCCATCGCTATCCAATCTACCACAGCCTTGCTTTCTTCATTGCCCTCATTGCTAAATTATGTGTTTCATGCCCAGCTCTGCCCACTAGATTATAAGCTCTGTGAGGGTGGGGACTGTGTCTTCCTCACTCTCAGATATTTCCCCGGTGCCAGGACAGTGCCAGCATTCAGGAGACACCAAATACCTGTGGGTGAATGAATGAATGAATAAGTGAATGAGTGAGCCGCTCAGAGGCAGAGCCGGGGTTGGAAGCCAGGTCTGCCTGCCCCCCAAGGCAGTTGTCCCGACCGTGGCTGAGACAGGCAGGAGTGGGATCTGCTCGGCCAGGGCCGAGGGACTGTGGCTGGTGTCCTGGCCTGTCCTGTCCTGATGGGAACCCTGCATCCCGAGGACAGGCTTCCTGAGGAAACTTCTAGGCGGGGAGGGGCTTGGCCCCAGTCACCGGGGGCTGCTCTGAGCCTCGGGCCTTCGGTGGGGCCAGCTGCGGCCCCCCTTCTCCGTTCTAGTTTTTATTTTTAGCGTTGAGTTTTTGGGCACAGCAGACTCTCCTTAGGAAAAGTCCAACGAGAGGACAAGGGAGGCGGTTTTGAAATCCGGTGGGAAAGTAGGTCAGGCCGGGTGGCTGGCCGGGGTCCAGACGATAAGGCCGCCGCAGAAGTTTAATAACGTGAGCGGCCGTCTCCATGACATAATTCATAACTGAGAGGAAATAGCAATTAGGGAGCAATTGTGCAACGTGGGACAAGCCTCCTTCGCAGCTCATAAAAGCAGGAGAGGAAGAGGCGACACTGTCATTCCGGGGCCGCTGGGGGCCTGGCCGGTGGCCCATGCGGGTTTGGGAATAAGTCAGTCTCTATGTCGGGGAGGGGGGCGGGGGAACTGGGAGGCCACGTGAGGCAGAGCAAGCACCTACTACGTGCCTGGCTCGGCACAGGGCCGGGCGAGAGCCGTCACAAAGCCAGGCGTTTCGCTGCGGTGGGCAGTTTGGGCGCAGCTGCGCTGTTTCAGTGCTGCCTTGTCAAAGTGGAAACCCGCTTCGATTATCGAGTGAACTGTGCAACAGACATCCTGATCCTTGTTCCAACTCTCCCCCTCCCACCCTCCCGTTCCTGTGGATTTTCAATTTCTCCTTTAGTCATGTCTCTATTGTTTGGTCTTTCCACAAGTACCATTTGGTTTCACAATCAGTTTTTAAAAAGCTATTAAATCCGTCCTGGCCCCTTTTCTCCTTGAACAAGCCAGGAATGGACCGCAGGACCTTTGCACTTGCTGTGCCCTCTGCCTGGAATGCTCTTCCCCTGGAAGGCCACCTGGCTCACCACTCACCACCCTCAGGACTTCACTCAAATGCCGGCTTCCCATTGAAGTCTCAGCTGACCAACCTTTTAAAAACAGCAAACCCACCTGGCGTTCTTAATCTACCGCCCCTGCTTTATTTTTATCTACAGTGCTTAGCATCAATTAACCCTCTCCACATGCTGTTCTTTTATTTTATTATCTGCTTGTTCCCACCGGTATGCTGGCACCAGCTGCGAAGGGATTTTTGTCCATCTTGGTTTCAGCTACTATACATCCCAGGTACCAGGAACTGTGTCTGGGCACTGTGGGTGCTCAGTAAATACTGGTGGATGAACGAATGAATGCATGTTTGCATCAATATTGACTGATAAAAAGCTGACCCTTTTCTGGTTTGGTTTGGGGGCTGCCTTAGAATGGCCCAAGGTCAAGTCCTCTTAGATACTGCTGGTGGCAGCAGAAGTTGGGGTAACCAGGGCTGGTTCGGCTGGCCCAGATCTTGACAGCTGGCCCCTGTTCTGACTGGTCAGCGTTCAATCTGATGTCACCCCTCTTCCTTCCCCACTAGCCTCTCTGGAGAACTTCTTGGCTACTTTTATTAAGATTTTAAACTCATTCACCCCCCGCACCACACCCCCGTGCATGAACATTCTCGTGCAGGGGAGCTGAGCTCTGCATGCAAAAGGGGTTCCTTGCAGAACTTTTCACACACCGTCAGGGATACACGCAGTAGGGAACACACACGCCCCCTCCCCACACGCACTCACACTCTCATACAGTTGAGCATGCACACTCGTTTTGTCATTCCACACCCAGACACACACAATTGCATGCTCAGCCATACACACTACCCCTGCTCTGGCACCCCCCCCCCCAGACACCTACTCACTAGCGTGTGCTCCGCCACACACACGTGCACGCACATGCACACACAAGCCCATGTGCCTTCTTAAAGTCACCCCCAGCCACACCTCCTAGGACACACACCCTGCCCTGAGAAGTGGGGACAGACCACCTGGCCTGTGCACGCCCTGACCCCCGACCCCTCTGCACTGCCCCACTCTGACCCGCTGGGCTTGGGCAAACCAGACCCAGACCAGCTCAGTAAGCCGCAGGGTGCGTGGTGCCCACGTCAGCCCTGACTGTGCCGCCTCAGGGCACGTCTGCCCAGCTCATCTGTCCCTGGGCACCCGCCCACTTCCTCCCCACCAGTGGGCGGGCTGGCCCGGCTGACATCAGGCGGTTTCTGGGCCTGCCTGGCACCCAGAGGAGAGGAAGGAAGCAATCTGCCCCAGCCGTGGGGAGCCGACCCAAGGAGCCCAGGACACGCCCGGTGGCTCCGTGACCCAGGTCACCTGCGGCTGGATCTGACAGGGCTTGGGGCCCGGGCTGCCCACACCTTCACCCACCAGGGCACCACGGCCTGGGCTGGGGCAGCAGTGCAATAGGTCCTGGGCTCCCTGAATGCGCCCCTGAGCTGGTGAGCACCTCCCCCCGCAGCCCCGAGTGGAACGACAGCACCTGCCAGCGCATGCGCACATCCTGCATGCCGCGCTGTTCTAAACGTCTCCACGGGGTATTCATTAAGTCCTCAAACAGCCCTGTGGGGTGGGTGCGGATATCATCCTTGTTTTCCAAATGAAGAAACTGAGGCCCCGAGAGGTCAGGGACTGGCCCAAGGAGCGGGATTCGCCCCGAGTAGCCCAGCTGCTCGCGATCGCCCCCGCCGTCTGCCGGCTGCTTTTGCTTTATTTTGTTCGCTTTGGGTCGGAGAGTTTTTTCCTTGTGAGCCCCAACAGCCATGGCCCCCCACACCTCTGCTCTCTGTGCATCCCGGCGACAGCCTCACCAGCAGGGCACCACTATCAGCCCCATTTAACAGATGAGGAAACTGAGGCTTAAATGATGCCCCGCCCCCCAGGGGCAGACAGCAAGGAAGAGGCAGATCCAGAGCCAGGCCTGTACCCAGGTCTGAGGGCTCCTTCTGCAGCACCAGGTCATCTCCCCGACGTGCCAGAGGCCTTCGACAGGATCAGAGTTGGGGAAAAGTCACCCCAAACTTAGCTCTGGGTCTCCATTGGCATCAAGAGAGGGGTCTAATGGGGGTCTTGGTAGCCCTAGAGCCGTCTCGCTACCCAAAGGAAGCCAGATCACGTCCCTCCTCTGCTCCACAACCTCCTGTGGCTCCCATGTCACAGAGTAAAGGACAAGGTCCTGGATGTGGTCCATAAGTCCTGTGCGGTTGCACCCGCCTCCTTGCCTTTCCAACAGCTCTTCTCCAGCCACACTGGCCTCCCTGCTCCTGGAACGTGCCAGGCACATTGCTGCCTCAGGGCCTTTGCACTTGCTGTGCCCTCTTCCTGGGACTCCCTGCCCAGAAATAACCACATGGCTACCCCCTTACCTCCTCCACCGAATGCATCTAGGGGCGTCCTGGACCACCCTGGTCACACTGACAAGCCCCTCTGCATCAACACTCCTTGCCCTCTCTCTCCATGACACCATCACCAATTGACATGCGGAATTTTCAAATTTATTGACATTATTATCATTGTTCGTTTTGAAAGTCTCTACCCATCTCGATCCACAGGGCAGGATTGTTTCAGGGGTGTTCAGAGTGCTCATGTGATAAATGTTTGTCAAGCGCACTAATGGGGATAGGGAAGAGGTTAAGTGCCTCCCCCGGGGTCACCAGGTTAGGACGGGAGCCAGGCTTTGAACCCAGGGCCTTAACTTCAGGCCAGCACCCCAGAAATGGTGGCTGTTGCAGTCATGATTTTTAGGACGATATTCCCATCCTTCCCCACCCACAGGGGAGAGCTGGGGGCCAAAGGGAGAGGTTGGGCTGGCTGTGGCCTCCAGCCAGTAGGAGGTGACTCATCCACCCCGTGATGACAGGTGACATTCCTCCCCTTCCCGGGAGGACTTTGGCCTGAGATAAAGGGAGTGTCCTGCTTCTGGGAAGAGGACAAACAGGTGGGAGAGGCGGCCAGGCCACCGCCTGGGGGGTTGCATGTCTAGGCTGGAGGGATAGGGGTTGAGAAGTGGGGGCAGCCCAGGCCTTCCAGGTCAGAGACTCAGGCTTGAGTGCTCTTGTCAGGAGAATGGAGCTCTCCCTAAGAAGCCGACACCCCCAGCTGCTCCCTCAGCGAGTCAGGGGAAACCTCTTGGTGCCCCTCCATTTGTCCCTTGGCATTTTTGCGCAAGTCAAGAGGAGCTTGAGCCAGTCGGCAAACACTTTTTAAAAGGAACAGCAAGAAGCCACCGACTCTAGCCAGACAGGCTTTATTTGATTTATATTTGAATTTTTTAAAAAAAAAGTCTTAACTGCATAAATAATACTTGTGTACAATTCTATCACAAAAGACTCAAGCGACACACTCCCCACAGTAAGTTTGTTGCATCTTGGGGATCACATTTGGTCGCAAGTAAAAGTAACAGATACCGTGGTTTTGCCAGATGGGAGTTCCATTTGCATTGTGTGAAAAAGAAGTCCAGAGGTGAGCAGGTCTGGGCTGGTGGACTCGTTCAGGGATGTCACCAACGACCAGCTCTGATATGTGACTTTCAAACTCAAGGCACGAGAGGGCTGCTTCCCCGCCTGACATGTGTGCTCAGCCCAGGCAGGAGGGCAGGGAGGGTAAAGTGTGTGCCAACTGGGTTCTTCCCTTTGATCAAGGACGTGGTGACTTTCTCGGGGCCCCACCTGGTAGATTTCTGCCTACATCTCATTGGCATTCTGGGTCGCGTGGCCAGCCCATTGCACACACGTGGGTGTGAGGGAGGCTGGGGAGGTGATTATTTTGTTTGGGCTCACTGTCACCCATTCAAAATCAGGGTGCTACCAGTGACAAGAAGGGGCGATGGACGAAGGGCAGCCCTGGTGGCAACTGCCCTGGGTTTGTCTTGTGTAACCTGCAGTGAAACAGACCGTCAGCATGGTTTTGCAGCTTGCTTTTTTGTTCCACCTAATGACATGTGTTTAGAGATTTGCCTTATCATCATTTTGACCTGCTGTGCAGTATTCCATGGCGTGGACATACCATAGTGTATTACTAACCCCATGTTCATGGATATTCAGTGTTTCCCGCCAAAATTTCATTATTGTAAACAATAAAGCAGTGAACATGCCCATGCAGACTCTTTACACCCAGGTGCACAATCTCTACAATTGCTACAAAATCAGAACTGCTGGGTGATGCTGGGAACTGCTCCCAAACCCCCCCCAGGGCTCTGCCCGTTACCCGCCCCCGCACCCAAGTATGTGACGGGCCACTTCCCCCACGCTCGCCAGTCGGGATAGTGTCACTTCAAAACGTTTTCCCAGCATGATTATTTTTGTTATAATTTGAATTTCTCTGTCAGTATTGTGGTGGGGCCCTTGTCATTCATGTTTTGACTATTTGTATTTTCTGATCTGTTATTTGCCTTTTAAAATTATTTGTTGTTTTGTACTTATTTTTTTTTCTAATTGGTATTAGCCCTTTTCTATTTTGGATATAGATCATTTTTTTAAAAAAAAATCTACATAAAGTAGATTATGCCTCAATACATTAGATATAATTTATGTTCAATAAAGTGCATCCACTCAATGCAGGGTTTCTCAGCCTTGATATTATTGACATCTTGGGGGACTGTCCTGTGCGTTGTAGGACGTTCAGCAGCGTCCCTAGCGTCCACCCTCTGGATGCCAGTAGCACCTCCCACCCCCACGACAACCACAAATGTCTCTGCACACCTCCAAATGTCTCCCAGGGGATAAAATCGTCCCTGGTTGAGAACCTCTGATTTAACGTGTGCTGTCTGATGAGCTTTGACAGACGCACACCCGAGACTCTACTACTTAGTTGCAAATATTTCCCCCAGCGTCAGGCTTGGCTTCAAATCTACGATCTACCCTTCTTACTGGTGTGACCCCAGTGAGTTGCTTCATTACTCTGAGCCTCAGTTTCCCCAACTGTGACATGGGAATAATGATTCTAACCAGGCAGTGACATCGTGAGACTCAAAGTGAGTGATGAACGTGGCTGGCATGTGGCAGGAGTGCAGTCAGTGCTGGTTCCTCTGGCTTTCTTCACGCCCTCTGTATGCGTTTAGTTAATAAATATGGACTGAGCACCTGCTGTGCGCCAGGCCCTGTGCTAGGCTTTGGATACAGTGGAGAACAAGGCAGACAAGGTCCCTGTGCTCTACCGGGGAAGACAGAGAGCAAAGGAGCCAGCAAATGAGTGAGCAAGAGCAATGTTCTCGTCATGGTCACATGTTGATCCGTGCTGGAAGCCAACAAGACATGCAGTGTGGCGGAGAGACACCTGGGTGAGCGGTGGCTCTTTGGGAATAGTGAGGAGGTGACATCTAAGCTGAGAAAAGGAGAAACTGGACCAGCAGGGAGGAGAAATCCAGCCGGCTGTGAGGCTGGATCCGGGCTGAAGCTTGGCGAGCTCCCATAAGGCCTTGCCCTCAGCAGCCCCAGGGGAGGGAACCCCACCCCAGCCCTCTCTCAGGAGAGCAGGGAAGGGTAAGCGCTCAGGGCGGGCCCAAGGCCAGATAAAGTTGGGGCAGGGCAGGAAGTGCGGTGGGCCCAGAGCCAGGTGGGATCAGGACTTGGCACCTGCCCCCCTGTGGGCCCCTGTGGCCCCTCCTCTTTCTCCTGTGGACTCTGCTCTGTCCCTGGGACTCCTCAGCTTCCCCATCAGCTGGGGTCTTGCAGCCCCAGACTCAGTGTTTGCTGAATACTGCCCGCCAGTTGCCTGCACCGGGCTGTGAGGCCAGGATCGTATATATCACAGGAACCCAGAAAATGTGTGTGGAACTGAACTGGGGCCTGCCTCAGTTTCTCCACCTTGCACTTCTGGTCTCTGCCATTCACTCTCATTCACCACGTGCCAGGCACTCTGCTAGTTGCTGAGGATGCTGCAATGACCCCCATATATGGTCCCTGTCCTTAGGGAGCTCGTGGTCTGGCTGGGCAGAGTAAACAGGTAGCGCTGTGCTAAGTGCTGTGCGGACAAGTATGGCAGGGACTACTAGTGCCCACCAACGTCCATCGCCTTTTCCTCATTTTGGAGTGTGAATGGGGCACGTGCTAACACGGTCACTGGAGAGCGATTCTGTTTTGCAGCCTTCATTGCTGTCAGGTGTGGTCACGTAACTACACTCTGGCCGGTGAGGTGTAAGTAGAAGAGATGGATGCCACCTCTGAGTCAGGTCCTTAAGAGGAATGACCCTTCCTCTCTTCCCATTGCCTGGAACGTAGATGTGACAGAGGAGCTGCAGCAGCCATTTCGGACCTGACTGGGAGTTATGGATTGAGGATGACAGAACAACTAGATAGAAGGAACTCAGACTTCCAGAATGACCTTGCAGAACTAAACCAACCCACCAAAAATTGGACCTTTCACCTCTGCCCTGGAAATAAAATTCTGTTGCGCCCCTGAGGGTCTCTGCAACAGCGGCTCAGAGAGGGGCTGAACATGCACAGGGATGAACACATGTCGTCAGGGTGCTTAACCGGGCCTGGTGGGGGCTCCCCCAAAGAGGCAACTTTAAAATAGAGGCTTGACAGTGAGAAAGAGGATTTTTTTTTTCCAAGACGAAGTTACCAGGAGAGGCAGAGCATATAGGCAAATCCAGGGGCAAGAGAGAACGCTGGGCTTTGGAGGCACCTAAAGCAGCCGAGGTGGCTGGACCTTACAGACAGCAGGGGCAGGCGGGACGGGGCAGGACGCACCTCGAAGGGCCTGGAACAGCCACGGTGAGCCCTTTGGACTTTGCCCAGAGGGGAAAGGGGGCAGTGGGAGGCTTCAGGCAGGAGGGGGAGGTGGTCAGATGTGCTTCTTAGAAAGATCTCTTTGGCTACAGGGCAGGGAATGAACTTATCCATGTACAATATTCAGGGAAAAAAATGGAGGCCCTCCTACGTGCCAGACACTGAAGAACATCAGTGAGCAAAACCGACCCTATTCTCACCCTGGTCTGCAGCCTGGTGGGCGGAGACCTGAGTCAAATAAGCACCAGGTGTGAGCGGGCAATGCCGGGGAGGTGTGCAGGGATGTGCGGTCTATTGGGGGGGGGGGGTT
>CM052436.1:199967664-200014984 GCA_028533085.1 Varecia variegata | reverse complement strand
AAGTGTAAGTCTATCCAACTCCAGAGGCTTCCGTGGTGCAACGAAAGTAACGCCAGGGAAAAATCTAGGCCACATGACTCTTGAGTGGTAGAAGACTACCTAGTCCTAGAGTCTAAGACCTCTGCCCTGGGAGAGGCAGGCCCCAAAGGGGGGTGGCTGTGCTGGGCCAGTCCCTGTTCTGTCTTTTTGTTCACTGAGGGTCCCGTCTCTACCACTCTCAGTCCGTGGACTATGAGTGAATCCGATCCCACCCTCAGCCTCAAGGATACCCACGTGGCTGAGAACCTGACCGTGGATGGCCACACGATGCAATCTAAGCCAGCGAGAGCCAATCTAGGACTTTAACAGGACTAGTTGAGAAAGAGCATTCACTTTCCTCTGGGTTTCTGGGTGGATAGGGTAATCGTACTATTAGTAGCAGCAGCGGCGGCAGTTGTAGTAATAAAATAACAGCTAATACTTACAGAGCATTACGTGTGTTAGGTGCTGTTTAGTGCTTCTCATATATTAATTAATACAATTAATCTTCCAGGGAGACATGGAAACCATGATATCATTCAAGCACCTGGATCCAGCTGCACCTGAAGCAAGACACCCCTGGAATTTTTTTTTATGTGACCCAATAAATTCTCTTTTGCTTAAACTGGTTTGAGTTGAGTTTTTGTCCCTTGCCACTGAGACAGCCCTGACTAATCCACCTGCCTTCCGGACATTATCTAAGCTTCTATCTCCCCATCATTACTGTAGCTGAAGCGGCACACCCATTAACTGTTTTGTGCCTGTCGCTGACTCACAGGTTTCCACTGGAGTTCTTGGTCCATCCTTCCCATACAGAGGCCACAGGTCTTCCCCTTTTCCCACGCACCCTGAGCGGGAGAGCAAGCGCGTAGGTGTGCATGCACACCCTTGTTCCAGGAAGGTGCTCCATGGGGTTTGCTTGGCCCCAAAACAGACTTCGTTATTAGTGTGATGACTGCTAATAAACAGTCCTCCCGAGCCAGACCAGCTGCTTTGCATAGATGGTGATCTCACCGAGTCTTCCCAACAACCCTGAGAGGCAGGTATTGTCACCCCCATTTTAGAGATGAGGAAAATGAGACCCAGAGAAGCAAAGCCTGAGTCGCACAGCTCCCTAACTGCCTCATTCAAATCTCTGCTGAAATGTCACCTCCCCAAAGAGGCCTTCCCAGACCACCCTGTCTAAAACCTAAGACATGGCCCTGATTCGCTCCAGCTCCTTCCCCTGTGTTGATGTCCCCGAGAGGCTCCCATGTGACATTCTACACCGATGTTGCTCACTGTAGCTGCCTCTCCCGCTACACCTTCAGCTCTGCCAGTGCGGAGGCTGTGCCCGGCCGCAGCAGGTGGGTGATGAGGGAAGGGACAAACCAGAGTTCAGCTCAGCCTTTGGCCTCCCGACTCTCTTCTCGGGCCACTCGCGGCATCACTGGTCTCTGCCGCCACTGTCTCTCTCCATGGCACCCTCCCTGACTTTGGGGACCCCTTTCTTGCCTCCAGAAAAGGCTAAACTCCCCCCTGGGAGCTCTTGGTTCCTTCCCTGACCCCACAGTCCTTCCTGCCAGCTTTCTTCCTGCGGGTCCCCTGGGGCAGACGCCAGCTGGGTCCCTGGCCTCCCAGCTGTTCTCTCTCGGGACTGCGGCCATCTTTCCCCACTTCACCCACAGAGTGCGGCGGGAGAAGGAGGGGCCAGGAGAGCAGCTTCCACCCTGCCGCACGCACACATGAGATTCTGGAACCTTCACAGAGGGACACAGCCGCAGAGGCCAGGCCTGGGCTGTGGGACTCTGGGGCTGACCTGGGCCGCAGGCTCACCCATTCCATTTCCTTCTCGTTTGGGGCCAGAACTTACCAACAGAGCCTTTCCCTGCTTGCACTTAATGGCTTATTCTAAAACGGAACAAAAAGAGAAGTGTCAGGACAGACACCCCAGCCCCATCCCAGGGAGGTTCTCTAGCGCGGCTGGGCCCCAGGGGGAAATTCCGTGCTCTGGGACAGCCCCGCGGGGTCTGCGGAAACCAGTGTCCGGGTAGCTGAACGTTCAGGATAACTGAGGGTGACCTCCCACACCAGGGGACCAAAAAGTGAGGCCTGCGGTTGACTCTAAGCCACCGAGGAGCTCGGTCGGGCCAGCACTTCTTTAACAGCTCTGTTGAGACACAATTCGCAGGCCATAAAATTCACCCCTTGAAAGTGTACAGTTCAATGGTTTTAGTCTACTCGCGGAGTCGTGCAACCCCCACCACAGCCAAGTTCAGAACGTTTCATCGCCTCCCCAAAACACCCCGTGCCCATCAGCAGCCACTCCCCATCCCCCCGACCCACCCCCAGCAACCGCTGATCTACTTGCTGTTTCTATGGGTTTGCCCGTCCTGGACATTTCACGAAGACGGAGTCTTACAAGACAAGCCTTTCGTGTCTGGCTTCATCCTCTTAACATAAGGTTTCCAGCGTTCACCCACATTGTAGCATGTACCAGTACTTCACCCCTTTTTATCGCCAGACAATATTCCCTTGTACGGATACACTGTATCTTGTCACCCATTCATCAGCTGCTGGACATCTGGGCTGTCTTTGCTGTTCAGCTATGACGAATGATGCTGCTATGGATGTTAGCGTGTAAGTTTCTGTGCAGACGTATACTTCCATTTCTCTTGGGTATATACCTAGGAGTGGAATGTCTGGGTCACACGGGAACTCTATGTTTATCCCATTGGGGAACTGCCAGACTTTTTCCCAAAGTGGCCGCACCATTTTACAATCGGCCAGCAGCATAGGAGGGTTCCAGCTGACCCATCCTTGCCAACACTTGTTACTGTCTATCTTTTTCGATCATTCGCCAACCCAAAAGGTGTGAAGTGGTAGGCCAGCGCTTTTCCTTAGCTAGTTGGAAACATTTAAAAATTGGGAGAGTTTATATCCAAATCTGGGTTGCTGGCTCCTCTTGAGGAAAATGGATTTTGGCTTTACTTGGGATGTGTTCCCTGTGGAAGTTGAGTCGTGTCTACCCTCCAGGTCGCCACAGTCCCCATCCAGCCACCTCCCTTGCTGAAGGGATCTCGGAATTCTTTGACACTGAGGCTGTAACACTCATTTGAGCCTAGATGAAGTTCACAAAGATGATGAGGCTTCATCCTTTGGCCTTTCTGAAATGAACTTCCCACAGGCAGACTTGGGGTTAAACCTCGAGTACCTTTCATACTTAGTATTCCACGTCGACACTCTGTACGGGGTGAGTATCCCTCATCCAAAATGCTCGGGACCAGAAGTGTTGCAGATTTTGAATTTTTTCAAACTGTGGAACATTTGCACATATATAATGAGATATCTTGGGATGGGGCCCAAGTCTAAACAGGAAATTCATTTCTGTTTCATACACACCTTGTACACATAGTCCAAAGGCAATTTTGTTTCGTATTTTTAGTAATTTTATGCATGAAACAAAGTTTGTATATAGAACCATCGGAAAGCAAAGGCATCACTACACAGCCACCCACATGGCTGACCGGTGGTTATCTGACATCACCATCATGCGTGACTCCAAATTTACGTGCTGCCAATAAGCAATCATTTTCTGACACTTATTCACACATAAGTACGTAACAGGAAAAAATATGACCTACCACTAATACAGTGGAAAACAGTCTGTTCAGGGTGACTAAGTGGTGCAGTAGCACCACCAGAATACCCAGTCGGCTGTTAGACAACAGCAACAACGGCAGCAACCTTCATTGCGGTGCCAGGTTTCGGATTTTGGAGCATTTTGGATTTGCAGATTAGGGGTGCTTAACCTGTGTCCTCACAATGCCCCTGGGAGGAAGCCATTGTCCCTCTTGCCAGAGGACAGAGGACATCCCTGCCCTGGTCACATGCTGGCAAGGGCCAGGGCGGCTGGTCTGACCCCAACCCTGTGTCTTCCGTGATGCCACGTTGTCCACGGAGGTTCTCTGAGTCTTTCTCCTCACATCCTAACGCGGCAGTGAGGGGCCCGAGGTTAAGGTCTCTTTCTTGAAAGAATCGCGTTTGAGCAAAAAAGCCCAGGGAGGCCACCGTCTCTCCGCCTCAGAGTCTCACACAGCTCTGACATTACGTAATAGACACGGGGCCGTCACGATTTCAAATGTTCAAATTTGTGACTGATCGATTGTGTTCACTAGACTGTGAGCTCCAGGAGGGCAGGGGACTTACCTGTTTGCTCATTTCCACTTCCCCTGCTTGTGACAGGCACCTCCCAGCACACAGTCTCTGCTACGCAAATATGTGTTTGGTGCATAAATGAACTAGTGATCCATTTAAAAGTAGAATTTCCAACTTTTTGTTCATAACTTTTCCCTACAAAAGGGCTTTGCTAAACGTCTAACTAAACATGACTGAATTTCTCTACTCAACTCCTTGGGTTCAAATCATGGCTCCTCCCTCCCTTCTAGCAAGTCGCTCACCTCTCTGGGCCTCAGTATCCTCATCTGGAAAATGGGGATGAGCCTGGCACCTAACTGAAAGTCACACGGGTGCATGCAAAGTGCTCAGGACACTGTCAGGATTGGTAGCTGTTATTATTGTGTTGTCACTTGTCTCCATCTGAGAACCAGGCCAGGGGCTTTGGGGGCAAAGGTGAACAAGGATGCTATCTTAGGGTGACTCAGGTTCCAGACTGCATCATGGAGAGTTCACAGGAAGGGGCATGGTGACAAGGAACCAACAGGTTGCTGAATGTGAGGGGAAGTGAGTGAACAGTGGTTAGCACCGGCTGGAAAAGTACACTCGGGTGAGTTGCTCAATCCAGCCGGTGACAGCGAGGCCCTCGGATACCCTGGGGGGGCCAGGTAGGTGCTCAGGGCCCAGCACGGAGGTGCCAGGCCTGAATGTCAGAGGGGCTGGGGATCCCCATGGCCTCCAGCTGGAGGTCCCAAGCCCTGGTGACACTGCGAGGCCTTTGGAAGGAGAAGGCATGACATTGCCTCAGCTGCTTCTGGCTTAATGCCTGAGCATCTCGCAGCCTCTTCCCTGCCTAGGGGAGACAGTCCCCTTCCTCCCAGGATGGGGGCCCTGGCGCCCCTCCACACGCACACACTCACACACACAGACACTCACACACAGACATGCACACTCACACACACATACACACACACACACTCACACACAGAGACACACAACCTAAATGCCCACATACACACACAGACACACACACTCATGTACACACACACACACTCTCACACACAACTTGGGAGACTCTCAGGGGCTCCAGCTTCCCCTGGCAGCTTCCTTCCTTGCCTTGGTTGAATCTTTATTTCCACCCAATCTCCCCCCTTGCGGCCACCAGTGTCCTTCTGCACAGATCATCCACGTGGGACCTGCCCGAGCGCCTGCTTCCCTCTCCCCATGTAACAACAACACCACAATAATAGTAATAGCTCGCATCTACTCAGCACTAGCCACGTTCCTGGCATTGTGCCTGTTACTTTACTCAAAATAACTCATTTAGTTCTCACAAAAGTGACCCCATTACCATCCCCAGTTCACAGATGGGGAAACTAAGGCCCAGAGCTTCATAGTCTGAACTCTGTAAAGGAGCTGGCAGGTCTTCTCCCGGCTGTCCTCCTGTCTGAACCTCGAGCGCATCTCCAGGTCACAGGATGTGCCTGGCAGCCAGAGGAGGAGTCTGGTGTCCAGCCTCCCTGCCAGGGAGAGGGGATCCCTCTGCATTACTCAAAAGGCAGGAGGGGAATGTCAAGGGCAATTTGGAAGCAATCACTTATCTATAAGATTTGCACATTGGTCCAATGCTCTTGAGACTACAAGGGATAGAAACTAAACCTAAAGACGCTTTAAAAGTAAGGAAACTTATAACCTCATAGAGCAGATGTTTGGAATGATGGGGAATCAAGGGTTGGTTAATTCAGCAGCTTAGTGACATTAGCAAGGGCCCAGGCCCTAGAACTTGGGCTTTACCCTCTAATTGGCTCTCCTCATTGGTTCAAAGTGGCTGCTGCTGCTCCAAACATCACAAGCCCTCTCCAACAACACTAGAGAGAGAAAACCTCTCTCTCTTTTTTCTTTTGATCTAAGAGCTTTCATGTGTAATTTTTTTTAATGTGGGCATCATTGGGAACTCCACACAATGATGTTTTATAAATGCTTTTTTATTATAGTAAGACCAGTTAACATGAGATCTACCCTTTTAACAAAGTTTTAAGTGTACCACACAATCTTGTTAACTATAGACATGATGTTGCACAGCAGATCTTTAAAACTTACTCATCTTGCATAACTGAAACTTCATACCCGTTGCATAGCAACTCCCTATTTCCCCCTCCCCAGCCCCCGGCAACCACCTGCTACTCTCTGCTTCTGTTTGAGTTCGACTATCGGAATCACATGGTATTTGTCCTTCTGTGACTGGCTTATTTCACTCAGCATAAGGACCCAGCAATTTTGTAATTTATCCAAAACACCTGAAATCTGCCTCTTAAAGAGATATCTGCGCTCCCGTGTTCACTGCAGCAGCGTTCACAGCAGCCAGTGTGGAAACAACCTAAACGCCCGCCGCAGGGTGAATGAATAGCGAAAACGTGCTGCAAACGTACAATGGCGCATTATTCAGCCTGCAAAAAGAAGGCAGTCGTGCATTCTGCCAAGTGAAATGAGCCTCTATCTCTTTTGAAGAGCAAGGAAACCTCTCCCAGGAGCCCCCGGCAGATTCCCCAGCACGTCTCATTGGCCAGAACCGCTTCCGCGTCCAGCCTGAACCAATCACCGGCCAGGAGAGCGGGCACTGTGATTGGCTCGGAGCGGCTGGAACCCGCGCCGGGGCCGGGCGAGGCCCGCCTTCCAGAGCCCCTGGCCTGGGAGCGAAACGAGGCGAGTGGGCGCTGTCGGGAAGGAGGAAGCGGAGGAATGGCTGGAAGAGGAAACAGCTCGTTGCCGGTATCAGCGTATCTACTTCCTGCTATCAGGACCTTCCGAACTGCCTCTATTTCTGTACTTTTCTGACCTGACTCTTCCTCTTTCTCATAAACTGTAAGCTCACCCACGTTCCTCCAGTAAATTCCCTTCCCACTTACATTAGCCGGATATGCCTGTCACTGTGACACCAAATTTCCTGAATGGTCATCCTCGGCGTCATTACCCCCCAATAGCATTGCTTGTGTTTATTGAGCACTTGCTATGTGCTAGGTCCTCACACCAGAGAGTCTCCACCAGGGGTGATTTTGCTCCGCAAGGCAATGTCTGGAGACATTTGCGATTGTCACAACTCGGGCAGTGGGGTGCCACTGGCATCTACTGGGTGGAGAGGACAGGGATGCTGCTAAACTGATCCTGCAGTGCACAGGAGACCCCCAAAACCAAGAATTATTTAGCAGCAAATGTCCGCAGTACAGAGATTGAGAAGCCCTCGCCTAACCCATCCCGGAGCGACTGACCGGGGTACTTCACAGAAAAGTAGCCGGTCCAGGACGCCCGGTGCCCGGGCTGGGAAACTCGGCCTTATGCTGTCCGTGGGCAGCAGAAGGGCTGGAGGGAGCTCAAGCCCATTGTGTTTCTCTAGATTATTCTATCTGTCCCCCCCGCCTTGGTCCAAGAGGAGCTCGGGGCAGCTAGAACCAGCGATCATTACTTGTACTTTCCACTACTTTCCACCAGTGAGAGAAGAAATACCCCGTGAACTCCAGGGAGGAAGAAACGCCCCGCAGCTCTTGGTATTCAGAGCGGTTCCTCATGAGTGAGTTTCACATGCGCCGAGGCAGGGTGGGCAGTGGGACAGCAAGAGGTGCATGCAGAAGGCCCATGTACTTGCCAGGATTTCTTGGAGCTGCAAGCAGTGGAAACCCAACCCCAGATGAGTTTTAAGAAGACAGAATGAGAGAGCTAGGTCTGCTTCAGACATCCGGGAACTCCAGTGCTGATTTTCTACCTCGAGCTGTCGCCGTCTCTCCGCTCTGCTCTGCCCGGGCTTGGCTGCATTCTCAGGCAGTGTCTCCTCGTGTGGTGGCACAGTGGCCGTGGCTGCTCCGGGCTGACATCCAACCAAGCTCAGCCACCATAAGGCAGCAACATCGTTCCTGTTCCAAAGTGGCAGAATTGAGTTCTTGTGGCCCCAACTGGATCGTGTGCCTGTCTGTGAACCCATCACAGTAGCCGGGGGCCTGGGACGTTCCGCCTGGCCAGGCGCAGTCCTGAGCCTACCCTGGGGATCCATGTGACGGAGGGGCGGGTGGCACTCCAAGGGCAAATCGGAGTGTTGTCTCCAGAAGAAGGGGAATGTGGGCTTGCGGGGGCCTAGACCACCGCAGACGCAGCGTCCCCAGCAGTTCACCCATCGAATCCAGCAAGGACCTACTTTGAGCAGGCACCGAGCCCAGAAATGACTCTGGCACCTTTCTGCCCTCTGGGAGGAAGGGAGGATATAAATAAGTGTAATTCAAAGCACCGTGTGATATGTCCTGAGAGAAAGAAACAAACAAAAGGCTACAGACGTGAGAGGCAAGGCCTTTAAACCCGTCCCTGAGGGGGGGATGAGAAAGGACACTCAGCTGGCAGGGACGGCTTGAGCAAGAGTGAGGAAGTGGGAAGGGACAGGGTGTGTTTGAAAACCAAGTCGTCCTCGTGGCTGGCTGCACGGGGACAAGTCTGCAGGGGGTAGTCAGGGTAGCTGGGGCAGGACCTGGCTAACTGGCTGAGGTGTTTGGGCTTATCCGGGTGGCAGTGGGGAGCCTTTGATGGTGGTAAAGCAGAGCAGAGGCCGGATCTAGAGTTGTGCTTGCTGAAGATGAACTCAACAGTTGTGGAAGGGCTGGAACAGGGAGAGGCTGGCAGGACAATTGGGCAGCTGTTGCAATTGTCCTGGGGCAGGTACTGGGCGTCAAAACCAGGGCAGAGGCAGTGGGAGGTAGCAGGTGGCAGCTTTCCTTGTTCACCTGCCTCCAAAACACCTTGACTCGGCACACCCAGAGCTGAGGGCAGGAGCTGCCCCCAGATCTGCTACTTTTCCCACATCCCTTTACGGAAATGGTCCTCCAGCCTCCCGGCTTCTCAGACCACGCACCCTGGAGCCACCCTGACCTTCTCTTCCCCACCCCTACTGTGGACCCTCGAGCCCCGCCCCCTCAGGCAACGCCGCAGGCCCCAACTTTGAGGACATGCTCAGAACCCCACTTCTCGCCATTCAGGCCGTGCTCCTCCCTGGTCCCCCCTCCCAGCCTTCTCCCCCTACCCTTGTTTTCTCCCTAGAGCGCCAGAGGGATCCTTTAAAAAGGCAATATCCCTTCTGTCCTGCTCAGAGCCCTCCAGTGGGTCTGGAGCACACTTAGAAGTTCAAAGTGCACTGGGCACTCTGACCCCTGACCTCCCTGAGCTCCAGTACAATTCCCTGCGCCAGGCCTCTCCTCTGTCGCCAGGGCTGGGCATGTCGGGGTGCGAGATAGGTGAGGGGTGGATGGAGGACTGGGAGGAGAGGCCTGACCCTGGCAGTGGCGTGACGGGAGGGTGGGGGCCGTGGGCTGATGCCAAGGTTACACAGCCATACTGAACAAAGCCCCGCCCCGCAGCTGGCCCTCGAGGAAGGGGCCGGGGCCACCCCAGAGAGCATCCCACCACCACTTCTGCACAGCATCTGGCGACCACAGCCTGTCCCAGCCCGGGCTGGGCGTCGGGAAGCAAAGGAGGAAGGAAGAGGGAACACAGAGCAGGTTTGTCCCCTGCCCCGGCTCCCGGCCCTTCTCGGGAAACCAGGGAGGTCACCACACCACCCAATTGGTCCCTGAGGCCTGGGCCACTCCTTTGGTTTTTTCTTAGAAAGATTTATGCTCAGGAAGCTGCTTCCTTGACAAACACGTGGACTTCACAAATATTTGCTGCCGACTCCTTGTGCCATTAGTGGGACATTTTTGCCAGAGCTGCCAACTGGATTTACCCCTCACCCAGAAGGCCCAGGCCATGAGGTGGTCAGGCCCCAATGTAGGGGAAAGTCCTGAGAAAGCAGAGACCATCGAAGCCTCTGGATCAGCTGTGACCAGGTGGGGAAACCGAGTCACTGACCTCTCACAGGGGCATGAAATCACCGGCTCATAGCACCTGCCAGAGCCAACCCATCTTAAGCCCACAGAGACTAAGGACAGGAGCCATCTGGGCCAGAGAGACCGAGCAGGTCCGGAAGGGGAGAAGGGAATGCAGAGAGGGGGTTGCGATCCCCATTCCCAATCAGGACTCACCGGGCTCCGTGCCCATTCCCTGGTTAGTGACAACCGCTCACACTCCTGCTCCAGCCGCCGTGTGTCAGGCTGTGTTCCGATATTCCACACACGTTACCTGGTTCAGGCAACAGGTACGTATTGAGCACCAACTCTGTGCAACACCCGCTTCTAGACGTTAGCTGTGAACGAAACACCCCAAATGCCCTGCCTTCATGGAACTGACCCTCCAGTGTCACAGTGAGGAAATGCAAGATGCTAGAAGGTGATAAGTGTTTTGGGGAAAATGTTCCAAGGAGGATTTTCAGTGCACAGCGCTTTGGAGGAGAGGAAACTGAGGCACAGAGAAGCTAAATGACTTGCCCAAGGTAACACAGCTGCTCAGGATTTGAGCAGCAGATGCAGGATTCGAACCCAAGCCCTCTGGCTCCAAAGCTCTGCTTCCTGACAAGGACTCCACGTTCCCTGTCTTTAGCACAGGCGACCCCAGAGCCTCAAGACAGGAAGGGCCTGGAGCGGGGCAGCAGCCAGGGTGGAGGCTGGAGCTGGCTTTAGCATCAGCGCAGCTCCCAGACTGCCAGCCTTGGAAGGCTTTTCTCCTCCCTGGGCCTCAGTTTCCACCTCTGCAAAATGGGAAGTTGCAATCCCTGCTCTGGAGTGGGGGCCCCTGAGGAGGTGCTGAGAAACTGCTCCATGACACTGGCCACGGTGACCCCAGCTGCTATGAGGCCTGCCCTGCGATGCACTCTCCACCTCCCGCCAGAGGTATCCATGAAACAGACCACGTGGATCCAACTCTCCCACCCAATTCTTAATGGCTCCGTCTCACTTAGGACTCTGGCTGTGGGTGGCCTTGACGTCCTCTTGCCCACACTCCCCTCGCTCACTTGGCTGTGGTCACCCAGCCTCCAGCTGCTTCTGCAAGTCCCCCAGCTTGGTCTTACGCTCTTGCCGTCCCCTCTGCCTGGAACCCAGAAGTGGAGCTCAGCTGTCTCTCTGAAACTGAGGCCCTCTTGTCACAGACAGACCCCGAGGGAGGCGGAGACACAGGCACACGGGCAGGCTCAGACACATGTGAGCTCACACACCAAAGGTGCAGAAAGCCACCCACAATACAAGGGTGTACAGAGAGACACGTGGAGCCACATGCACAGACACAGCCACAGACACGCCCAGGGAGACACACCCAGGGGACACACAGATGCCCAAAGCCACAAGGCTGCAAGACACGCGTGGGCACACTCAGAGGCAGTCAGGCACACGTCCTCCCCGCCCCACACATTCACAGGCGCACGCAGGGAGCTGCGGACCAGGCACCAAGGTGGACCAGAACACCCAACCCCCCCAACACACACACACACAAACACACTCTCACAAGCACGCGTCACCTCCCTCTGGCGCCCGGAACAGCCCTGTGCCAACCATCCTAGGACAGGGACCGCCTGCAGCCAACCCTGGCGGGAAGGTGTCCCAGAGAACAATGGCTCCCCTCTCCCACCATCCACGCAGACACAAGGAGTCATTGTCAGCCTGCCGCACACCATGGGGCGGCCTCTCCACGGGCCCTCCCGGCGGGCGTGCCTGCACGCAGGGGCGGAAGACTGGCGGCTCCCCAGGCCACCTTGCTCCCATCTGCCCACAGGGGGCCCTGCCCCATCCAGAGCCTCCTGCCTGCTCCTGCAGACCCCTGAGGGCTTAACTCCCTGGCCCACATCCCCTCCCCAACCCCCCAGGACTCTCCTTAAGGGGCAGCCAGGGCTTACGAGGGGTAGTTGGCTGGTCAAAAGTGTGGACTCTAGATTCAAACACACATGCTGTGTAACCTTGAGCAAGTCACTTCCCTTCTCTGAGCCTCAGCTTCCTCATCTGTAAAATGGGATAATGCTAGCAACTACCTCCCAGTGTTCATGGCACCATAAATTGAGTCAGGCATACGCCACACCAAGCATTGGGTGCAGCCCGGGACCCAGAAGGCCTGGGCTCCAGTCTCCACTCTGTCCCTTCCTTGCCGGGAGGCCTCAGGCAGTTGACATTGCCCCTCTGCACCTCGGTCTTCTCACCTTGGAAGTAGGTATGGTCACCATCCCCTCCACCCAGAGGTGGTCATTCCATGAGACCCTCACACTCAGGGCTTAGGATGGGCCTGGCACACAGCAGGCACTCAATCAGTGCTGGCCAAGGTCATTATCTGAATGGACTGCTGGGGCTGGTATATTCGTTTACCCCTTCTTTCCTATCCAATCTTTTCTGCGTACCTACTATGTGCCATGAGCTAAGCAGTTCACCCTGAAGTAGCTCCACCCCACTAGGCCACAGTTGGCTCCTGATAGATGTTTGTTGACTGACTGAATGAGAGAATGCAATTCACAGACCGTCACCACCTCCAGGCAGCACAAGGACACCAGTTAAGAGTGGTCGGGTGCCCTGGGTCAGCCTCTTAGGGGCCTGTGATGCCCCACCAGGGTCCTCATCTGTAAGGTGTGAACAGACACGGCCCCTGCTCCACAAGCAAGGCCATGGTGAGGACAAAGCAGAGGGGACAGAGGGAAAGTGCCACTCAGCAGCTATGATGCCAGGGCCACCCTCCCAGGAGTGCCACCATCTTTTCAGGGCCCGCTCCTTCTTGCCTCCCAGTCTCTGCTCAGATGGCACCTCCCCGGGCAGCCATGCCCACCCTAGTCCCCACCTACACTCTGCGTAGTTGCATCAGAAACGTTCAGCAGCCCTGGCCCCAGCACGTGCACGTGGTGTCATTTCACACCTGTCTCCCCAGACCGGGACTCTCAACCTTGGCACTACTGCCATTTGGGGACAGACCATCCTTTGTGGGAGGCTGTCCGGGGCACTGCAGCATTAGCTTAGCAGCCCCCTACCCTCTAGATGCCAGTAGCACCTTCCCCCCACCCAGCTGTGAAAACCACTAATATCTCCATATAGCCAAGTGTCCCCTGGGGTACAAAATCACCCCCAATTGAGAACCACTGGCTGAGACAATGAGCTGCCAGAGGACAGGGATTTTGATTCGTTCGGTTCCCTGCTCTATGCCCCTGTGCATACAGTAAGCATCAATGCATACTTGTCGAGTGAATTTTGAAGAGATACAACTTATCCACATGTGCTGTTCCCCTTTCCTGGATTACTTTTCCACCCTCTTGGTCTGGTGAACTCCTACTCATACTTCAGGACCCTAGTAGGCAACTTATATGAGGAAAGTGAGCCAAGCAGGGGCTGGGCAAACAGGAAAGCACATACCGTGTCCTGCTCTGAACGAGGCACTCATGTCCCCACTCCAGCCCTCCTATGTCCCGCAGGAATATGGGTGTAGTGTGGCCAGATCTTCCCATTTTTCAAGAGAAGCCAGAGGAATGGATTTTATATGAAATCTCCTGGCATTTAAAATGCTGGCAACTGATTCACATTTTTAAAAAAAAAATACTTCAAGGGCCAAATTAAACATATCTCGAGACTGGATTTGGCTTGTGGGTGGCTGGTCATGGAGGCCTGCGCTAGGGTGTTCGATGGGTGGGGACACCTGTGAGGATGGCACAGTGTCAGGGAACAGTGCTTCCTGGTGTCTCACTTGTATCTGCTGTAGCAGTTGCAGGGGGTGTCCTCGCGCAGCTGAGGCAGATCCAATGGGGGACCGAAGGGCACAGGTGGCAGCCCCAGCTCTGGGCAACCCCCACAGGCAACCACCAGCCCACCCCAGACCGGCTCCAAGCCCAGCTCAGCCCAGAGTCCGCAGGGCGGGGGATGGGAGGGGGGAGGTCCCATCCTGGGGGCTGGGAGAGGCCCATTTATGGCTCTAAAATTCCTACACACCAGGCCTAGGAGGAAATAAGCGTCCATGTGGGGTTGCCCACCCCCAGGCTCCTTGGCCTCTCTAAGAAGTAAGAACAGGGAAACTGAGGCAGGGCTGGGCGAGAGACCTGGGCCTGCAGTCCTCCAGCGGCCTTGGAGGGAGCCAGGACGCTGACTTCCCCGGAAAGTCCCTCTTATTTGGGAACTGGCTGGGTGCCAGGGAACAAGGACACCAGGGTCCCCTCGTCTTGGAGGCTTCTGCCGTACCCAGCAGCTCCTCAAGCTTCTGCCCTTTCTGGGACAGAACTTTCCAGAAACAGACAAGTAGAAAGCCTATCTCTGGAAACCCTGGGCCTCCTTGATGGAGCTGTGGAAATGACATCCTATTTGGGGGACAATGTGGGACTGTGGGACCAGAAGGCAGAGGCGTGAGCCCCAGTCCCAGGCTCCAATGTCAGCTGGGGCCCCGGAAGCCAGAGCCCCCTCTCGAGAGTCTGATGGCCCCGCCAGCCCTTTTTCTCAGCCAGACCTCAGGTCACACCGGACAGTGCACCGTCACCCTAGAGGCCACGGGTCCTGCAGACCAGAATTCAAGGCCTCACGCCACTGTGAGCTGAGGCGGGTCACTTGGACTCTCTGGCCTTGTTTCTGCCTCTGTAAAAGGCGTCCTTCCACTGCGGGACTTCAGCAAGCACCCGGAGCACGGTAGGTGTGCCGGGAGGACAGGCAGTGACCGTTAGTGAGCAAGTACCCCGTGCTGGTGCTAGCCTATCTGCACTCATCGCTCTTCCATCCTCACCACGAAACCCCGCGCCTGTTCAGCCGACACTGGGTGCACACCTCCTGCAGCCACGCTCAGCAGACTTAACGGAGAACAAGGAAGAGCTGGACTCCGCCCGCTCCGAGTTTGCAGTCTGGAGGGTGGGGAGTGGCAAACTCCCAAAATTATGCCACATGGTTGGTGCTTTGGGAAGCGTAGAGGGTGAGGGGTGCAATTTGGAAGTGGAGGTCAGAGCGTGCCCCTGGGAGTGCTGAGACTGAGACCTGGATCCGGTGAGGGGGGAAGCCCTGTGGGTGTCTAGAGGAAAGTGCTACAGGCAGAGGGAACAGCCAGTGCAAAGGCCCTGAGGCAGGCGTGTGCATGGCATGGTGGAGGAGAAAGAGGAGCCCAGGGTGGCTGGAGGACAGGGGACAGAGAGAGGGAATAAGAGGAGATAGGGTCAGGAGGGGACCACGGTAGGACACAGAGGGAACTTGGGCTCATCCACCAAGGGAGGTGGGAGTCATGGGAGAGTTTTGAGCAGAGGAGGGTCATGCTCTAACTTCCTATTATTATCCGCATCTTAAAGGTGAGGAAACTGAGTCTCAGAGAGATGAAGTCACTCACCCAAGATCGCGCAGCCAGCAAATGGCAGAGGTGGCATTTGGACCCATTTCCCTGTGGCTTCCAAAGCCGGAATATTTCCATTCCATCAACTGCCCCCAGGTCCGGCTTGAGCCAGGAGGCAGGATGGCGGGGCGGGGAGGGCCTCCTAGAGCTGCTCTTTGGAGCCTCCTGGCTCTGCCTGGCCCGCCCCATCCTGCCCCAGCGTCCCTCCCCACCATGCCTTCTCTCTTGCCCTCAGCCACCCGCGAAAGGCCATCCCCCAGACAAGTGCAAATTGGATTTTTGGCAATGGAAAAAAAAAAACTGAGCCATTCAAAGGACTCCGGCACTAACGAGGGGAGGCGGACGGGGGCCGGAGCCTCTGGGGCAGCGTGGCTCTGCCTCTAATTTGCAGAGTGGCCAGGGTAAGTCCCTGGCCTCCAAAGCTGTGCTTGCTTTAGGGACAATCACTTTCTTTTTCTTGTAAAAGGAAGAAAAATTGTCAGGCTGTCGGTTTCACTCTGAGCTCGTCCGTTGTCTTTCCAGTAACTGAGGGCAAGAGGCTGGGCCACCGCCCAGAGGCTGCCCGAGGAGGCCTGGGGGCTGTGGTTGGTGCCACCTGGCCCCCCTTGCATCACCTCCCTCCCTCTCCCCCGCACCCCTCCCGCCCCCTCCAATAATTGTGGTATTTGGTTTTCCCTCCACACCAAATGTGAAACTCCCCTG
Organism: Varecia variegata; assembly: GCA_028533085.1. Lineage (NCBI taxonomy): Eukaryota > Metazoa > Chordata > Mammalia > Primates > Lemuridae > Varecia > Varecia variegata. The sequence goes on along the minus strand of CM052436.1, from coordinate 199,998,886 downwards.
GAGGTAACGCAGAAGGAAGTCTATGTGAATCTCTGAGCTGTGGTTGAATGAAGGTATTCTTAGGCGCCTGCCTGCAAGGGTGGTGAACTTCTGGTGCTAAAAGCAGAATTGCTTTTCAGTAAATGTTATTACTCAAAAGGAAGTTGTCACCACCACTGTCACCTAGAGCCTCTTCCAACTGCCACCCTGTCTGCATGGCCCAATGGGGGAAGGGGTCTCTGGGGGCCTCCAAGGACCCCATCCAGCCCCCAGGGGCAGCTCCGGCTGTCTCAGCTGACCCTGGACAGCCCAGGCTGAGGTTCAGATGCCCACAGCCTGCCTGGGCAGCGGATCTCAAAGTAGCAGCTGTTTCCTGACTCAGCATTTAAAAGTCCCAACGCTTGAGAGGTCTTGGCTGAGCGGAGCCGAGCCGGAGCTAGAGGTGGGGTCGGGGGCGCTCAGGAGAGCTGCCGGTTGCCTGTTTTTCCCAGAGCTGTTGTCTGTCTCGGCAACTCACCTCTCCTAATCCCTGTTTCCTCTTCTCTAAAATGAGAAGGTCATAATTCCTCGATGTAAAGAGCTAAGCATAATAATTGACTCTAGTAGATACTTAATAAGTGGCCAGGTTGTTATTAATAGTAAAAATGAGGCTGGATTGAAATCAGACAGACCAGAGCTCAGATCTCAGCTCTGCCACTACTAGTTGCACAACCCTGGACAAGTCCATTCGCCTCTTTGAGCCTCAGTCTTTTCCAGGGTGAAGTAGGGGTGATGATGACACCTGTCACTAAGGTTGCTGGGAGAATTCCGCGAGTCGGAGCGTGTAAGTCACAAGACACGCGGTGCACATGCAGCAAGGCCCAGTTCCCTTCCTGCTCTCTACTGTCTTACCGAGGATGGCCCCTGGGCTGCGGCTCCACCCACACAGCCCAGGTCACAGGCTGCAGCCGTGTCCATCCCTCACTGAGACGCGCCCGTGAACGTGCGCACCAGAGCCCAGGGGACAGGCAAGATGCACCCAGGCCAACCTCGGAGGAGCAGATTAGCCCACTTGACAGCCATGTGAGAAAGGAGTCCAAACAGACCCCTTGCACTGAGGGTCGTGCTTCCGTCTAGCGCTATCAGAGGATGCCATGAGGTCCGTTCCTGTGCCTGCCACAGCCTTTTCTACAGCCCCAAAAAGTGACAATTACTGAGCAGCCACTGCATGCAAGCACGTGCTCTGCATGCTTCGTGGACCATCTCACTGCACCTCCACGGCAACCCCATGACACAGGTCCTCTCATGGCTCAGCCACCGGCACACGTGGAAACGGAGGCCCAGGGAGGGGAGAGGACTGGTAGGCTGAGACTGAACCCAGACCCTCCCCTTGTTGAGCCTACACACCGAATCACTGCACTACGTGTGGTGTTTGAGAGTCCCACGGTGCCTCCGTGTTACCAAAGATACAGTTATGAGCAGTAGCGCCTGGGTATAGAAAATTGTATATTATACTCTTTCTTGAATTTTTTCTTTCGAGATTATTGTAGATTCACGTGCAGTTGTAAGAGCTAGAGAGATCCCATGGACCCTTTCCTGTTTCCCTCAGTGGTAACATGTGGCAAGACTGCAGTACAATATCACAACACGGATATTGACAGTGCCACAGTCATGATACAGAACACGTCCATCACCAAAGGGTCCCTCATTGCCCTTGTATTGCCAAACGCACCTGCCACCCCCAACCCTGTCCTGACCCACGGCAACCGCTAACCTGTTGCCCATTTCTATAATTGTGTGGTTTCAAGAATGTTCCGTGAGTGGAATCCTATGGTATGTAACCTTTTGGGATTGGCTTTTTTCACCTAGCATAAGACTCTGAAGATTCATTCTAACTGTTGTGTGTATCAATATTTTATTTCCTTTTATTGCTGAGTAGCATTCCAGGGTGTGAATATAACACAGTTTCTTTAACTACTCACCTGCAGCCAGGCAGCCGATTGTTCCACGTTTTGCCTACGGTGAAGAGAGCTGGCATGAACATTTGTGCACAGGTCTCTGTGTGAACAGAAGTGTTCATTTCTATGTCCAGGGGTGCAAATGATGAGTCATGTGGTCATTTTTTAAGAACTGTTTTCCAGAATACTGTATCATTTTATATCCCCACCAGAATGTATGACTGACCTCGTTTCTCCAACCCTCGCCAATGTTTATGGTTCTCATCATTTTGTTATTTTGGTCATTCTGATACATGTGTAGTAATATCTGATTGTGTCCTTAATTTGCATGTCCCTGATGGCTACTGATGTTAACATTGTTTCATGTGCTTGTCTGGGTGTTCTCTTCAGTGAAATGTCTGTTCCTGTCTTCTGCTCAGTTTCTGTTCAGATCTTTTCTTTTTTTAACTCCTGAGTTTAGAGAGTTCTTCACACAGTCTAGATACTAGTCCTTCATCAGATATGTGGTTTGCAAATATTTTCTCCCAGTCTGTAACTTGTTTTTTCATCCTCTCTCTTAAGAGGGCCTTTCCATAGCACAAGATTTTAACTTTGATGAGGTCCAATTTATCAGTTTTCTTCCTTTTATTAATCATGTTTTTTGGTGTTCACATCTAATAATTCTTTGCCTAGCCTTAGATCCTGAAGATTGATCTTCTGGTTTTTTCCTAAATGTTTTGTAGTTTTGTGTTTTACATTTAAGTGCGTGATCCATTTTGAGTGAATTATTGTATAAGGTGTGAGGTTTGGGTCAATGTGCTTTTTTTGTTTCTTGCATATGGATGTCTAATTGCTCCAGCACTCTTTGTTGAAAAGACCATTCTTCTTCCATTGAATTGCTTTTGCATCTTTGTCAAAAATCAGCTGGGCACATCTGTGTGGGTCTATTTCTGGTTTCTTTATTCTGTTTCACTGATTTTTGTGTCTATCCCTCTGCAATACCAGGCTGTCTTGATTACTGCAGCTGTATAGTAAACCTTAGCATTGCATGGAGCGAGTCCTCCCACATATAGAAAATTGTATACTGTATTTTAATTCATTGGTAAGTGGGGTGGCAAAACTCTGTTCTTCAACTTATTTATTTGAAAAGAAAACACTGAGGCAGAGGTGGCGAAGGGTCCACCAAAGAGTCACGCTCCTCCTCCAGAGTGCAGAGTGGCTGTAGGTAAACAGCTGCCCAGCCAGGGACTATATTTCCCAACTGCCTTTGCACCTGGGTGGAACCATGTGACTAGTTCTGGCCAATGGACTGTGAGGAGAGCTGATGGGTATGTCATTCGGGGCTGGTGGCTGAGCATGGGTTCCTTGTCCACCATCTCACCTTTCTTGGCTGCTGGCTGGACTTTGACCCCCAGGGTGACCTTGGGAACTACCTGTTGAAGATGGCTGAGCCCCCATTGGTCAGGATTCCTGTGTGACTGACTATGTGAAGTAGAGCTCCTCTTCCCCGATGACCATGCCAACAACCAGAAATGTCTGTATTTATGAATGAAATGCTGTATCACTGTTAAATTTTAGAAGTTGAAAGAAAAACTACAATTTATGAAATGTCCATCCACGTACAACTTAAAACCTTTTCATATACCCCTGAAATATTCATGGTTTGGGAAATATAAATTCTAAATCCTGTGATAGATGTTAATCCATACTCTTCCTTCTACAGCTAGAAAAACAGAGGCCCAGAGAGGGAAAGAGTTTGACCAAGGTCACACAGCAAATCCAAGGCTGAGCCCAAGCAATTCCACTAGTTACATGTAACTGATTTCTATTAACCTTTGATTCCTTCTTTTAAAGGATGGGCAAGTCTGAGCGTGTGTCATCCCAGACTCCAAGTGGATGATTATGAAAACAAATCATAATTAATAATTCCTTATGTGGCAAGTCAGAGAGTTTCCGGGGCAGGGTGGCGCCAGTTTTGGGGAGAAGTAATTTTAAGACTTCCCGCCTTCCATGGGGGGTGGGGGAGCAATTTAAAATAAACTCTAATAAACATGGCTCATACAGCTATGACCTTTGGAATGAAGCATTTGCCTCCAAAAACCAATTGGCCTTTATGATGTGGGGTTTGTCTGTGTGTTGAGGCTTTAAAAAAAAAAAAAAAGACCACGAGGAATTTATGGGAAACAACAACAACAACAACTGCTTGCGGTTGCTGCACTGAGTGAGTCAAGGGTGTCAGAGACGGTAACTTTGGAGGACACAGGAGAGAGGGGCTGCCAAGGACGCCCGTGTCAGACGCACAGACCAGGTGCCGGGCACAAGCCTGCTCTGCTTAAAATAGCAGTGAGTCTTCTTCAGTCACTGAGTTCACCACTCTGTGCCTCAGTTTCCCCATCTGTAAAATAGAGATTATTAAAGAACGTGCCACACAAGGCTAGTTGAGATTAAAGAGAGACAATGTGTGCAGAGCTGCCAGACAGTAGGTCGTCAGCTTATATTTACCCTAGTAACATCACTACAGGGTAAATTACTCTTTGGGCACAAAGAATTGAGAAAATCATACTCCTGTGCTCTGCAGTTCCCTGTCCGGCCTTCACAATTTAAAAACACCGGCTGCTGGGTCCCACCGCAGAGATTCCACTGCAGTGGCTTGGGGTTGAGGGGTGGGCATAGGGGCCTTTAGGCTTACCAGGTGGATCGGTGGGCAGCCAAGTTTGAGAGTCCCTCCTTAGTCTCCTCGCGGATCTGGGTACATTTACATCATGTTGTGATAAAACATTGGTCTGCCCTTCCCCCCTTCGTCTATGGTTGTTTTTACGCTCTAACCACGTGGCTGTATGTATGTCTAGTTTATTGCTTTTCATTTCTAAGTTCTGCATCCTCCACATTTCTCTCAGCCCCTCTCCCAGGTTGCCTCCCCCCGATGTAGGAGGTCATGACGAACTCTCCTTGCATGCCCCTTGACTGGGGGAGAATTTCTCCAAGACTTTGTATTATTATGAAAGTTTAACCCAGTGTCTCCAACAGCTGAATCTGCACCCCAGTGGGTAGGGCTCCAGCCCTCGAAGTTTTTAAAATGCTCTCCCGGCGATCCTGGGAGGAATAAGGATTGAGACCCCCTGGCTTAGCCAAAACATCCGTCATGGAAACACCAGGAAACTTCAAGGGAAAGAAGAAATGTCAATGAGCTAACAATGTCATTTCAGTCCCTTTGTCTGTACATTTACCGAGGGCCCTGGGGACAGATATGATGACCAGAGTTAGGGCAAAGGGGCCACAAGATTGGAACTCGGGACTTCCGGACATGTATGTCCTTAACCCTCAAGATCAACTCCTGACCTTAAGTTATTTGCCCCCCAGTGGGGCCCGCAGTGATGTAAGAGGACAGCTATAATCCACCGCAGTGACTGCAAATATTAGAAGTTCATGTGAGGAACAGGGTGGCATGAAGTGATTGGCTGATTTATGAGGGTCTGGTAAGGCTTGTTGGAGGGGGTGACATCTGAGCAGGGATTTGAAGAGTGAATAGGAGTCTGCTTGAGAAAGCTCAGGAACAAGCAAACATTTGTCGCAGAGGGTGCCCCATTCGTATCACCTAGACGACACTCACTCTTGCTTCCTGCAGATGTCTACAACTCTCTGCTTGGGAGCTTCTATCTGGCTGCCGGTGTGTGCTTAGCCAGAAGATCTAAAAAGTCAGAATTAGCCCCTGGAATTAACCTTCAGCTGACGACTGATGGGAATTTGGACGATACATGGCCCATTTCCTCGCCCCTTGGCTGGAATAACTCTGAGGTGTATGTTCTACACTGTCTCCCAGAGTTTCCCAGTGGGACTGAGGTCCAGTTGCCCACAGTGATGACTGATTTAATAACCCGTGTTTTATGTGTTTTCCTTCCCTATCTTTTTACCCACCCTGCTATGGGTGCTTCCTGGGATCACCACCAAAGAATACTCCTTGCACTTGAATTCTTCTCTGAGGGTTTGTTTCTGGGAGAACTCAGACCAAGATCCTCCATGAAGGAGATGGCATGTGCAAAGGCACAGTGGCAGGAACCCACATGGTATGTGCAGGAAAGTGTCCGGTAGCTTGTTGCACAAGTGACATTTGGAGAGAAAGCTGAAGAGGCCAGGGACACAGGTCAAGAGTGGCCACACAGGTCTCAACTGCCACCCCGAAGTCTTGGACTTCTTCCCACAGTCTCCAGTCACACTGCAGGAACTGGGCTTTGGGACAGGCAGGAAAATGAGCTGATTATTCAGATACCTCGAGGATGTTTTGGTGCAGCTGGCAGACTGGAGGGTGCCAAATTCTCCAATCATTGCTTCAATTATCCACCTGGCCTTTGAGTTTATTTGAACAAGATCCAATTCTGCCCTGGACAAGGCAGAAGACTGGCAAGTGGCCACTGCCTTTATTTGGGTGGAGACAGGCAGCTGGGAAACGGCTGCCCAGCCAGTGTGGCTTCCGAGGGAGGCTTCCCTCCCAGAGGAGAGAGGCCCCCCAGTCCTGCAGCCTCCAGTCTGAGACCCCCCCATGGGTCAGCAGGGCCTACCCAAGATTCTGTTCTTTCTCACCCCCTCCCCACGCGGTGCCCAGTCTCAGGGACAAGCAGACATCTGGAACTCCAGACAGGGCTCGGGGAGAGGGCCGGCGAATACCTCATCGTGCTTGGGGACTCTGGGGGTCATGACGGTGCCTGTCTGGGCCTTGGTTTGCTGCTCTGTCTAATGGGTCTGTGGTCTCTGGTGGGGCCGTAGGACTTGAGAAGGAGTCCAGCCGTATCTGACTCAGAGCCCAGCCAAGCCTCCCGTTTTATAGATAGGGAAAACCGAAACCCAGAGAGGAAAAGAAGCTCATCTGAGTTCACCCAGCAAGACAGTGCCAGGGAAGAGCTGCGAATCTTACGCCAAGTGTGATGGGGAGACGTGGGACTTGGAAAGTTTCCTACCTGAGCCACACTGCCTGGGTCCAAACCCTGCCTTCCTTGCCCAGCTGTGTGATCCTGGGTGTGCTGCTTAGTCTCTCTGACCCTCGGTTTCCTCCTCTGTGCAGTGGAGATCGTGATGCACCACTGTCACAGGACGGCTGTGAGCACTAAGTGTGGCCTCTTCCCTTGCCCCTCGCCCTGTGGGACAACTCTAGAGGACAAGAAGGAACTGTCCCAGACTGCCTGCAGAGAACCCAGAGACAGCTTCATCTATTAGCTCTCCACTCCCCCTTCAGAAAAACAATCTGCTCTGAGAGACTCAAGGGTCCACCCAGGCAGGGATCATCCCCGTGCCTGGGCCACAGTGAACCCCATCACACCCCCATGATGCCCCCTCCCCTGTGACTGCAGGAGCCTCCAGGGCCCAACTTGATAGGTTAAGCCTCAAAGTTTAGTTCCAGCAAAGTTAAGTCGCTGACTTGCCAGCAATTTCCCACCCTGGGCTGTAGCGGGGCCAGGCAGGGGAGGGAGAACAACGGCTTTTGTCTGCACAGCCTCAGAGGAGGGTGAGAAATACAGATCCTGCCCAATCATGTGGAAGCCCCTGGAGCTCCCTGCTCAGGCTTGGGGCCAGAGGAGGCAAGTCCAGACAGCCAAGTGAGAGATCCACAGCCCAAGGGTGGGAAGTGATGCTGGAAGAATACCCATCCGTCCACCCATCTATCCATATCCACCCATTTATCCATCTATCTATCCATCCATCCACATATCCATCCATCCAAGCATCTACCCCACCCATCTATCCATTCATCTATTTCTCCGTCTCTCCCTCCCTCCATCCTTCCATCCAGGCATCCACCCACCCATCTATCCATACATGTATTCATCCTTCCATCCATCCATCTGTCCATCTATCCATCTACCCATCCATCTATCCATCCATCCACGCACCCATCCATCTACCCATCCATCCATCCAAGCATCTACCCACCCATCTATTCCTCCTCTCTTTACCTCCCTCCCTCCTTCCCTCCCTCGATCCACCCACTCATCTGTCCTTCCCTCCATTCATCCACCCACCCATTTGTCCTTCCCTCCATTCATCCACCCACCCATCTGTCTGTCCATCCATTCCATAAGCACATATGGAGCATTATGGAAGAACAGGCTCTGGGTGGACACTGGGGATATGCTGTGAATAAAGTCCCTACCCTCATGGGGCTGATATTCTAGGCTTGAACAATAGGCATTCTAGGGATGAACAATAAACAATTATATAAATATTTAATATAGTGACAGAAGGTGAAAAGTGCTAGGAGGAAAAATAAACCCAGGTAGAAAAGCAACATCCAGAGCCCCTGAGACGGGGTGGCCAAGGAAGGCAAGAAGGAAGTGATGGGCCTGATCTGTCAGGGGAACAGTAAGTGCAAAGGCCCTGAGGCAGGACTGAGCTTGGCCATTGTGGAGGGAGGGAATGGGAGGGAGAGGAGGGAGGGATAAAGCTGGAGGGGCCCCGGAACAGGAAAACCCAGCTCTAGCTCCAGCTATGCAGTCAGGGGCTTCCTCTCCCTCTCAGACCTCAGTCTTCCCATCTACAAAATGAAGCCCTAGGTGGGACTGTCCTTTCCCATTTGAGGCCCTGTTATTTTAAAAAATGACTACCTTGCTCTTGCCTGGGGGTCTAGGGCAGCAGGGTCTAGACCGTAAAGGTGAAGAATGCAGGCTCTGGAGTCAAGGTATTTAATCTTGCTGTGTCTCAGTGTTCCCAGCAGCAAAATGGGAATAATAATACCCCTCACAGGGCTCTCATAGGATTCAATGGGATGGTGGAAGTAAAGCGCCTGTCCTGGACGCCTTCCCCGTGGCTGCTGTGATATGGTAATAATTAGGTATGACAGCAATAGCATCTTTTGCTGACCTCCAACTCAGAGGCAAAGAGGGTGAAACCCTCAGATGCCCCTCAATTGGAATACTGGTCTTGGTTGGCAGGGCAAGGCTGGCACAAGCCTGGGGACTGGGTCTCCAATGCTTGGCTCTAATCACAAGGGGATTTCTGGGGGGCAGTGTGGATAGAGCCCTTTGAGCTGGACAGGCAGCTCAGTACCAGCACAAAGCCTGCCTCCCGCCCAGCTACACTATGTCCAGTGCTGTGGCCTTGAGCTCGTTCCCCTCTCTGAGCCTCAGTTTCCAAATCAGAAGCATTGCTCGGGTCTTCATCCCAGCTCGTCTGATCCATCCCTGCCCCAGGACCTTTGCATTTGCTGAGTCCCTCTACCCATTCATTCATCCACCCGTCCACCCACCCATCCCATGACATGCACCTTCCAAAACATTCTCCTCCCTCAGGGCTCTGCTCAAATGTCACTTCAGAGGTGACTTCCCACCCCAACATAACCCCCATCCCTGTTCATTCTCTACCTCTGCACGTGGTTCACTTGTCTTCAGAATACTCAACACTTTCTGAAAGGACCTGCTATCTCCTTGCTTGCTTCTTTATTGCCTGTGTCCTCAACTAGAATGTCAGCTCCACCAGGACAGACTGTGTCTGCCTCTCCCACCGTGTCTCCAACGGCTAGTGCAGAGTGGGCACTCAGTAAATATTTGCTGCATGGATAATGGGGACTTAATGACTCCTTTAGTTTTCTTTTAAAAATTTTTTCCACCTTATGTCGTCAGGATCTATGTAGAAAAAAATAAAAAGATTTTCCACTTAAATATTAATTTTAATTACACAATTAACCCATTATTACACTCTTTAGAAGTTTTTTTTACTGTTGAAATTTATAGTTAAAATTCCCTGTGACGTCCATCCTGGACATTCCCTGAGGCGGCCGTGTAATGAGTTTGGTTTGCACCCTTCTAGACTTATTTATGTGCACGCACCTAGAAATGCCTAATATTGTTGTTGATATTGTGTGTGTGCATGTGTGTGTGTTTATATAAATGGCGGATCAGACAGGGCTCAGAGTTGCAGGCAACGTAAACAACTCTGAATAATTATGATAGTTAAACTTTTTGCATCAACTTGACCAGGTTTTAGTGCCCAGGTGTTTGGTCAAATACTAATCTAGCTGTTGCTGTGAAGGTGTTCTGTGGATGTGATTAACATCTGCAATCAGCTGACTTTAAAGCAAAGGAAATCACCCTCAACTCATCCAATCAGTTGAAGGCCTTGAGAGCAAAAACTGAGGTTTCCTGTAGAAGAAGGAATTCTGCCCCAGGACTGGAACATGGAAGTCTTGCCTGAGTTTTCAGCCTGCTGGCTGCCCTACAAATTTCAGATGTGCCAACCTCTGCAGTTTCATGAGCCAATCCCTTCCTGTCAGACTTTGTTCCTCTGGAATACCCTGGATGATACTAATTTAAACAGATGGCTCACACCTATAATCCCTGCACTTTCAGAGGCCAAGGTGGGAGGATCACTTGAGACCAGGAGTTCAAGACCAGCCTGAGCAACATAGAGGGACCCTCGTCTCTACAAAATATAAAGAAACTTAGCCAGGCATGGTGGCACACACCTGTAGTCCCAGCTACTCAGGAGACTGAGGCAGGAGGATCACGTAAGCCCAGGAGTTTGAGGTTACAGTGACCTATGATTGTTCCACTGCACTTCAGCCTGGGCAGCAGAGCAAGACCCTGTCTCAAAAAAAAAACAAAGCAAAACAGAGAAGCAATCTATTAAAAGTGCTTTGGACAATCAATCCAATAAACAAACAAGGCAAAGACTTGAGCAGGCATTTCACAAAAGGGAACACCCAGAGGACCAATAAATATGCAAAAGTGCTTCACATCCTAGACCAGCAGGGAAATGCAAATTAAAGCCACAATGAGATAACCACTGTAAACCCACCAGAATGGCTAAAATGAAAAGTATGGAAAATAGCAAGAGTTGATGAAGATGTGGAACATCTGGAAAGAACTCTCATATATGACTGGTAGGAATGCAAAATGGGGCAAGGACTTTGGAAAACTCTGGCAATTTAATAAAGTGAAACAGACACTTTCTGTACGACCCAACAATAGATCTATACTCAACAGTAATACAGAGAGATGTTGCCAAAAGACAGGGACACAGTTGTTCATTGTAGCCCTGTTCATAAATCGCCCCCACTAGAAAGTATCAAGTGCCCTTCAATAGGAGAATGAATGAATGGACCGAATCACTCTCAGACAATGGACTACTGCCCCGCAATTCGATGAAAATGAATGGCCTGCAACCACACGCAACAGCAGCGGTGAATCTCAAAGGCTTTAACCTTAAGGGAAAGAGGCCAGACACAAACAAACACATACTGTTTGATTCCTTTTATATAAAGTACTAGAAATAGACATAACTCCCCTTGGTTACCCTCAGGGAAGTCGTGACTGGAGGAGGGTGTAAGGGAACCTTCAGGGAACTGAAATGTTCTGCTTCTTGATGTGGGGCTGGTTTCACAGGTGTGCTCGCTTATGAAGATCTCTCGAGGTATCACTTACGACCTGTGTACTTGTCTGTATGTGCTCTACACTTTAGTGAAAAGTTCAAAATAAAATAGGAGATTTGGGTAGCCTGGGAGGGTGGGAGAACCAGGCTTAAGGGCAGCAGGGACAGCGCCCCAAATCACACCGCAAGACTGGATCGGTAAGCCATTGCTGCTGCCCCTGGACTGTCTCTGCTTCCAAGTCTGGGTAGGCACATCTGATTGGTGGAGGCTGGGTCATGTGACCACCCCATAGCTGCAAGGGATGCCTGGAAGAGTGAGCATCTAGCAGGTTCAGCGTCAATGAGGGAGGTGGGCAGGCTGTACCTCAAAAGATGGGGAGCCTCAGACCACTGCAAGGTGTTTAACCCTTCCCCAGTGGATGGATACTTAGGTTTCTTCCAATGACCATCTTGATCCATACTCCTTGTGCCTGTGTGTGGATGTTTCTCTAAGGGAGACACCAAACAATGGAACTACAGTTATAGAAAATATGAATTTCCTGTTTTACTGGATACCATAAAACTGCCTTCCTGAGAGGCTGTTTCAATTTACACTGCCACCAGCAATATGTCAGTGTGACCATTTTCCTCCAGTCTCCTAACATTTTACATCATCAATCTTCTTGTGCCAACCTGAGGAGTGTTACTGTTTTCATTTGTATTTGCCTAACTATCAACAAAGCCAAACATCTTGCATGCTTATTTGCCATATGTAAATTGCCTGTTCTCATCCACTACCCATTATTCCAGTGGGTTTGTGTGGTTGTTTTTTTTCTTATCATTCTACAGGAACTCTTTATAGAGTGTGGAAATAAATCCTTTGTCTACATTTATGTTTCAAGTATTTTTCCGAGGTTGTCATTTATCGTTTAGCTTTGGAGTGGCCACATGCTGTCCCCCCAGGCTCACCACTTTTCTGAGGCTGAGAAATGGACGCTGAGGGGAAGAAGATGGGGATGAAGGGGAAAAGGGATCTTTCTGACCTGACCCTGTTTTGTTCCCACTAGCCCTGAGTACATTTTGTAATACCGCACATCATTGCTTCATTTCCTTGTTCTTGTCACCAACAGAAAATAGTAATAGAACCCCAGCCACAGAACTTCTCAACTTTCACTTTACAATTCTTTTTCCAGCTCAACATTTACAGAATTTGGAGTGAAGAAGAGGAACTCCCAGGGCTCTTAGCACCCTCAGTGTCCCTGGCAGGGTGGGCAACAAAGCTGAGCACCCCTCACAGGTATCATTGATTTACTGACATGGTGAATGGAGAAACTGGGTTAATTCAAAGACTTTGCAAGTGGCTTTCAAAATTGCCAGTGGTAGGAGAATTGGTAAACGGTGCATAGAGCATGCGGTGAGCAAATAGCCTGGAGGTGAAATGGCCTGGTTGAAATTATGCTTGAAATCCTTTACGTCATTCATAAAAGGTCAGAGAACATGGTTTGGTAAATACAAATACAGATGTACTGCACAAACTCAGGGGTTGACAAGCTACAGCCCATGGGCCAATGTGGCCCATCACCTATTGCTATAAATAAAGTTTTATTGGCACACAGCCACAGTCATTCATTGACACATAGTCTACAACTGTTTTCCTGCCACCACAACAGAGTTAAGTAGTTGCGACACAGATTGTATGGCCCACAAATCTTAAAACATTTGTTATCTGGCCCTTTACATAAAAATTTTACCAACCCTTGCATTAAGTAATAAAAAAGACATAATCAAGTGATAAATTTGCAGTATTTTTAAAGATATAAAGTAGAAAGATGAAAAATTACTTTGAAAAAAATGTCCAACAGGCTATGTATGGCTGCATCTTTCTAAGTTAAATGCATAGAAGGTGCATTCCACTGAATAACATGATTAAGAGTAGGACATTGGGTCCGGACAGTTGATTTTTAAAATATTCTGCCTCTTCCTAGCTTGGTAATATTAGCAAGTTACTCCATGTCTCTCAACCTCTGTTTTCTCATCTGTACAATGGGGAGATGACGGTACCAACCTCACATGGTACAGGCAAGGAAGGCTCTTAGAACAGTACCTGGCATACAGTAAGCACCGTGTGATTATTTGCTGTTATCATCATTACTATTGCACAGAGACGGGTCTAGGTCAGTGTTGTAGCTGTGCTGCTTCCCAGCTGTGTGACCTTGAGCACAGAGCTTCCCTTCCAGCCTCTGTCTCCTTGCCCCTAAGTGGGATCATAATGGTTTCTGTCACCCGGAGTTGCCACGAGGGCTGCTCAGCACAGCGTCTGGTGCACAGTAGGCACCCAACATGCGTGAGCTGCCGTTCCCATCATTCTGACTTCCTGTGTGACCCTGAAGCCCCCACGCTGTCTAGAACCCAGTCCCGCTCCCCTCCGCACGGCTGGCCACAACTCCCGACCCGCTGTGTGCCAGCCCTGCTTTCCTCCCAGTACTTGTTTATTTAACTGTCATCTTAAGTAACTCCTCAGCCATCAAAGGCTGTTTACAAACCCCACAATTAGCCTCCTTAGAACAACAAATAAGCAGAAACCTAATTAGGCATGTTTCTCCTGGCTCAAGGCTGGGACACGGCGGCCGTCATTCACACAGACATCGTGGGGTGGTGGGTGAAGGGGTGTGTGGGTGGGTAGACGACACGCAGGTGAGGAGGAGGGTGGATGGATGGGTGGGTGGGTAAGTGGATTGGAAATTGGAGGAAGGATGGCTGGATGGATGTTTGAATCGATGGACAGACAGATGCATGAAAGCATGGACAGACAGGAGGATGGAAGGCAGAGGGATAGAAGACTGGATGAGGGGATGAACAGAAGGATGGGTGCATAGAAGTGTGGATGGATGGGTGAGTGTGTGGATGGGGGAAGTACAGTAATGGAAGGCAGGGTGGGTCACTGTTTGGGTGATGGGTGGCTGAGTGGGGGGGCGATGGATGGATAAACAAGTGGATGGATGGCGGGTGGGTGGAGGTGAGTGGAAGGCCAGAGGGAAGGGGTGATGTGAACTGAAGCCGCAGCCTCTCCCTGGCATCTGGGTCCTCCTCCCTGTTCTTCACTGAGATGCTACATCACCCCCAGTAGAAGGGGCTCTTGCCTCGTGGCACCAGAACAATCCTGGGCTTGAATCCAACTTCTGCCACCTTCTAGCTGTGCGGGCTTGAACCAGTCCTGTCGCTCTCTAAGCCTTAGTCTCCTCCTCTGCAAAACGGATGTTAGTACTGTCCGCACGTCGCAGGGTGCTGGGAGGGCCCCTCCTCATGTGTCAATGCCCCTTTAGCAGCTGCCTGGTCCTCCGTTCTGAGGACCTGCCTCGATGGAGGGACAGGGTGAGCCAGGGCTGGTGGCGGGGCCCTCACTCAGGGAGGCTTTTCCCCACAGAGAGGGGGTGACTCCTGCTGCGGAGCCTCAGAATCCAGCCGTGGGGAGAACCCAGCCTCCCCTCACCTCCCGCATTCCAGGCTCGGGGCCTCCATTCAGTTCTCTGACGGGGTGAGAATGGGGGTGAGAATGGCGACTTGATGTCCACACGCCCGGAAGCAAATCCCCTCCTCCCGCTCCCTGGCTGGTGGTCTCGGGCTAGTTACTGACCACCCTGTGCGCTGGGAAATGCGTTCCCAGCTCCTGGGACGATTGCGAGGACTCAGTGGGTCAATAGGTGTGAAGTGTCAGCACAGCGCCTGGCACCTGGTCAGCACGGCTAGCTGCTGTCATTAGCGTTAATAGCTGTTTTCGTTATTATTATTACTCTCCCATTAACCCTGTCCCCTTCTGGCCAGAGGGAATCTGGTGTTTCCCGGCAGGAGCTGGCCCTCAGCTGGGCCTCGAAGGAACAGAAAGGCTCCCGGAGGCGGGAGAAGACGCGGCTCGGCGAAGGCGCAGAGGCCGAGGGAGGCACGGCTGCCAGGGCAGGGGCGGGGCGAGGTGAGTCAGTGTCTGGCCCAGCTGGGCCCTCGCCAGGCAGCGCTGCTTCCCATCAAGGGGCGGGCCGGCTGCGGCTCCCCTCTGGCCAGGGGTGACGTCTGAGTCAGCCCGAGTCAGGTAAGCAGAGGAGGATGTGGGGCTTTCCCACCTGCACCCTGGTGCCCGTGGGAGCAGGGCAGGGCTGCCTCCCACGGTGGGGGCAGGCAGAGGCCTCTGTGCCAGGTACAGCCTGGGCACCGCCCGCCCCCGTGGCTGACTCCGGGTCCCAAATCCAGAGGGAAGCCCGGGAGCATCTCGTCTGCCTGAGTCATGGCACTGGGCCCAGGACTTTGCCAAGGGCTTTGCCAAGGGGAAGAAAAGAGCTCTGGAGTCCAGCAAAACCTGGGGAGCCAGGGAACGCGTCCCTGAACAGGGGACACTTGAACAGCCTGCAGGAGGTGAGGAAGTGAGCAGTGGGCCAGGCTGTACTGGGGCATGGGTGTTCCAGGCAAAGAGAACAGCAAGTGCAAAGACCCTGAGGCAGAGGCCTGGGGTGTTGGAGCAGCAGCAAAGGGACGATGGCACGGGCAAGGGGGAGAGCAGGGGAGATCCTGCAGGGCCTTGTGGGCCACAAAGAAGACTTTGGCTTTTTCTCTGTGCAAAGCGGGCGCCATGGGCAGGTTCTGGGCAGGGGAGAGTCAGGATACAATGGAGGTTCTCACAGGATCCCTCTGGCTGCGTGCGGTGGATGGACTGGGGGTGGGGGATACAGGACAGAAGCCGGGAGACCAGGGAGGAGGTGAGCGCCATGGTCCATGCGGGGGCTGCGCCAGCGTGGGGGTCGTGGAGCTGAGAGAAGAGTGGGATGCTGGGAGTTCCTCTGGACATCAGCCAACATGCCCTTCCTGAGGGCCTACCGTGCGGGCGCTCTGTGCAGGAACATGACCTGATCACCAAGGCTGAGCCCTTGCTCGCCGTTCAGGAAACAGGAAGAAAAGAAATGCAATGATTGTGAGTTCGGTGCTAGACCAGAAGCGTGAATTGAGGGTATCCACTTCCCACTGGGCCCCGTCCTAAAACTTTCTGTGTAGGAACTCAACCTTGTGAGATAAGAACGGCCATGAGCCCCCATTTTACAGGTGAGGACACTGAGGCCCTCTTAGGGAGGTTAAGTGGCATGTCCAAAGTTAAGAGACTCCTCCCCCATTAGCAAGTGGCAGGGCTAGGACTCACAGGACTCACACGGGAACCCCACCTGCCCCCCAGTGTAATCAGGGAGGGCTTCCTGCAGAGGCGAGGCTCGAGCCAAGCTCCCAGGGACGCGCAGGACTCCGCCAGCGAGCAGAGGGCAGACGGGGCTGGGCAAGGAACAAGCCAGCGCCTGGTGGCGAGACTCGTCCTCTTAGCCAGTATCTCCCAAACCTCACTTGAAAGTCGTCTTTAAAGCCATTTGTACTTTTTCTTAAGTAGATTGATTTTTTTTTCTTTGCTTGGTTGGTTTTTTAAAGATAATTTACCGAGGTGAAATTCACATAACATCCCATTAACCATTTTAAAGTAAACAATTCAGTGTCACTTTAATATTACCGTTGTGCAACTACCACCTCTAATTAGTTGCAAAACATTTTCATCACCCCCAAAAGGAGATCCTGTCCCCATTAAGTAGTTACACCCCATCCCCCATCCCCTGGCAACCTCCAGCCTTCGGTCTGTCTCTATGGCTGTATCTATTCCGGCTGTTTCCTAGAATCGGAATCATCCGCTACGTGACCTCTGTGTCTGGCGTTTTCCCTTAGCCTGATGCTTGGAGGTCCATCTCCACTGTAGCATGTATCAGGAGACTGGGTTTTCAAGGAAAATTGGAATGATTGCCAGAAGAAAACAAGTATTCAGTTCTATGAACAGAAAGTAACCTCACGACAGCAATCACAAGAGAATATTACCAAGTTCCGGCTGGATTCTGTTGCCTGCTCAAGGCTCTGGGCTCGCGGCCTGCCCTGCCTCACAGCAGGCGTGGCAGGGGCAGTAAAGGCCACCGGCACCCACGGAACACTTCCTCCCCAGGTTCATCAGCAGAACCAGAGAACTGCAAAAGGAGGGAGGGTGACAACTGTCTAACTCATCTTGCATCAGAGCCTTCTGATGTTTCCAGAGCAGACACAGGGTGAGGGTGGCTTCTCAGCACGATGTCCCCAGTGCCTTAGTGGGGAGATTAGACGAAGCAGCCTGCTGGGAGCCTCTGCCCCAGCCCAGACAGGATCCAGAGAATCTCGTGCTCACTGATGTCTCCCCTTTTCCAAATCCTTTCACATCCATTAGTGTACGCGGGACAGGTGACACCCGGGTTAATTTCTGGCTGCTGTTCTGTTTCTGTGATGTACGGGTGAACAAGTCATCCCTCTTCATTCTTCTTTTTCAGCATTGCCTTGGCTATTTTCACACATTTTCTCTTTTATGTGACTTGAGAACATCCCCTTTTAACACACAGGCCCAGAGATGTTAAGGGGCAAAGCCCAGGTCACGCAGGGCTTCTGCCTCCAGCCTGACGGCCCGTTCCAGGACCCCCGGAATCAGGGGCAGTGTTAGGGTGGGCATGAGCCTGGCATCTGGAAGGAGAGGGAAGGGGGTCTTACCAGCACCCCAAGCACTATCCTGCCGAGTCACAAAGGAGACCTGTGTGCTTATGAAAGGCTGTGGACACCCTGGAAAATAGCAGCAGCGTTTGCCACATTTGCACGTCACCTGCAAGCTATCATGTACTCTTTTCCTTTAAATGGACTCACTTTTTACATGTTTACTGAAACTTAGTTTTAAACGTTTCATCCCTGCTTTAACTGAGGAACCAGTGTTGACCGTTTCATCCCTGCTTTAACTGAGGAACCAGTGTTGACCGTGAGGTGCTTGTTGCTGGTGCGACCCCACCCTGCCCCCTTTCCTGCAGGGGACAAAGACCCAGTTCCAGCTGCAGCACCTGCCCCTCTTTACCTGTGGACTCCGCCCACCTGGGGGCAGGCTAGAGGCGCTGGAAATTAACACTCCAAGGACCAGCCCTCAGCCAATGCCCAGGAGGGGCTGATGCGTCCGTTCCTCAGCTCCCTCCCCATCCGGTCCCACCCAATCCCACCCCGGGTTGAACTAACTCAGGGGTGCAGGTCTACACTGGCTCCCAGAGCGCCCAGGCAGGACGAGCCCAGCTGCCCGCAGTGGCGACTTGCGTGATAGCACTCTCGGGACCGGCTGCCCTCCCTGCCTGGTCTCACGCCCCTACCAGTGGGGGCATCTCCCCCATAAGCTACTTGCCTCCAAATTATTCTCTTCGGGATCTGCTTCTAGAGAAACCCAGTCTAAGGTGCTTGCTGCAAATTGAAGACAATCAGCAGAATATAAAAGGAGTGAAACAAAACCGGATACTATTGTTGTTGACGGCTTCACCTGGGATCTGCTTAGTTTCCTCAAAAGTAAGAGCAGGTGATATGAGGGTGTTCGAGACCACAAACCCCACGTGAAGCCTCTCCCTCCCCTTGGCATAACCAGGAGGACAGAAGGGAGCTGGTAACATCTCATGCTGGGTCCCTGCACCACAAGCTACTTCGAGCCCCATCCGTGGCCCCAGGCTCACGAGGTCCTGGGAACAACTTCCCGCAGGCCAGCTCCAAGGACAATGGAAAGTCCCTCAGGCTGGGCTTCTGGCAAGACGCAGGCCTGGCTGGGTCCAGTGGGCAGCACTCAGTACCTGCACAGGTGCCAGAGGGGAGCAGGGTGGGGGCAAGACACATATTCCCACCCTAGAGGAGCCCACAGGGCAAGTAGCCTGCCATGTGGACGGAAGGACTCAACTTTGCCCTGATGCATCGTGAGAAGGGTGAGCTCATGTATGCATTCATTCAAATGTTTGTTGAGCACCTACTATGTGCTGGATACTGTGCTAGGCACTGGGAAGACAAAGGACAGACCGAAATCCCTCATGGAGCTGACACTCTAGTGGGGACACAGATGAGAAACCAGTTAATACACAAACTCCAAAATGAGAATGTTCCATGCAACAAAGAAAATAAACAGAATGATGAGATAAAAAAATAGATGTGGGTAGAGGACTTTGATAGCACAGCCTGGGAGGGCTCTGAGGAGGGTCATTTCAGCGCAGAAGTGAATGCCCAGAAGGAGCATCCATGCCGTGGGCTAGGGAAGGGCGTGGGCAAAGGGCCAGGGGTGGGAATGAGCTCGGCATTTGGGAAGTGGTGGGAGGTCAAGGTGAAGTGGTCCTGGGGCAGGTCAGAGCGGAGGGATGATTGTGTGAACAACGAGCGCTCAGGGAAGGCCCGATGGGTGCTGGGTGGGAAGCAGAGGAGGACTGAAGGCCTTGGGTTTGGGAGGCTCTTTCTCCTGGTGTCTTTGCCTGTGGGAGGGGCGGCCAAGGGGAGAGATCTGGCTTGATAGGGTCACCCCCCTGCAGCAGGGAGGGACCTCAGGCCACTGCACCAGGGTGGACCTGGCTGATTTCAACCAATCAAATCAGCAAACTCATCTTCAACATCTCATAATAGCTTCTACTCCGTGAGATGCTATTTATTGAGAATCTCTGCACCAGGCTCTCTGCAACCCTACCAAAGGCTGCCAGACATGTCCCCTGCCCAGAAAGATATTCACAGAAATAGAAAGTTGCAATACAGTGTGACAAGTATTCCTGGAAGGGTCTGGATAAAGGAAGGGTCATCCGAATTGGCTTTTGAAGTATGAAGAGGAGCTCATTGGAAAGAAACCATCACTAAAACAGCAGAAACTGTCTCGTTCATTGCTGTGTCCCTAGCATCTAGCACAGAGCCTGGCCCATGGTGGGTACGCAGTCAATATTTGTTGATGAACAAATTGGAGTTGCCCACACTTTGTTTATTCAAGTAACTGCCTTCACGATTTTTGTGCTGTTTTCCACTTCTATTATTTAATGTTTTTCTTCAAATAGACTTACTTTCTAACTTAAATAGATTTATTTTAAAAGGAAACATTTAGTGTTATTACTAGAACTGAAAAACCCAAGAATACATGCCACAAGTCAAAGATAACCAAAAAGTAATTACAATGACAACAAAACAATGTTGTTAAAGTCTACCTGTTAAAAGAATAAAATGACAAGCCACAGACTGGGAGAAAATACTTGCAAATCACATATTTGACAAAGCGCTGACTAGAATCCAGAATATATAAAGAATTCTCCAAACCCATGTATAAGAAAGCAATTGGATTTTTGTAAATGGACATAAAGTTTGAACAGACATTACACCACATAAAATGCAGAGATGTCAAACAAGCACGTAGAACGATGCTCAACATCATTTGTCACCAAAATGCAGACGAAAACCACAGTAAGATGCCATTGTGCAACTATTCGATGGGAAAATGATATAGACACTTGCAGAACAGTTCAGCAGTTTCTGATAAAGTGAAACACACACTTAGCCACGTGACCCAGCAAGTCCACTCCTAGAGATTTACCCCACATAAACAAAGATTTATGTTCACACAAAAACCTGTTTGCAAATGTGTCTGGTGGCTTTATTTGAAATCTCTAAAAACTGGAAACAACCCAAATATCCCTCACCTGGTGAATGGATGAACAAGCTTTGGTGCATCCGTACAATGGAATACTATTCTGCAGCAAAAAAGAACTATCTACAGATACCCACGACCGCAGGAGCGTTCTCAAAAGCATCATGCCGAGCAGGAAAATAAAGCCAGACTCAAAAGGCAACGCATCATAGGATCCCAATGATACAGCATGCTGGAAAAGGCACATTTACAGGAACAGAAAACAGATCTGATGTAAAGTTCAAAAACATGTGAAATGATCTGTGGTGACAGAAGTGAGGATGGTGGTGCCCTTGAGAGGGGAAGAGAGTGGGGAGGAGAGAGGGCGCTGTGGGGGTGAGGACGTTCTGTCTGTCCATTGGGGTGCCCGTGACATGGCTACGAAAATTCATCAGGCTGAGCACTTCATTTACGTGGGCTGCAACTCAGTGCGATGTGTCGAGAAGTCTAGCTGGACACAACCGTGTGCCCAAGGCGTGGGCCTGAGGCCTGCTTTCTTTTTCACAAAAGGAGATTAGCAAGTATTCCGTCTTAGAGACAGGTTAGCAGCAGACACTCGCCCTCATGCAAAGGAAGAGCAGTAAAAGATTTGCAGAGGGGAGAACTCTGGCTATGTGACCCCAGGTGACTTTCTGCTCCGGCCATGCCCCACCGTGGTGCACATTGCCAGATTAGCAGGCGCTGGAGCGTGTGAGACAGCTCACCGGCAGGGCTGCGCCGGGGAAGGGCACAGAGGTGTCAAGTCTGGGCTCCCAAACCAGGGGAGCCCGTGCTCAGCTGGAGCAGGTTAGGAGTCGCCGGATTCCACTGTGCCCCTTGTGTCTGTGCCCCTTGGCACCCAGCACGAGCCTGGCACTCGGCCAGCCTTCACTAACCAGCCACCTCTCCAAGCTTTCGCACGGGTCATTCCCTCTGCTGGAGATACTCCTTTCTCCCACCTGACCACCTGACAAACCCTAAAGCTCACCTGACCTCGGGTGGGGGGTCCTCCTCCTCCTCCTCCCGGTTACATGAATGCCCCCATGGCCCTTGCTTTGAGGTCTCTGTGCGCGCTATTTCCTCTGCCTGGAATCTCTTCTCTTCCCCCATTTCAGAGGCCCGTCAACACCTTCTGCATATGAGTGACAGAAAGCCAGTCCAAGCTGTTTTCAGCCAAAAATGGGAAATGTAGTGGGGTCATTGGTCAGAAAGTCAAGGGCACCTAATTTCAGGCATGGCCGGATCCAGGAGTTCGAAGCCTGCCCAGCTCTGTGCGGATCTTTCTCAGGCTTTGCCCTCTTCGCTCTACGCTTTCACTCGCTCACTCTCCATGCAAAGCAAATAATTCCCCACATTAAAGTCCCAGGGTCGAATGTCATTGGGCAGGCTTAGTCACACGCCCATTCCTGGACCAATCACTGGAGCAAGACCTGGTCACATGTCCACCGCTGGAGACAGGGGTCCCGGAGCATCCCGACCTCACAGATGGGGGAAGAGGAGGGTCTTCAGTAGGAAACCGAGCCGCTATTACCTGGAAATGGGAGACGAATACTGACTTGTCCACGAATTCCACACCTTCTCCTGGCAAAGTCCACCTCATCCCAGCACATTAGGTGACCTCAGGCCAACCCCTTCCCCTCTCTGGTCCTCATGTTCCTCCTCCAGAAAATGGGCAGGAGGCCGTTTAAATTCCAACATTCCAGAATTCTGGGACGGCTTCCAGAACTGGAGGCTGCTCCCTAAATCCCAGGAACGTTCTGGTACTTCTGGGGACGGAAATGGAGTGTCAGCCAGAGCCCTCCCCAGCCCCCAGCCTGGGAACGTGCTTAGAAGATGACAATTGGGCTCCTTTCGGCCGAAATTCCACTCCCGTGGGGGCCTTGCCAAGGAAAACAAGCCCAAGAACCGGGCACTAAAGGTGAGCATACTTGAGTGCTTTAAGATGACAAATTATTTACACAGGTGTGGGAGCCATCCCCTCGCACCCCGCTTTCTTTTCTTGTTCTTCTTCCCTTTCCAAATTCTTTCCCCCAAGGGTGCTGACAGACGTGCCAAGGGAAGGGGTGGTTGGTCGTGGAGATCTGCCTGGAGCGAGTCCACAAACCCCAGGTGAAGGGGGAAGGGATGGCAGCAGGAAAGAGGGTGTCTGCCCGGGGGGCTGGTCCCCCTCAGCTGCCCCTTGCTCTCAGCCCCATTGCCTGGGGAGGAAATGAGGCTGGGACCCTGGGAACTCAAAGCAACCTGAGTCCTTCAAGAAACTCAGTCCACCCTTTGTCCACAAGGGGAATGGGGCGGGGGGCGGAGCAGAGAGGTGAAAAGCAGTTCCAGAGTCACACAGCCAGTTAGTAGCTGAACTTGGAGCTAGAAAGGAAAGAGACGGAGGAAGCCGTTGTTTCGTAAGCTACTGTTTGTCCGACACTGTGCCGAGCTCTGGGAACACACTGTGAATGAAACAGACAAAATTCCCTGCCCTCGGGACCTGAAAAGGACTCCAACAAGATAAATAGCAAGATACCGCCAGAAGTGCTTTAAGAAGAACAAAAGAGGTGATGGGGTGGCAGAGATGCTCTCTAGGTGGAGGAGGTGACATTTGAGCCAAGAAAGGTGAGAAGGAGCCAGCCCCAGGGAGATCGGAAGGAAGGGCATTCCAGGCAGATGGCAGTGCAGGTGCAAAGGCCCTGTGGTAGGAAGAGGCTTGGTGTGTTCAAGGAACAGTGAGGAGACCAGTGTACCTGGAGTGAGGAGAGGGAAGGGAGGTAGATCAGAGGTAGGCTCGGGACAAACCTACAAGGTGGTTATGATCATCCCCACGTTGCTGAGGAAGAAACTGAGGCCCAGGGAAGGGCAGTGACTTGCCCAGGGTCACACAGCAGAGCCGGATTCCAGCCCCTCCCATATGCTCCTCTGCTTCTGCAAGGTGAGCGGGCGGGAGCAGGAGGTGCCAGGGCATTCCAGGTCTCTAGCCTGCAGCTCGGCCCCAAGGGTCAGGGGCACCTGGGCCGGCCGCCACTTCCTGTGGGAAGAAAGTAGAGACTGATTTAGCCGCTGAGTCATGGGAGAACAACAGGCTCCCAGGCTGCAATGTGTTCTGCCTCAGTTTACCTACCTGTAAATATAGGTTTAATAACATGTCTGCCTTCCGTGCCGACTTCAGAGGGGTGCTGTGGGGGTTAATTACTGCCTGGCAGCGCCGGGAGCCTTGATGAAAGGTGGTGGGAAGTGGGCGCTGTTAACGCGGGCAGGTAATTACCCCAGCCTGGGGGAGAGCACACAGGGGTCCCGGCCTGAGTCATCTCTGTTGTGATTCAACCCCAGGCCAGGTCCTTTCCAGGTAGCGAGGGTCCAACGTGCCAAGGTACCTGGCTTTGACCAGCATCCTGGCCCCAAGATCCCCAGCAGGCAGGGCTGGGCCTGTGAGTGGTCGCAAGCCACAAAGCCTGGGTGCAAACCCCAGCCCCGCCACGGCCAAGGCCGGGAGACCTGGGCAACACCCCCGTCCCCCGGGACCATTTCTTCATCCCTACAATGGCTGTGAGTCCGTCATGTGCTGCTGTAAGACAGTGCCACCGACTGGGTGGCTGATGAAGAGATTCATTGCTCACAGTCCTGGAGGCTGAGAAGTCCGAGGCCGAGGGGCCCACCGAAGCAGGGCCTTCTGGCTGTGTCGTGACGTGGCAAAAGCACCAGAGTGCAAGAGAGCAAGAAACGGCCAAATTTGCTCTTAACCAAACAAATCCCCTCTCTCCAGAACGAACCCATTCCCAAGATGGTGGCATGAATCCACTCCTGAGGGCACGGCCTCACGCCCCCATCCCCCCGTGAGGCCCACCTCCCCACTGCGACACTGGGATTCAGTTTTCAGCACGTGACCTTGGGACACACGTCCCAGCCACCGCGACGGGGGTAAGAACCTGGCCTCTCCCACAGGGCACCGTGTCACTCCCCACACGTAGGCAGGGACACCAGGCCATCTGGCCTCTTCACCCCCGGCTGCCTCAGCATGAGGCCAAAAGGGACATGTCAGGCCACAGCCACCCACACCGTCAGCCGTCTTGGCCTCCATGTCCTAGAGGGAAATGATTGGGGGACTTCTCTAGAAATATATGATTTTTAAAACACCCTTGGGGATAGTGATTAGGCCTCTTATTCCCCCCAGGTTGGGCCCCAGAATCAGACTCCAACTGCTCCCGTCCCTGGAAGCCACCCCTTTCCTCTGTCCCTCTCTCGTGCTCCTGGGTCTTGATCCCCACCCCAGCCTCCCTCCCCCTACACACACACGCACACACACACACACATACACATGCACACACATACAACTGCACGCACACATATACACACATGTGCACACATACACATACACACATGTGCACACATTGACACATACACATGCACATACACATATGCACACATACACAAACACACGTGCATACACATACACACATGTCTGAGCTCTTAGTCCAGCTGTGAACACACAATCTGGTCCCGGTGGCCCCTGGATGTTTGCTTTCTTCCAGGGTTGAGGGACAGACACTAAGGCTGGAACCCGCTTCTTCCTTCTAATCCCTCCACAAGGCAGCACTGTGCCCATCTCCCAGGTGGGGACACTGAGCTCAGCAAGGCACCCAGGTCTGCAGGGCCCCGACCCTTGGCTTCCAAGCCCTCTGGGCATCCCCCACGGGAGGGGGGAACAGGAGCAGAGGGGAGGGCAGCCGGGGTCCCAGCTGCAGCCTCAGCACAGGGCTGGAGTAGCCTGGCCCTCGCGGGGTCCTGGGAATGAAGCTTCTCACGAGGATGGGCGGCTCCAGGGCCCGGCCCGGGTGGGAAGAGGCCAGGCCCTTGCCAGGTGACTGCCCCCAGGTCAGGCAGCAGGTGGCCACTTTTGGGAAGAGCCTGGTGTTCTGAGACCTGCTCCAGGGCAGGCACCCCTGCCACGCTCATCTCCAGCCCTCTGCCCCTCACTCCTCTGCCCCAGCCACACTGTCCCCCCAAGCCGATTCCCAGGATTCCCGCCTGCTGTGCCCTGGGCGGCGGAGCACCGTCCCCACACCCCTGCACACGCCGCGGCTTTCCTCCTCGCTCGGTGCAAACGTCACCTCCTCGGAGGGGTCCCCCAAGCTCTCCCCGCCACACCCTGCTTTATCGTGGCCCTCACAGCCCGGGCCACTCGCTGAGACGATTTCAGATTTCTGATTGCCTCACCTAGAAGCCAGCTCGTGAGAGCAGAGGGCCTTTTAAATGTTTTCTGTTTGGGTCACTGTTGTTTCTCCAGGACCCAGCAGAGTGTCTGGAACACAGCGCTGCTCCAGAAACGTTTGTTGATGTAGTAAAGAAGCTTTTAAAAGATAAGAATAAT
Organism: Varecia variegata; assembly: GCA_028533085.1. Lineage (NCBI taxonomy): Eukaryota > Metazoa > Chordata > Mammalia > Primates > Lemuridae > Varecia > Varecia variegata. The sequence goes on along the minus strand of CM052436.1, from coordinate 199,972,797 downwards.
TTGTATCCCAGGGGAGGGGTAGGTGTTTCTGGGGACACGTCACCCAAAGGACTGGACGATTTCCCCAGGGTCTGTAAACGTGTCACGGGGGCTCGACATCACAGTAGTAACAATAATATTTACTGGGCACTTCCTGCGCTAAGCACTGTACACAGATCATCTCGCCTGCTTCTCACCGTGAGCCCAGGAGGTCAGCCCTGTGACTAGCCCCATTTTCCAGATAAGGAAACTGTAGCATAGAGTTACAGTGAGGGACTGCTCCACGTCACCAGAGATTTGGTGGCAGGTCATGATTGAGTACAAGGCCACCTCGACCCTCTTGGCCTGTCCCCAGCCCTTCCAGAGCCTCCAGGTCCCCTAGAAACCATTACACCACTCCCCCCACCACCACCCACCCAACTCCTAGCACAGCCCAGAGAGGTTGTCTGTCCTGCCCAACACCCTCCAGCAGGTCAGCAGAGGGATGAGCCCGGCTGGCTGCTGTGGGGCCCCCTGGGAGGGAGGGCAGGCTTGGCGGCTGTCCCGTCCCGGGGACGCTGAGCAGCCGGGAGTTTCTCTCCCCGGACTTACTGTACATGATTAAGCGCCAGCCCCAGTTGTGAAATCTGGGAATCTTGTGGGCAAGGCCAGGCCCGGGGGATGGCCGTCTGGGAAAGGGAGGCCGGGAAGGGGTTAAGGGGGGCAGCAGGGCGGGCGGCAGGGAGGCGGCCAGAGGCGCCAGCCAGAGCAGCACGGAGCACACCATTAGCACTGGGCTGGCCGTGGCCTGTGGCCTGTCTCTGACATCACAGCTGCGTCAGCCCAGCCTGCCCCAGCCCCCCACTTCCTTCTCTCCCTCCGCAACATCCTCAGCCTCACTGTCCTGTCCTAAGAAGGGGCAGCACCCAGCCTTCCCTCCTAAAAGGGGCTGGGGAGATGGAGATGACAGGGAGGAGGAGATGACAACCATTACTTTGCATACATAAAACACTTAATAAATGATAGCTGTGATGGGCTGGAGCCAAACCATAATCCTATGAGCTAGACAGGGCAGGTAGGAAGCTATCACACTTATGTTAGAGAAGAAGAGACTGAGGGTCCGAGAAGGGAAGGGGTTTGCCCAAGTTCACCCCACTGCACAGTCATAATTACTTGAGATGTGTGTAACGGTCGGGTGGATCTTCTTCGACTTTGCATTAGCAGGACATGTGTCTCTCATTGCCCTATTGGGTTGCAATGAATGTCCCGAGGCCTGGAATTTTCTTCCTCATCTCATTAATTTGTTAAGTCAGATTAAACCAAATGGGAATTTGTTTGACTAGAGGGATAAGAGAGCATTTAATAGGGACTATTCATAGATCAGCATTGAATTAAACAAATTCTGCATTGGGAATCTTTAAAAACAAAATCACAGTGTACATTCTCTGCTCCAGCCTCGTCTACACGCATCAGACTCAATCCTCACGGCAACTCTGCAAGGGCGGCAATATTATTACCCCATCTCATAGATGAGGAAACTGAGGCACAAGGAGGCAAGTGACACCTCAGGCCACACAGCAGATAAATGACAGTAATAACCATAATAGCTGGTGTTGATAAGCCGCTTCCTCTATGCACTGAGGATAGTACTTACGGGATCTCCCCGGCTTCTCTTACCAGCCCAGGAGAAAAGCACAGTCATTTTCCTCATTTCACAGATGAGAAACTGAGACCCAGATATGTTACTTGGCCAGGTCACACGGCTTGAAGTAGTAGCATTGAGATTTGAACCCAGGCAGCTGTCCTGTCCTGGGGACATTGAGCAGGCCTGTGTTCCTGCCCAGGCACAGAGCCAGGGTAGACACGCTGTAGGTGCTCAGTTCACTCTAGGGTGATTGAATTGCAGAAGCCCAGGGATGGTGAGGATGTCCCTCCCCTAAGCTGCCCCTGTGCTGGCCTGGCACAGCTGATAGAGATGTGCAGTCACATCTTCCCCAGGATGCTGTCACTCCCACAGTTGTGACCCCCCCAAGTGCCAAGAACCACTATGAGAAAGTCCATTATCCTCCCCATTTTACGGAGCAGAAAAGCCAAGGCCCAGAGAAGGCATGTGACTTGCCTAAAGCCACACAGCAGAGTTGTAAGAGCTACAGCCCCGCTCCCACCTCCCGAGCCTGCCCTCAGCTGCAGAGGCCCTGAGGATGAATTCTAGCAGGAGGCACAGAGATGAGGCCTGGCCCCCCACTGCCCGCCTCACCTCGGGAACAGCCTTTCCTCTCTCCTAGCTCTGCGGGCCTGAGATGCACATGAGCTGTGTCACAAGGAGGGACAAGAAGGGCATTCCTGGCAGGAGGAACAGCACGTGGAGCAATAGAGGAAGAATATACAGTTAGGCTGGGGCAGAGACAGTGAGGAGCTGGGGTGGGGAACAGGCAGGGGTCAGGTAAGGGAAGCCTTGAATGTTGCGCTAAGAAGTTAGGGCTTTGCCCAGAGGCGATTGGGAGCCATGAAGGCTTTAGAGCAAGGGAGGAGTCTGATCACTGAACAAAGGGCCGACTATTGCAATCCCCTCCCCTCCATCCTCCCTGCTTCTGTCCTGGCCCCTGCAGTCCAGTCTCCAGTCTCCACCCGCAGCCAGAGGGACCCATGAAAACCCAAGTCAGACCAGTCCCTCCTCTGCTCAGAACACTCCGTGGCTCCCACCTCCTGCACAGAAAAAGCCAAAGTCCTTTCAACAGCCCACATGGCCCTGCATGATCTGCCCCATCCGCTGTCGGCCCTCCCCTCCTGCCACTCTCCCCTGCTCGCTCTACTCCGGCCACACCGGCCTCCTTCCTGCACCCCAAACATGCCAGCCACACCCCCACCTCAGGGCCCACACACTGGTTCCCACTGCCTGGAGCCCTCTCCGCTCCCTGTGGTGCCCTCCATCAGCTCCTACAGGTCACTGCTCAGCCGGCACCTGCTGAGCCGGGCTGTCCCTGGCCTGTCTATTTCAATCCCGTTTCCTTTCCCTGCCCTGTTCCTCTCCGCGGCACTGAGCTTCCAACCGTGGTGTGCAACTCGTTCATCTTGTTTATTGCCTGCTCACTCCACAAGTGTCAACTCCATGGGGGCAGAGACCTTTGACCGTCTCATGTCCTGCGTGTCCCTAGCGCCTGACCCACAGGAAGTGCTTGATAAATATTTGTTCAGTGAATGGATTCTTTTCCCCTCAGCATGATTTGGGGAGGGCTTCGCTGGGGCAGGCCTTATTGTGACCTTCCCTCCAGGATCTAGATAGATAAGTGACTTGTCCAAGGTCACTGAGCTCCTAAGTGGCAAGTCTATCTGGCCCAGAGTGTGTGATTCTTGTCTCCATTCCAGGTTTAGGCCCCACATCAGCCACCTTACCACTGAATCTGCCCGTGAGGCTGCCAGCTGGGGTCTCCCTTTGGTTCCATCTTAAGCTAGAGGGTCAGAGAGGTGAGGTAACTTGCTCAAGGTCACACAGCAACTTAGGGTGTGAATTCAGGTTTTTCTGCCTCTGTATTTTGGGTACTTTCTGTTAAAGCCGCTCTGCCCCTCCCGCCTCTGTTCCTCTTTTCAGCCGATGTGTTTGCAGCTGGAGCATCGGGCCTGCTATCCGCAGCCTTGACATACACCACGTCCCGGGCCTGGCCCAGGCCCGGCCCCGCCCACCACCCTGGCTGGGCCACGAGCACAGCGCCTGGTCCCACATGCCTCAGGGATGAGCTGCAGAGAGTGTGACCAGGCCCAGCTGACACATCTCGGAGCAGATGTGGTCGGCCTCCCACGGGCCCAGCCGACCCCAGCCAAGTCTCAGCCCAGCGCCGTCCCCGAGGACATGGTGCTGGGCCTTGCCACGGGAGAAGCAAACGGTGACCCTGAGGAGCCCAGAGATTGGGGGGCGGGGGGAGCAGACTCAGGGCGGAACCAGGGCCGGAGCCTGGGTGGCTGTGGAGGAAGAGAGACTGGCCCTGGGGTTGGAAGCTGGGCGCCACCAGGGCCAGGCAGGATTTAGAATGAGTGGTGTAGGCTGGGCAAGATGCTACTTGGTTACTACCCCTTGGCCTCGGTGTCAGAGAGACAAGAAGGAATGGTGGGGACTGGGGCAGGTGCCTCGTCTGAAGAGCAGCCGCCTCTCAGCCCCAGCCGAGGGGCCCCTGGAGACCGGCCCGGGGCAGGCGGACGCCCACACGCTCCGATCTCCCAGCAGAGCCAGAAACCCAGGCTATTGCGTAATATCTACAGATTTTTAAATGTTGGCTCCATTCATTTAAAAAATTCTGTGTGGACCGAAAAAAGCCCACCTGAGGGCCAGGTTGGGCCCGTCAGGCCTCCAGTTTGCAACCTCTGTTTGGCCCAGCGGCGCCGCCAGAGAAGGAGCAAATCACAGCCCGCTCCCGAGCGAGGATCTGAGGCCCGGGCCGGTGGCCAGGACCCAGAGCCAGCAGCTCCGAGGCACTGTGGAGAAGGTTCCTGTCATCTGGTCCCCTCCTCCATTCCACGAGGACGGCTCCCCTGCCTGCCAGCTCCAGCTGGCTGGGGGGTGGAAGGGAGCTGGGCGGGCTGAGGCCGCCTTTGCACATGGGACACAGCTGCGCTGTGCCTGCCGGGAGGAACCTCATGTCCCCACCCCCATCTCTGCCACACCAGGGACTGGGTGACTCTCTCTGTGCCCCAGGTCATCCCCAAAGCCCTCTCCATGCCCCAAGCTACCTGCTTCCACAAACACCACCTCGAGGTTTTAGCACGACCCCTATGACCAATTTTCAGATGAGGAAACTGAGGCTCAGGGAGGGAAAATGGCTGGCCCGGGCCCTACAAGGAGCACACAGAGGAGCTGAACTTAAACCCAGGCCTCACACCCTTGACCACAGGGCCCTCATCCCATCTGTTCCTGCTGGGACCCAACCCCTCCTCCATGGCTGTGTCCACTGCGTCCTCCTGGTTTATTTAACAAACAGCTGGGCCCTTGGCCAAGCGCCGGGTACTCAGCCATGAACAGACAGCGGCCGTCTCAGGCTCTCCTGTGGTATTTGTTGAATGAATATTTCACTCCTTTTCCCCAAAGTCGTGGGCCCCTGTCCGCATCCCATGGGTTGTCTGGGTCTCTGACCACATGTCTGTACACGTCCCACACGCCTCCTCCTGGAGGGCCCCCGACCCACA
>CM052436.1:199926126-199967564 GCA_028533085.1 Varecia variegata | reverse complement strand
ACAGCCAGTGGGATCTCGGCAGCGCCCCACACCGTTCCTCTGCCTGTTCCCCTCTCATAGACGCTCCACTGTCTGTCCAACGTCCAAAGCCAGAAGCCAGAGCATCATCCTTAATGCCCCCCCCCCGCCATACCTCTAACCCCCTTGGTCACCAAGGCCTGAGAGTCTCGTCCTTGGTGTCCCTCCAATCCATCCGCCCGTCACCTCCTCTGAGGCTGCCGTGCCTGTTCAATCTCATCACCGCTCACCCAGGTGACTGCCGTTGCCTCCGCACTGGTTTCCCTGCATTGACACTCCCTTGTCCCCAAATCCAGCCTCCCCCAGAAGCCTGAAGGACATTTACTATTTTCTGCAGCCATGAGCAGCTTGCCATCCCCTTCAGAAGGGAGTCTAACACCTTGGCCGGTCTCAAAACCCCTGCTCAGTCCAGTGGCCTCTCCCTCGTGCTCTGACGCTCCAGGCAGCCTGAACTACTCTCGCTTCTCCAGCCCCTGGTGTTTTTTCTCATCTCTGAGCCTATACACACGCTGTTACTTCTGCCCAGAGTGATCGTCCCACTCCTCACGCCCAGCTCTTTGTCTGCCTACACATATACGCCCGTCAGAACTCAACTTACGTGTTCTGGGCTTCAGAAACCTTCCCTGGCCCCTAAGTCTGGTTTAGGTACCAGCTGAGGTCCTACATGCCCCGCCCCCGCATGTGTGAATCAGGCTGCAGTTACAGGAACCAGAAACCCTTCCAGGTATTTTAAGCAGAAAGGATTGAACGCACGGAATTGGGCATTCGCAAAATCACTAGAAGGGCTGGAGTGGCTCCATAACAACACAGAAGAACTAGCCCTTCAGGGCAGCTGCCACCTCAGCCAGGCAGGATGGAGGGGAATCAGGAGGCCACCACCACAACTGTCAACTTTGAGAACACACCACAGTGCCCGTGATCTGGAGATTAGGGAGCCACAACCACCACCGCCTCGCGACTCCCCCAGACTGGCAACCAGACACCAATGTTGCTGCACGAAAATGCGGCCCATGACCTGTTCACCAGCAGAAAGGCAGCCTCGGCAGAAACAAGCAGCCCCCACTTTCGGACTCTCTCGGGAGGACATCAGACCGGTGGGACCCGTGGAGCAAACAGAAACCTATTTGCAAAGGAGGCTGGGAAATGCGGCTTGTAGCTTCCAGTCTCTGCAGCCTCTAGCTAGAAAGAGATGTTAATATAATGGATGCTGAGGGCCAATTGACCCTGACCACGAGGTCTCAGGATTCCTCGTGTCATCCCCAATCACTGTGTGTTGAATGTAACCCTGTGCTTATGTGTCCATGTTCCCCACCCTATTGTGACCACTGTAAGGGTCAGGATGGTGCCTTGGATATCCCTGGCTCAGCAGCACCTTGCATAAGCCAGAAAACAATAATAGTCATGTGATTGTAATAAGAAGAAATGGCATTTATTGAGCATTTACTATGCACTGAGCTGCTTGACATACTTATTTACAACTTCACGACCCAATCAGGTAGGAATTATTGCTGTCCCTATTTTATACTCGAAAAAGAGGAGGTCTGGAGCAGTGAGGTATATTTCCTGAGGCTACCGAGCCAGTAAGTGTTAGAGACAAGATTAAAAATAAAATCTGTCTGACTTCAAGCTCCAAACACTTGTTGCTACTATGAGAAGCAGCTGTATCTTCTCATAGGTATCTTCTCCTAGGCATCCAGAAAAGTCACAGAAATGTTGTGCAATGAACAAATAAATACACAGTGCCCCCTCTTTTGGGGAAACCTCCTGTCCCCATTTCAGCTGCCTTCACCCCACTGGGCCTGGGTTCCTTTCCAAGGTCAGGGCTCGGGGAGTAAAATGAAACTCATTACACTGCACTGGGACTCCTCACCTATAGGTGGTCTATAGGTGGTTCCTAGACACAATGACCAGCACCCCCATAAAGTTGCTGACAACACTTTGTATCCATGTGCAGTTTTCTGGAGATATTATTCGTAGCTTTCCCTAAACTTTCAAACTCCAAAAACTTGATAAACTGCTGCATCGGGAGAGACATGGGATCTTTCTGCCATCTTGACCTGAGTTCAGATGTTATGACATAGCAGGCATTCACTCATGCATCCATCTGCTCACCTGTCCGTCATCCACTGTCTATCCACCATCCATCCATTCATCCATCTATTTTCCCAACCACCCATCCACCCATACATCTATTCATCCATAAATCCATCCATCCATCTATCCATCCACTCACCCATCCACCCATCCATCCATTCATTCATCCACCCATTCACTCACCTGTCTACTCATCCATCCTCCTACCAATTTATTCATTCTATCATCCACCCCTGACCCACCCCTCAATTCATTTGTCTACCCACCCATCCATCCACTTACCCATTCATCTTTCCACTCACTTCCTCATTCACCCTCTTGCCCACCTATCCATTAATCCATTCACCCATCCATCCATCCATTCATCCCTCCATCTGCCTATCCATCCACCCACCCATTCATGCCTGGAATCACAAATCCATCTATCCATTCATTCCTCTTTATTCATCTAGCCACCTATTAATTCATCTATCATCTCATTTAGTTATATGTTTACTCATCCATCAATAATTCATAGCACTCAACCATGAAATTATCCACACCATCCATCTCACAATGTAAAATCCATCATCCATTTGTTTATTCAACCATCTATCATCCATCCATCCCCTTTATCCACTAATTTCTTCATCCATCCATCCATTTGTTAATTCAATTGTTCATCTTCTCATTCATTAATTCATCCTTTCTTTTCTTTATCTATCTCTTCCTCCATCCACCCATGTACCACGCCATTAAATCATCCATTTTGCCATCCACCCATCCATCAAAGCATCACTCATCTTTCCACCCAGTAAATGCTCCATCCACCCATTCCATTCCCTATATCAGAGCCCAGAGATGACTCACAGCTGGCCCTGCCCTTCAGAAGCTCACACTCAAGTGATGGGAACAGGTAGTTACAACTCAAGGTGGAAAATATTCAGAGGTCAGAGAAAGCTCCTGGCAGCTGCCTTCACAGGAGGGGACTCGGGCCCATCTGGGGATTCAGAGAAGGCTCCTTGGAGGAGGCAGCATCCAACCAGGACTCACAAAGACAGGAGAACAGTGAACAGCTCCCTCAGGTATCCCAGAGGGTGACTCCCAGAACCCCCAACCACCTAGATGCTCACTGAACTTGCTGGGACAGCAAAGACTCAGAAAATCTGCAGCAAATGTCAACATTGTTAATCCTAGTAATTCCCAAACTCAGTGGATCATGGAACCCTTTTCCTCACGTCCAACTAACATTCTAGAGAATCGGTGTCCTTCTGATCCCCCTTTGGGAAATGCTAGTCTGGTCCAAACTTCTTGTTTCCACAAACAAGAAAACAAAATTCCACAAAACAGTTTCTACCCTCAAAAACTTTCGATGCACCATATATGCCCAGGACTCAACTTTTTTATCCCCAGAGCTGAGCTCAGTGCATGGCCCACAGTACATGCTCAGTAAGGATTTATCAAAAGAATGTTGTTATTGAAGGAGTCACTCCAAAGTGACCGTTGGCTTTTAAGCTCTCATCACTCCCCAGTGATCCCTGTGTGACCTCAGCCAACTCCACAACTCCCAGCCTCCGTTTTTCAGTCTGGGAAATGGGCGGAAAGAGCAGGAAGCGTATGCTGAGGCTCGGCTTCCGTGGCAGGCTCTGTCTTGGGATGTGGCTCAGTCCTCCCCTGCCGCTTTCTCACCCCAGCTAGTCGGATTTCCAGCAGGTGATGGAAACCGGGAGGCCTCTGAGCCACGCTGAGCCTTCGAGGTCAGGGCTGGTACCTGGAAACCGCCTGAGTAATCCCCCTGCGTTCCTGCCCAGCCTGATGGGGCATGAACTGGAAATTCCCTCTAATATTCGCTAATTAAATTATCCTCCCTCCTCCTTTTACTGCGGCCTCTCGCTCTCCCTTACTCAGCTCCCAGAGCGCCTCCAGAAATCTCTGCAAAGGAGTCCGACTGGTTTGGGGAGGGCTGGGCGGCCACTTCCCCTTCCTGCCACCCACCTGCCCACCCGTCGCCAGAGTCCTGCCTCTCGGCCTGCCGGGAGGTGTAGGCTGTGCTGTTCTAGAACACGGAGCCAGATGCCCACGCAAGATAAAGGGACCACTAGCGCCTCCTCAGCCCAAGCCCAGCCTTGTGCAATCCAGATCTTTGTTCCACAGAGACACCCACAGGAGTGAGCGGATATGCTTATCTGATGGGGCCACGAGGCCTCCAGATAATTCCAGAGGCTGTTTTTTTCTTAATCAGTCTCGGGGCTCCTCTCTGCCATGCAAATGTGCCTGCTCTTCCCCCGTTTGGGCACATCCTCATCCGTTTGGGCACATCCTCATCCGCCTTCCAGTTAGTCAACATTTATTCGGCACTTCCTGTGTGCCCAGCCCTGTGCTGGGTGCTGGGGACATAGAGATAAATAATAAGTAAGACACCATTCCTGCCCCCACGGAGCTCGCCATCTGATGGCGGAGGGGCAGATATAGAAAGAGACAGTGGTCACGAGAACATGGATGACCCTCAAAACCATCAGGTCGAGGGAAGGAAGCCCAACAAAAAAGACGCCCCATGATTCCACTTAGAGAAAATTCTAAGGAGTGCAAACTCATCTACGGCAACGGAAAGCAGGTCTGTGGCAGTTGCCAGGCGATGGGAGTGTGGAGGTGGGAGAAGAAGGGATGAATAACAAAAGGACAAAGGATGCCTTTGGGGGTGATTGATATGGTCGGGATCCTGGTTGTGCCGGTGGTTTCAGGAGTGCAGGCTGGGTCACGTGCGGTGGATCACGTGTCGGTTACCCTTCACTAGAGCTGTTAAGAAGAACAGAGATATTGCAAGGCAGGGTGAGCAGTGCCACAGGAGCAAAATTCCGAAAGGTCACGGGAAAGGGATTGAGAGATGGTCAGGGAAGGCTTCCTGGAGAAGGCAACTGTTGAGCAAAGTTTTGGAAATGAAAATGGGCTACACAAGGAAAGAAGAAAAGAGAGTGGTGGTAAGTTCCAGATGGCCTGAATTCTCATCCTGACTCCTGTGGATTCACACAAAGCAATGTGGCTTTGAGCAAGAGACTTAACCTCTCCGAGACTCAGTTTCCTCATCTGTAAAAGGGATCCCATAAAAGTATGTACCTCCTAGGACTGGTGGAGGATGTGAATCATGGAAAGCACTTGGCCTGGCATCCAACGGTCACAGCATCCCCAAAAGCCCTGAGGCAGGAGAGGGACCACAGTGAGGAAGTCCGAGAGGCTGCAGCAGAGACAGGGAGGGGAGACCTGGGAGGGAGGAGGAGGGAGGCCTCAGGGACCAGGGCCGCAGGACATGTGGACCATGGTGAAGGTCGGAGCTGTCTCCTGAGTACTAGGGAGCCAAGGAGGGGCTAGGAGCAGGGGAGTTTCATCATCAAAGCTGTCCTTTTAATAAGGTCACTCTGATTATTATAAAAAATAATTTTATAGTTGGGGAAACTAAAGCTTGAGCAGAGAAGGACCAAGCTCTGGTGGAATCACAGAGCTAGAGGGGAAGTGGTCTCTCATCCACCCACACCCCTCTGGAATCCCGTAAGCAGATGAAGGGCTGTCATCTGGGTCTACTTGCATGCCTCCGGTGATGGGAAACTCACTATCTTAACTGTTGGACAGTTCTCCCTGTAGGACCCAATTAAGGGAGGCCTCTCAAATTGGACCCAGCTGTTCCCTCTGGCCCTGCCCAGACACCAACTGCCACCCTGGCCAGAGTTAGAGTGGGAGGAGCCAGCCATGGGCAGGAGGCAGTGGGAAGAGGTACGAGTTATGACGGAGACTGTCTGGTTGCTGCCACCAGCACACACCTGTGTGCATGTGTGTATGGGACATACCCATGCCTTCTCTGGGCTTCGGTTTCCCGCCTGTAAGAGGGGACATGTCGTTGCTCCACAATCTCCTACCAGCTCTCAGTAGCAGATCTGGCCCTGCCAAGGCGCCTGGCAGGGGTGGGGGCAGGAGTGGGGCTCACCAGTCCCACCCGTCCACTCCCATCTGGGGGGCCAGGGTCGACCTGGGGGCAGGCAGGCTAGGCCCTGTCTGGGCATAAAGCCAGGTGCCCTGGAGTGCAGCCGGGTTAATAACAGGCTCCAGGATCCAGAGGGGTTTGAACCTGGGAGAATAGGTTCAAACACAAATTGAGCAGCCCACGTTCCCGTCTGCAGTTCTCTGAAAGCCGGTTGTCCCCACGCCCAGGCAGCGGCCTGGCCCTGTCTCTCCTCAAATCTGTTCACCCCCGGCCGAGCCCCTGCTGTGTGCCCACTGTGCACCGAGCTTCCCACTGTGTGTAGAACAAGATCTGCACCGCTGACCGTGGCCATGAGGTCTGGCCCTGCCCTCATCCACCCCTTCCCTCACTCCCTTCTCCCTACGGGGCCTCCCTGGTGCTCCTGAAATGGGCCGAGCTGGGTCCTGCCTCAGGGCCTTTGCACTCGCTGCTGCCCAGAACGCTCTTCCTCCAGGTCTCCAGGCCAAGGTCGCTTTCCCTGGGAGGCCCTCCCTGACCCCGTCCTGTCTCTCTCTTCCTCACCTGCCTTATTTTTCCCCTTCAAAGCCTTCATTGGGATGTCTTGTTCCCCTGGTTTGGCGTCTGGCTGTCCCTGGGTTTGGAGCTCTTACACAGCAGGGCCTAGGACTGTCCCAGTGCTGGCTCTGATGTCACCAGGCCCACGCCAGGCCCAGCCTGGCACCCACCTGTTAGGGTAGGTTAAAGAACAAAGGAAATGGATATTGGAGTTTTCGTCCCACTCTCGGGGCCATCAGTGCCTCATCTACATAAGCCCTCTCACCTCCACGTGACAGGCCAGAGGGACGCACCAGCCGGCACGCAGACTCGCGGCACCCCGTACACACCGGCACACACACGCACCGCCCTCCGAGCCCACCCGCCCATCCTCCACTCTGGTCCTTGGCACCCAAACTTCTCAACTTTCCCTCCTTTCACTGGGCGCCAGCTGGCCCCCCGCCAGCTCCTCTCCCCACACCCGCCCGCCTGCCCCGGGCACCAGACTCATAAAGGATGAGGAAGGCCCGGGGTGGGCTGGCTGGGTGCCATGTGAACGCGGCCCCGGGACCTCGTCCCCCCTCCCCCACACTGCCAGACACCTGTGTAATGAGTGTCATTACTGGGGACCCACCGGGCAGGCCCCAGCTCGCCCTAGCCACCCAGGCTGCAAACGATGTTGGGGATGGGGTGCAGGGAGTATGAGGGTGAGGGGACAGCAGGGACATCTCTGGCCTCCGTGGCCCCAAAGCTCAGCCCTGGGTTTCTGGAACAGCAAAGATGTCTCCCCATCCTCCACACAGACTGCAGACCTCAGGCCCCTGTCGCAGTCCAAGCTGGGTTCAGCAGGAGACAAAATAGGAGGAGCACTTATTGAGCACCTACTATATGCCCACTTGGTGCTGACAGCTAGCTACTTTCACCTCCCACGATTGGACACACACTACCTCATCCCCTCAGCCTTTTCTATTTACTTATTGCCCATCTCCGCCCATTTGAACACAACTGAGCACCTACTGTATACCCGGCTGTATGCTAAACACATGTGTAACGTGTAATATTAACTCTTTTGTCCCTACAACAACCCTGCGAGTGGGCACTAAATCCACTCAGAGAGGCTCAGAGAGGTAACGCACCTCGCCCCAAGTCACACAGTCAGTAAGCGGCGGGCTGGAGCTAAGGGTCCACGCCACCTCTTCCATCACCCCACAGGGGAGGGGATTTTGTCACTGCTGTGTCCCCAGCACCCAGTCCAGTGTGTGGCACATAGCAGGTGCTGAAAAAATATTGAACAAATGAATGAGTGAATGATCTCACTGAGTCCTGACGACATCTTTCCACTTGGCATTTACTGACGAAGCACCCAGGGCTCAGAGAGGTGAAGTGACTTGCCCTGAGTCACACAGTGAGACCACAGAACAAGCTCCTGCCCCTCTGCTCTCCTGCCCCCTGCAGCCCTGAGCCCTCTCCAGACGGCCCTGCCTCTGGTCCGAGGGCCACACGAGGGCAGACATGTGCCTGTCTTGGTCTCTCTGGTGTCCCCGGGGCCCAGGCTGGGGCCTGCATACTGAAGAGGGAAATTCTGCCCCTCCCCCCAGGTCCCAAGGCCTCCCGAGATCGAGGCCCTGACAATGTCAGTCTGTTGCCTCATCCCTCTCCTGACTCCTTCTGAGCAGTGATGAATATCCCAAACGCTCCCTAACGTCACCACCACCTCGGACCTCCCTCTACACTGTTTCCTGCACTGAGAACACTCTTCCAGCCCAGCTGCCCCAACCTCAGCTTAGCGGCACCTCCTCTGCCAGGAAGCCAGCCAGGCTGCCCCACAGCTCACAGGTCTTGGGGCCACAGGGGTGATGGCGGGGGCCCTGCTCTGCCAACCCACCAGGTGCTGACTTCCATCTTCTCAGGGGGCATTGTCCTGCACTGGGAGTCCACACCTCTCGATTCTCCTCCTCACCCTGCCTCCAACCCTCTGCGGGAACCTAGCCTGGGCCTTGGTGAGCTCATCTGTCAGATGGGCAGAAGATTTGAATGTCATAGCAGATGAAGTCCTGCTGTCCCCTCATATTAGGTCCTGCTCAAACCCCACCAGGGGCAGCTCACTCGGTCCACAAAGCCCTACATGTCATCTCCTGTCCCTTTCCCCTCCCTCACTCCTTTCCAGTCTCTTTGCATTTCCTGGGATCGCCCAAGCCCATTCCCACCTCAGGGCCTTTGCACTTGCTGTGCAGAGATTCCCTCTGCTGGAAAGCTCTTCACCAAATCTGGTCCTTCTCCATCAGGTGTCTGCTCCATGTCACCTCCTCAGAGGAGCCCTCCCTGGCCCGCCCACCTCCCAAACACCCCTGCTGAGCCCGTCATGGGGCTTCTCCCTCGCTGACATTATCTCGTCTATTCACGGCTCACTCATGTTCGCCTTCTCCACCAGAATGAGGGTAGAGACCTTGTCCGCCACTGTGTCCCCTGGAGTCTGGCATACAGTAGGTGCTCAAGCAATGGTGGTGGAATGAAGGGAAGGGCTTCAAAGTGCTGCCCTGCCTCTGCCTGCCCCCGGCTCCCAGCCTAATCCCAGGGGCTGGGACCCAGGAGGCCCCACTCCCGCTGGCAGCGGGCGCCCTCCCCGAGCCCCAGAGCCTGTCTGCTTCCCAGCCCCATAAAAACCACTGCCCTCACCTTGCCCGGGGGCAGCACAGGGTGAAGGAGGCAGGGGTGGGGCCCAGAGGCTGACCCCAAGATGGCTTTGGAGACCCGGTCCTGGAGAAGAGGCAGCCCGTGGAAGTCAGCGTTCACGGAGCACCTTCTGCGTGTCCAGGTGCAGTTCAAACACTCCGCACTCACAGCCCTCACACAGGTGAGGAGACCAAGGCATAGCGGGGTGTGGCCATGTGCCCCAGGCCGTGCAGCCGGAGAAAGGCGCAGGTGGCACTGGAACTCGGCTCTGCCTGACACCGTAGCCCGTGTGTGCTCTCACCCACGGCCGTGCAGAGACCCTGTGGGCGCCAGCTATGTGCTAGGTGCTGGTTCAGAGCACGGGTCCCGGAGTCAGACTGGTGAGTACCTTAGGCAGGTTACTCACTCTGTGCCTCAGTTTCCCCAGCTGTGAAATAGACCACATGGCACCTCTCTTGCTGGGCTGTTGATGCGACAAAAGGAGATCATCTCGGGTCGAACGGCGCATGCCCTTGCTGCCCGCCCTTAGAACCACGCCCTTGGGAGAACTCGTTCTCCCCTCTGAGCCTCAGTTTCCCCATATGTCATATGGGGATTAAATTTGCCACTTCACTGAATTGTTGCCAGACTAAGATGAGATATTTGCCCAGTGCCTTGCACACAGCAACCGCCTAATAAGTGCTATTACTCACTCCAGTCCTCGGGCCTCACCGTCCCCATCTGTAATCCCAGAGGCAGCCCTGATCACCCAAGACCTCTGCTAGGTCACTGCGGCAATGGTCCAGTGGTCCTAGGGTGGCCCTGGCAAGGTGGGGATGTCCTGGGGGTGGCGGAGGATGGCAGAGTGGCCGGGATCAGGAAGCTGCAGGAGGCCGGGTGACTCAGCCACTGGCCAGGCTAGGGGCTGGGCTGCGGCCCCCCACGCGCCCCTCTGGGCCCTGCCTTGCGCCCAAAAGTGCTGTGTCATGCTCCGTCATGTGGCTCCGGGTCATTAATACCCGAGTTCTGGGAAGCTTGGGCCGAGTTCCCGGAAGGGGTCAGCCAGTTCAGTAAACAGATTGGCCAGTTCCTCGTCACAGCTGAGCCGGGCGGGCCTGCAGCTCGGGAGGCAGAAGGTGGGGGCTGGCAGCCAAGGGGACACAGGAACCGCCCCCAGCCCTGTCCTGGAGCTGGCCCCTCCCAGCGAAGCCTGGCCCAGGCTCTGTAGACAAAAGGGGAAACCGAGGCTCAGAGGGGGTCAGGTGCTCGCCAGAGCTCACACAGTGGGTCCAGGGCTCGAACCCAGAACTCTAGTCTCATCATCCGGTGCTCTCAGCGTCACTCTGATTGGTGGGAGGGAGGCTCCGAGTCACCCAAAATCCTAACCTAGACCCCGGGAGAAATGAACGGAGGGCAATTTGGGAAGGAAGCAGGTTTGGGAGGGATGCCAGGCTGTCCCCTGTGGTGCGTCCTATAATAACAACAGCTTCTAGCATTTCTGGAGCACCTACTATGTGCAGGGCACTGCTCTAAGTGCTCTCAAATTCACTTTTAGTGTGTAGCGACCTTTACACAAATAATCACAGCCGTCACTTTTAAAGCACCCCCTAGGTGCCAGGCACTGAGCTGGGTGAATGACATGCCCCACTTGTGATCCTTGCTTGGCCCCTGACAGGTGAGTGTCACTGTCACCCCCACTTATCAGACTAGGAAACGCCCAGGAAGGTGAGCCGTGGCATCATTTGGTGGAAGGAGAGCAGGCTCCAGAGTCAACTGGACCCAGGCGTTCAAATCTTCACTTCGCCTCCCCACCCCCTGCTGTATGACCTCACAGGAGCGACTCTACCTCTCAGAGCCTCAGTTTACCCATCTGATAAATGGGGATGACTGTGGCAGGGATAGACTTGGTGGGAGCACGTGAGTATCATTATGGAACAGTGGGGTTGGATCCTGCTCTGTCACTTTCTGGCTGTGTGACCTAGGGTATGTTGCTTAACCTGTCTGGGCTTCAGTGTCCTCTGTAAAATGGGCATCACACCAGCACCTCCCTCATGTAGCTGACACCCCCTGAATCCCTCCGTGCGCGCCAGGCATTCCACAGCCACTGGACACAGGCGACTTGTACTTACATTTCACCTATGACAGCTCGCCTGGGATGAGGGGAAGGGGCCCTAGGCCGTGCACGGGACCAGCACCCACATCCCTGCTGTCCTTCTGCGCCCACGAACGACTTGAACAGTGGCGGTCAGCTTTGCCTGCCTCCTTGAGGCTCAGGTCCGAGGCTTGCAGTGAGCGACTGCCACAGCGTCCCTGCACCACTCCCCAGCCACGCTGCCCTATCGAGGACCCCACATCCTTGCTCTGCCTAAAATCCATTCCTCATCTCATGCGTTACTCCCCAGCCCGGCTGTGCCCCAGACAGGCCTAACCTTGGCTCTTTGGACCAAGGCCTTACCGCATGCTGAGAACACCACAGCCCCAGCCCCGGCCCCAGCCCCATCATTGCCACCTTCACACCTGTGTGCGCACAGGGCCCTCCACCTGGCATGCCCTCACTCGCCCTAACCCATCCCCGGCTCTATATTTCACCCGTCCTTCAACACACAGACTCAAAAGGGGCCTCCTCCAGGGAGCCTGCCCTGATCCTCCCTTCTGAAAGCAAACTCTCCCCGGACTCTCTCTAAACCTTACTTACCCCCTTCTGTCACTACACATTAGCTATTTTGCCTGTCACCTCAAAGTTTGGAGGCTGTGAGGTGGAAAATTTACACAAGGCAGATTTGGGGGGATAAAAAAATGTACTGCCTCTAAAATAAAGAAACCTGCTAAGTTAAAATTAAGAAATCTTTAATTAACCCACTCAGACTTCATAATTTGATGTTACATTTCTAATTTAGTATTGACAAACATTTTCGAGGCGTTTGAAAACAATCTGCAAGCGAGGATGTTTCTCGTTGGGCAAACGTTCCCTGGTGTACACAGGATTGCCAAGAACCAAAGTCGGTGGTAAAATAAATGAGCTGCTTGTTGCCAAACAGTTTCGGAAGTGAAATTATTATTATTATTAAAATGTCTTTGTGATTTTTTTCCAACCCTGCTTTTGGTCTGGCCTGACCTTCCCTCTTCGTCTCCTTCCACTCTTCTTCCTCATCTCCCTCCACCTCCAGAGCGGTCTTCCATATGCCCACCTCCCCACACTCGCTCACACTCCTCCGCCCCCGGGAATGCCCCCTCCTCTTTCTTATGGGAATCTGATCCTTCTTCAGAGCCAAGTCCAAGCACTGCCTCCCCCAAGCTGCCCTGCCCAGCCCCGAACCAGGAGCATCTGCGGTGCTCTGGGGCAGGGGGCCGACTCTGCGGGCCGGCTCCTCTCCTGCAAAATGGGAGGGCCGCAGTAGAACAGGGGTTGCAAACTCACGGCCCCTGGGCCAAGTCTGGCCTGTATATTCATATATCTGCTCCAATATTTAAAAATCAGTAGGTCTCATACAACGATCTAAATTTACAGCTCTTCATGGAAGACTGTAGTCCTGGCCTTCCCCTGTGGTGACACTGGCCGAAACTGATGACCGTTCCCCCTTTAGACACACCTGCCCCTCTCACCAGCCACTTCCCCGTGCGTGCTGCTGGCCCGGCCCTCACGGCACCTGAGTGTGCAACCCTCATTCTGGAGCCCCTAGGTTTCTTTCAGTCTCAGAATCCTTTCTCGAAACAGCATCTGAGGCAGGATCTCCTGGTCTGGTTGCAGGGAGAGGCCGCCTGCCCGCTTGTCCCCATCTGCACCCTGAAGGAGAGCCCTCTCCCAGGGTCCGGCCTCTGGACACTTAGATTCTTGGAAGCACAGTTTTAAAACACTCAGCATCGCCTCGGGCCAGGTTGCGAGCACACCAGGCTCTGGGCCCTGGCCTAGAGCTACTAAGTCGGCATCTGGAAAGAGAAACTCTCAAACCAGCTCCCCATCTCGGTAGAAGACGGCACCTTCATCAGTCCAACATCTCCCCACACCTGATCCACTTCCACGAGAAGCTGAAGTCTAGCTCGTTGGATGAGACCTATTGATTTTTAAATATTGGAGCAGATATATGAATATACAGGCCAGACTTGGCCCACGGGCCATGAGTTTGCGACCCCTGTTCTACTGCGGCCCTCCCATTTTGCAGGAGAGGAGCCGGCCCGCAGAGTCGGCCCCCTGCCCCAGAGCACTGCAGATGCTCCCGATTCGGGGCTGGGCAGGGAAATTTGGGGGAGGCAGTGCTTGGACTTGGCTCTGAAGAAGGATCAGATTCCCATAAGAAAGAGGAGGGGGCATTCCCGGGGGTGGAGGAGTATGAGCGAGTGTGGGGAGGTGGGCCCCATCCGGTTCAGCATCTCCCCACGCCCGATCCAACAAATCCTGCCAGCTTCACCTCAACACACTTCCAAGAGTCCAGCCGCTTCTCCCACCACCACCCTCTCTCCCGCTGGTCTCCCACCCTACAGTCCATCTCCCCGTTCATAGCCGTGGGGACCCGGTTAGACCAGCGGTGCCCAGCCAGGGGAGATACTGCACCCGGGGTGCATTTGGCAATGTCTGGAGATATTTTTAGTTGTCAGAGCTGGGTTGGGGGAGGGAGTATGACTGGTACCCACAGTGGGTAGAGGCCAGAGATGCTGCCCAACATCCTATACTGCACAAGACGGCCCCACAGCAAGCATCACCCAGTGCCAAGACTGAGGAACCCAGAGTTAGAACCTAAGTCAGATCATGTCCCCCCTGTGCCCAGAGCCCTCCAATGGTCCCACCACACTTGCAAAAAAATCCAAACTCCTCCTCTTGCAGCCCACGGGGCCTGGGTGATCTATTGCTGCCCTTAGCTTTCCTCAACAATGCAAGCTTTTTCATGCCTCAGGGCCTTTGCATCTGCTGTTCCCACCATCTGTAACCTCTGTCCCAGGCATTTACATAGCTGGTCCTTCATTTCCTTCAGGTCTCAAGTTCCTTCCTCGACTGCCCACTTCATACAGCAGCCCCCACGTTCCTCAGCCCCTTCCCCATACCATCTCACTATGAGACACGCTCTATCTTTCACTTATTTATTATTAATATTGATTTACTGTCTCCCCTTGCTAAAAACCTAAGTGCCGTGAAGTCAGGGCACTAGTCTATTTTGATCCCTGCTGTCTCCCTAGTGCTTTGATGTATAATAGGTGCTCAATAAATACTTATTGGATGAGCCCATGACTTGGTGTACCCAGCCTCCCGTGCATTCGAATTCTAGAATTGCAGAGGTTTAGTCCGCCGAGAGTTGGCGATTCCTTTGTCCCAGAGGGAACAAGTCTACAGTTCCAGGACCCCATGATCTGAAGCATCCATGGAGCTTCCATTCCAGACCCAGAGCACTGCCCAGTGGGCTCACTCAGGGTTTGACTTGAAGAGGGAAAGGCCAGGAGGGTGAGAAAGAGAAGGCTGAGCCGGAAGTGGGGGAAGCAGAGGCCACTGGTGGTAGTGGGCGGCAGATCTCACCTTGGGCCGGTCCCAGGGTTGCCCAGCCCTGGAGACGGACCTCACAGCCCATCAGGAGTCCCAGAGGGTAGCAGCAGCCCGCAGATCCCTGTGCCCCCCCAGAAGGAGAGACAGGCCTGGGTGGGGTGACAGGACGGGACTTCCGGAGACCACAGGCTGCAGCTTAGACAATAAAGATGGACGATTTCGCCCAGGAAGAAGCCACATACAGTGAGTTATTCACCAAGAACCAGGACCAAAGTATCAGAATGAAGAATGACTTTAGAGAGATGTGACTAGGACACTGTCTTGCAAAGTGGGAAGAAAAAAATTTGTGAAAATGAATTGGTTTTCTCTTTGACCTAACACAATTATCATATAATTGCCGTGGCACACCCAAATTTTTTAGAATGAACACACTGAAGCGAGCACGGACATATTTAAATATATTTAAACAAAATTGTGTGACAGCACAATGCAGTGTTCTTTTCATTGCATTTGACATTCCCGACATAATCGAGGGGAGGGTCATTTCTACAAAATGATTCAGTCTGCACTGTGGCCACCACGGAGCCCTGGTCCCTGCCCCCAGAACGGGCCTGCTGCTGCCTCTGGAAAAGTAGCCAGGCTGCCCCCCCACCCCCAGCATTTCCAACTTCTGATTCATAAATCCGGCACAGCTGCATCAGATTGGTGGGCCCTGGTCACATGCCCACCCCTCTGCTTCTTGGGGAGCGGCCCTCACCCCCAGCCGGAGTCCTGCCTTCCTCCTCTGCCCAGCACATGGCCAGAGGGCCCAGCATCGAATCTTTGCTTTTTAAATGACTGAAGCATTTTTGTGCCCTGTTTTAGAAATGAATGACAGGCACAATACTTATTATGATTTTGAACAATTAAGGGACTCATTTTCCCATTACAAAAGGGGTCTCAAACAAGACAAACACTCCATGGAAGAGACAACATGAAAGCAAAAGTAGATTGGGAACCTACAAGGTGCCAGGTCCCAGAGGAGGCCGATGTCGTCCCTCCTGAGCTCAGAAAAGTGAGAGAAATGACTGCACAGGCAATCCCCCAACGGTGGTGACCCGAAACGCCCAGGAGGCCATGAGAGGACAGGAGGTGTGTGGACGCGCAGAGGATGAGAATGGCTGCGCGGAGGAAGAGGAGGGAGAGCTGCAGGCAGAGGGCACTGCTCCGGCCAAGGTGCAGCCTCAGCTGGGCCAGAGCCCTCTCGGCCTGCGCTGGCCAGCGGGGCCCACCGAGCCACAGAGCTGGGTTTTGTTTATTTGGTTTTAATTTGATTCACTGGCCAACATTTAAAAATCAGGACTTCTCACACACAACCTCAGCTTTCTGGCTTCTCTTAATAAATGGAAAGCTCTGGGCTGCGTGCCGGCTCAGAGAGGCTTCCGTCCCCTGAGAAGGGCCTGTTCTCCCCACTGAAGTCGCTGCCAGCCCACCTCACTCATCCTTGTCACCTCCTGGCCCAGAGGTGTCTGGGTTTTTGCGTCCGTGTTCGACAGCTTGCCAAGGAGGACGCTGGGGAAGCAGGCTGGGGAGCTCTAACAATTCCCCCAAGGTGACAGGGCACCCCGTCCTGCCCAAGACACCCCGCCCCTCCCCCCAGAAGCTCCACAGACCCCGCCTCGACCTCCAGGCGTGCCTGACCCTGGCCCTGAGCCCCAGGGGACCAGGAGGCCGGGCCAGGGAAGGCCCCGTCCTGTTTAGGTTTTGTGGTCTCGTGAGTAACCGAGTGGAAAAAAACAAGCTTGAAAAGATAACAATTACAACGAAATTAAATCAAATCAGGCCCGTGACTCATTTATGGAGCCGTAAAAACAGAAAACAAAAACAAGCTGGTTCTGGAGAAGTGAGGCCAGGGCGAGGAGGGGAGAAGTCAGGGAAGGGAAAAATAAAGCAGCAACAGCCGCCTGGGACAGTGAAGGATCCCAGCGAGGAGGGGACCACGCCATCTCTGGAGCCGGGGAGGCCCAGGCCCTGGCGGGAGGGTCCGATATAGGTGGCATGGCTGGTCTTGTCCTCCAAACACCCCTGTGCGTGGGACCATTGGCGTGCCATTCTACAGACAAGCAGACGGAGGCTCAGAGGGACCAAGTGACAAGGCCGGTCACACAGCCAGGAAGTGGGAAGACTGAGACTCGAACTTGGCTCCGATGCCTGCAGCAGGGCCCAGGCTCGACATCCGTAAGACAGGCACCTGAGCTCACCCCTGTTCCAGGAAGAGCAAAGGAGCCAGCGTCCTGGAAGCCTCCCTGGACATTTCGGGAGCCCCAAAGGCTGGGCCTCAGACATGGCTGCCCCTCTCCAGGTCTGTGCCACCATGAGGTCATGCCAGGCCACGTCTAAGGACAGCCCCAGGAGCCCCCTGGGTCTGACCCAGGGGAGCTTCAAAGCGCTGCTCTGCCGTTTCCCAGAAGCCTCCACCCCCAGGAGATGTAAGAGGAGCTGGAGCCAGAGCCGGAGGGAGCCAGCCCTGCAGGCCTGCGATTCCCTGAGAGGTTGTCCTGACCCAGGGATGAGACTGCACGGACAGCAGGGAGCTGGCCAGGCAGAGAAGGCAGGGGCACCAGGCTGGTGAGAGTCAGATTTAGGGGAGCCAGAAAGCAGCAGCCAAAACTAACCACATGGCACTGGGTTATGGGTGCTTATGAAGGGTAGGGCATGGTGATAAGCACTTTCCACTCATTCATTCATTCATTCTACAACTGTTCATTGAGAACTTCCTGTGCCAGGTGCCTCGTTGGGGGCAATGACCAAGAGAGACAAAAATGGAGCTGCCATCTTGGAGGGGGTAGACAGACAAATAAGAAAAACCATGATGTGTCAGGTAGCGGTAAGAATGGTGGAGACACATTGCGCAAAGAGGGAATGCCCAGCATCAGGGAACGCCTCCCTGAGCTGTGATGTCCGAGCAGAGCCCTGAAGGGGTGCAAGAACAAGCCCAAGCAGCAGGAAGAGCACGTGCAAAGGCCCTGAGGTGGGTGTGTTTGAGGAACAGCTAGAGGGCCAGTATGGCAGGGGCACAGTAAACCCTTCCGACAGCCAGTGGGGCATGTACTGTTATTATCTCCTCTTACAGAAGAGGAAATTGAGGCTCAGAGAGGGGAAGTGACCTGCCCAGAGTCACACAGCCAGGAAATGGCAGTGTGGGAGCAGAGCACGAGTCAGGTTGCGCAGGGGTGTGTCCGTGCTTACGGGCCCTGCATGTGTGACAAGGCTGCATGGGCCAAGAGTGGCTCCCAGAAAGCATGTGTCACCTCCCTTGGTCACAGCCATGGGTGGTATGATTGTGCAACCCAGAGCCCTGCAGGGAGCTGGGGGCCGGGACAGAAGCTAAACTGGGACCTGACACAGCCCTAGCCCCACCCCAGGCTCAGACCTGGCCTCACTCGGCCTCCCAGGCCCTGTGGGGTCTGGGGGTGACCAGGTAGCGAAGAATCCAAGGAGCTCATGCCAACCGAGGTGTGAGGGAGTGCTAGCAGCCCCCAGCTTATCCCTATCCCTGAGTTGACATTTGAACCAGGTCATAGAAGCAGTTTTGCAGCCTCGGTTTCCCTGTCTGTCAAATAATGGGTCCACTTAGGTGGTCTCCAGCAACAGTTGCCAATTCTTGGGTCCAGAGAGAGGCATGGCTTCCTGAGGTCACACAGCCAGTGAGTGGCAGAGTCAAGGTGACCCTGGCCCACTGGATCCTGCCTGGATGATGCTTCACTCTGAAGCTCAGCCCACTGGGCTTCCACAGGCCTGGCTGTCATCACCAATCACCTCTCACTGCCCACCCTGCACCTGTCACTGTGCACCTGTCCAGGCCTCAGCACACGCTGTGCCCTCTCCTGGGAGATCTTTCCTGTGGGCCATCTCCCCCTCCTATAAAGGAGAAAGAAAGGATGGTGGGGTATAGAGGAAGTGGACGCTGTTTAAGCTGGAGGCGGGGGCAGTGAAGGTGGCTCTAAGGGGTGACATCAGAGCCAAGACCTGGAGGAGGGGAGGGAGTCGTGTGTCTGCGTAGTGGACAAGGGCTTCAGGCAAAGGGAGCCGCATGTGCAAAGGCCCTGAGGTGGGAAGACCGGGGCTTCCTGGGGAACAGGCGGGAGGTGCAGGCAAGGGAAAGAGTGGGAGGAGACCGGCCGTGGGAGAAGTCGGGGTGTGCTGGGGGTCACACGGGGCCACGTGGGCCACAGCAGAGACTTGGGCTTTTACTCAGAGAGAGGCGGGAGCCCTGGGAGGGGTCTGAGCAGCGAAGGGACAGGGTCAGGCCCTCTGGCCGCGTGAGGAAAACAGACAGTGAGGGGCTGAGGGAAGAAACAGGGATGCAGGCAGGAGGCGACTGCTCCAGTCCAGGGGTGACACTGGCGGCGGGACGGGTGGCGGGAGCTGGGAGACGCAGGCAGGCTCTGGGTGCACGTTGCAGAGGGAGTGGGCAGGATGTGGTGAGATCAGATGTGGGGAGTGAGGAGGAGGGGTCAGGCGGCCCGGGTTTTGGGGGTTCCCAGAGGATGGGAGAGCGGCCCACTGAGCCAGGGGAGTTTTGGGGTGGAGGGTCAGGAGGTGGGTCCTGGCTGTGCTCAGTCTGGGGCTTCTCTTGGTCACCCCAGTGGAGTCTGAGGTCGGGGAGGAGCTGGGTTGGGAGATGCGTCTGGAATCACCAGCGTTTAGAGGAAGACAGGGCTGTATCTGTGGCACTTTGTCCCCCTCGCTCCCCCTCACCCCAGCAGCAGGCCTGAGCTTGGGGCGGAGCTCAAGGGCATCCAGGGGACCCAGAATGAACCCATGAGTGCGTCGGACGCCCCCCACGTCCGGGGCCACGCGAAGCGCTTTCCCTCCTGACTCATTTCGTTCTCTCAGCGCCACCTGCTCCCGTTTTACAGCGCTGAGAAGTGACCCGACTGGCCCAGGTGTCACCGAGCAGCAGGGAGATGAACTAGTGAATGAATTAACTGGTGGCAGCTGCTCTGACGGAGGGACGGCAGGCGATGGGCGCGGGTGTCAGAGGGAAGTCACCTCCACTCTCAGCAGCCCCTGACCGCGATGCCGGCAGCGGGCTGGGGGAGCCCCAGCTTCCTGCGCCTCCCGCACCACCTCCTGCAGGCCAGGCGGCAGGACGAGTCGCCTCTTGGTGATTCTGGGACCACTGGGCAGGGCTGGGCAAACCTGGAGCTCCCCGAGGCCCGCAGGAGGGAGGCAGGGGGAGGAGCTTGGGAGGGACCTAGGGTGCCAGCTAGGACCAGGCGAGGTCTCAAGCCAGGTTCCTCCAGGCCTCTGGCACGCGGGAGAGAGACTAAGTCCATGGAGCAGGCTTGGGGGACAGTGAGGTCCCTCCCCCCACTGCCATGGAGCTCCAGAAAGCCTCTCCGTGCGCAGGGTGCTCTCCCAGCGACGCCTGGCGCCCAGCCACTCACCCCAGCCGTGGCACCCAGCCCACTCACCCCAGCCACGGCGCCCAGCCGGCCCCGGGGCTCCTGCCACAGCCTGGATGGAGCCTTCAAGCAGGCTGAGGCTCATGGCGGGCGCGATGCTCATCGTTTGTTCAGCAACTGTTCATTCGGCACCTGCCGCGTGGCAGACCTCTCACCCAAGGTCACCAGCAAGGAAGGCAAGACTCAAACTGACTCACAGACAGAATTCTTTCCGTTGACCTGACCGGGCCTGACCCTCAAACAGCACTCTTTCCACCGTGGAGTTCAAATCGTCCAAGCAGGATGGGGGAGCAGAGAGGGAATAAGAGTGGGGGGTCCCTGAGGGGCAGGGGAAGAGGAATAAGACACAAATGCTATTTACGGAGACTCAACCTGGTGCCAGGCACTGCATTAAGACCTCAGTTTTTAATCCATAAAGTCAGGGTTATGATCCGTCCTTTCTCCTCCTGTTGTAATGAGTTAATCCAGGGACTGACAAACTTTACTGTAAATGCCCAGATGTAACTGTGTTCAGCTTTGCGGGCCTTACAGTCTCTCTCACAACTGTGCAATTGTAGGATGAAGGCAGCCGTGGACAACATGGAAACAAATGGGCGTGCTGTGTGCTAATAAAACTTTATTTACAAAAACAAGCTGTGGGGCCAGATTTGGCCCCAAGGCCATAGTTTGCCAACCCCTGAGTTAATGAGTACAAAACAAAGCACCTGGTACGTGGCAGGTGCTTAACAATGTTTGATGAATGAGTGAGTGAAATGATTTCACCTCTCCAAGTCCCACTTTCTCCATCTGCTAGAGAGAAATCATCACAATTATTTATTTACTGAGTGCTTTCCGTGTTACTCATGGCTTCAGGAAGCCATGCACAGGCCTCACATTTCTTGTCATAAAACCCTACGAGATAGGGCTCTCGATGGTCCCAGCTTATAGGCGCTAAGGCCAAGGGCCCAAGGCCCGGGGGCCGGAATGTGGCAAAGCTGAGATTTGGGTCCAGGCCTTCTGAGACCAGCCTGGGGTTCTCTAACTGCCCTGGGTCCCAAGGTTGTCCCTGAAGTGTGGAGGCTGAGACTGAAACCCTGGGGCCCATGCTGGGCCTTGCTGCAGGGTCTGGCCCCGGATGTCAACCCCCACGCTGGCCCCAACTCCAGCCCCCAAGCCAGGGGTCTGTGCCTGCACTCCCCACTCCTGGCAGTGGGTCAAACACACAAGGGAGAGAGAGGGAGCAACTGACAGAGACAGAGGGATACAGGGAGACAGAACTCAAAAGGGGCTGACTCATCTCACACCCCTCCCTGCTGGGGACCCTGGGACGCCCTCCCAACTCCCACCCCCAGCCATGCTCACCATCACCACCAACTCCCTCCAGGGAAAGAATGATCCATCCGCCACGTAGTCCTGGTCTGGAATCCGGGCTCGGGCGCTGACCACTGTGTGACAGTAGCAGGTGGCTCTCCCTCTCTGGGCTCCGTCCCCCCATCTGTGAAATGAGGACGAGGCCAACCTGGGCAGTTTCATGGGCTGCTGGATGAGAGGAGGCGGGCCTGACCCCGACAAGCACTCAAGAGCCCTGGGCCAGGGCAGGGCGGTGAGGACACACCTTCCCAGCTCAGGGCTCGCCTCCCCCAAGGGGTAGAGAGTCATTTATTTGTTCTTGTAACCAAGATTTATTGAGCACCTACTGTGTGCCAGGCACTGTGCTAGGGGCAGGGGATGCAGCAGTGACTGAGGCAGATGAAAGTCCCTGCCCCAGTGGGGCCGAGGGAGACATGCCACCCATAAGCAGATGAATATTAATATAAAGCGCACCAGGTGGAGGGAGGGCACTGGGGCAAAGACATGGGCGCGAGTGGGGGAGTAAGGGTGTGGGTGGAGGTGGGGAGGGGAGCTCCTCCAAAGCATTGTCATTCTCCAGGGGCCATGGCAGTTTTTACATTGAAGCCAGCTGGTAGTGGGGAGACACCGTTATCAAGCACCTCCTGAGTTCCCGGCTCGGTGCGGCACCCCCATCAATTTTATCTCACTGAGTCCCCTCAGCAACCCCAGGAGACAGGTACTCCTATTGTCCCCATTCCCCAGCTGAGTACACTGAGGCCCAGAGAGGTGAAGTGACTTGCCCAAGGTCACACAGCTGGAAACAGGCAGAGCCATGGGGACAAACGGGAGGGGAGTGTAATCCGAGATGGGATGAGCCGATACCACTCCTGGAAGACCCCAGGGCAGGGGCCTGGATGGGGACAGTCAGGCGGAGACCAGGGCTTAGGCCAGAGGCCTCAGCAGCCAACAGGTTAAAGACCCAGGAATCTGGGTCCATGGGCCCCAGATAGGGTGACAGCCACACCCAGGCTGAGCCTCTGGCCCGCGCTGCCTGCTGGGAACACACAGTCCTCAGGACTAGGAGGCTCAAAATAGAAAGTGCGGAACCTGGGTCGGAGCCTGGAATGCCCCAAGCACGCAGACCAGGACTCCTGGAAGGGGTTGGGGTGGGGGAGCCAGCGGGACCCACTGGTTAGGCCCTGGTCTCACCTTTCTAACTCTCCTGATGCAGTTTCCGAGATGCCAGCTCCGGGATCTGATGAACCCAGGCTCCTCTCCTGACTTAATCTCAGACTGTGTGGCCTTGGGCTGGTCACCTACCCCAGGGGACCTCAGTGTCCTTATCTGCCATCAGCTCGAAGAGTCATGCAGCCAGCCAATGTTTGTTGAGCACTTACTATATGCCAGGCACTGTGCTAGGCTCTGGGGACATAACAGAGAACAAAACAGACAAAAATCCCTCCCCTCATGAGTAGGTAAAACCTACCGTGCTCAAAAAGGCGGCGTCAGGGAAGGCCTCCTGCTCAGGAAACACATGAGCACCCAAAGGAGGTGAGAAAGGATCCCTATGGGCACCTGGGAGAACAATGCTCCAGGCAGAAGGAACAGCCAGTGCAAAGGCCCTGGGGCCAGTGGGCTGTTTCAGGAACAAGGAGATCAGCAGCTGGAAGAGCGAGTGAGGAGGGGTGGAGGGATCAGAGGGGGCCTCCTGTGAGCCAAGGGAGAAACCTGAGATTTATTCTCAGAGCAAAGGGGATCCCTTGGAGATGGCCTTACAGTGGGTGATGCGTGCTGACCGTAGTTTTAACGGATCCCTCTGGCTGAGTGTGGAAAGGGCATTTCTGGAGGACCAGAGGGGAGGCTTCTGCACCAGCAGGGACGAGAGTGATGGTGGCAGCGGAGGCAGGAGGAAGGGCTTGAGTCCAGCAGGACCTGCCGAGGCAGAGGCGGGAGGAGGGGAGGGGTGGGGGTTGAGCAAAGGCCTCCTCCACCTCCAGGCCTCCAGGAGCCCAGCAGGAAATGGGTGATCAGCTGGCCGGGCCTGGAAGGCTGACTGGTTTGTCCAGCCTGAAGCCTGAGACCTCCACCCCCACCCTCTGTGGGCCCGCTGGGAAACGTGCCTGGAATGCCAGCCGCGAAGCCCGGCCGGGCAGGGCCTGTGGGACCCACCGGGCGCCAGGCGAACACCCTGGCCACAGCCCTGCCCGCACGGGGACTCTCTCAGGCCCACTGACCAGCGTAAGTGCAGAACACCAGCCCTGGTGCAGAGGGGGCGGGGGCCCGCCAGCCTCCCCCACACCCAACTCCCCCGCATTTACGGAGCACCTACTGTGTGCACACATCATCACATCCCATTGGGACCTACCCCCTTGCCCCTGAGAGCACCGTGCCACCGTCTCGCACACGGGGGAGCTGACTCGCCTGCAGTCCCACAGCACGAGCCAAGACACGCAGGGGCCGGGATTCGCACCCGGGACCCAAACCTGGCACGCCCGCTTTGTTGCTGCGCAGGCAACAAAGTGCTCCAAGACTGGGCGAGTCAGCAGAACGAGCACTGGACTGTGAGTCCAAGACCCCCAGGGCCTTCTCTGGGCCTCAGTCCCCTCGTCTGTCAAGAAAGATTCACTCATGAGTTCACTGTTCATGAGTGCTGACTGGGCGCCTGCACTGTGCCAGCACCACACGGGGGGCTGGGTGGAGCAGTGGTCAAAACGGACAAAAGTCCCTGCCGGGGGACGGTGACACTCCACTGGAAGGAGACAGACAAGAAACAGGAGAACAAGCAGGCTCATTTCTAGGATAAGCTCTAAAACCTAGGAAGAAAAAAACAGCTCCTCTGACCTGGCCAGCCCCACCCAGCAGGGAGCAAACTCAGGATCTGTTCCTCACCCTGCCCCAAGCACCCACTGGACTCCCTGGGCCAGTCCCAAAGCTCGTCTGGAATCTCGGGGTGATGGGTGGGGAAGAGGGAACAAGTTTGCACGTCCTTCCCACCCTCCTCCTCCCCCGCCAGACAAGCAGGGCTGAGGAGGACCCGGGGCCAGCACTTCCCTTTCACCCTCCCCCTGCCCACCCCGCCACCCCGTTGCTCCTCTTCCCGGAAGCCTTCAGAGATAGCACCCGTGTCACTCGTGGGCCCGCAGCTCGGGCCTCTGCTCTGGTCCTGCCACCTCACACTGCCCCATCCGTCTCCTGGTCACTCGGCTCTCTGGCTGTGAGTTCCCTTTTCACAGATGGAGGAACTGAGGTTCCGAGAGATGGGACAGGTTCCCAAGGTCACATGCAGGGTCAGTGGTGGTGTCAGGATTCAGGCTCAGGCCTGTCGGATTCCAAAGCTCTTAACCCCCAAGTGTCGCAGCTGCTGGTGTAGGTTGGCTCCGTGAGCTGACCCAAAACAAGGATTTGGGTGCAAGCAGTTTGTCTGGGAGGCGATTCCAGAACACCAGTAGGGAGCAAGGAAGTGACACAGGATAGGGGCTGAGCAGGTCGCCTGTGTGGGCAGCAGGGGCTCAGCCCCCGAGGGGCCTATAGGAGACCGTGTAGGTGTGTAGGCGGCGTCTTTAGCCAGGTATCTACCCACCCACGCACCCCGGCTGGCGGGGGTCTCCCACTGCCTTCCCACACTCTCGAAGCCATGGAAAGCCTCGGGCACTGCGAGTGTGACCTCCCAGGCAGGTACCAACAGCTCTGAGCCCCAACTTCCAGGACAGCACTGGCCCTGGGGCACACACTGACCTTCAGTGGGCCAAGGCTGAGCTGCGTGACCTTGGGCAAGTCGCTCCACCTCTCGGAGCCTCCGTTGCCTATTCTAAAGAAAGGACTCATAAAAAACTCGCAAGGTTCTTTGGGGGGTTCAGTGGGACATGAGGGATGAAGGGCTCAGAATAGCACATGGCACAGAGCAGGGGCCTGACACGTATTTGTGGTTAAATGAGATCGTGCTGGCACACAGAAGCCACTCCAAGCTTGGCCACTGCTTACAGTTGTTGTTTAGGGCCTTGCCACAGCCCCTCAAGCCTAGGCCCGCTCTCTCGGGACAAGATGGTGGCTGGACGGCCTCCCCAGTTTCCTGGGTCCCCCGGCCTCTTGCTCAAGCCCGCCTGAACTTTGGGGAAACAGAGGAGGAGGAGGAAGGGGTGGGGGCCGAGGCCAGGCCCGCTGGCGGTAATTGCAGGCAGTGACCCCGCCTGAGGCCCCCATTGACCTGTCCACCCATCCGCCAGAGCCGCCGGCCCATTCCACACAGGGGACGCCTCGTCTTGCACAAGACAGGAAGGGGGAGGCCTGGGGTGACAGTGGGTGACGCCAGGACCCCGTGTCCACTGGCTGCAGACAGGATGGGCAAGGGAGGCCCCGCCAGGCTTCCTGTGTGCCGAGCACACTGGGCAGAAAGGAGAAGTGGGGTCCGAGGTCACAGGGAGATCTGGGCAGCACCTTCCCCTCCCTGGCCCTACTGTTCCGCCGCCCTCCCTGCCTCAGGGGCCCTGGGTTCAAATCCCAGTTCTGCCATCTAACAGCCTCGTGACTTTGGACAATGCAGCTCCCAGGGCCTCTGTGTCTGGTCCCTCTGGGCAGCAGGGGAGCCTCTCCTCCAGACTCCCAGCCCGTCATCATCCCCATTTCACAGACAAGCAAACCAAGGCCACGGAGCATTTTCCAACAGCACCTGTTACGCTTGAAGATTTGGGAGCACAACAGGAGAGGGCAGGCCTGAGGACCTACTGGGTGCTGGACACACAAAGACGAGGCCAACGTGCCCCTACCCTTTATTATGGGCCCACAG
Organism: Varecia variegata; assembly: GCA_028533085.1. Classification (NCBI taxonomy): domain Eukaryota; kingdom Metazoa; phylum Chordata; class Mammalia; order Primates; family Lemuridae; genus Varecia; species Varecia variegata. The sequence goes on along the minus strand of CM052436.1, from coordinate 199,941,300 downwards.
CAGGCATTACTAATCAATGAGGATTCTCCATCCTAGGACTCCAACCTCAGCCTCAGAACCCTGCTCAACACAGAGGCCTGGACACCTCGATCCAAGCAGTGAGGCCTAAGCAGGTGAGGAAGGTGCATGTGCCTGCTCCATTCTGGCGACAAGCTGGATCAGTGGAAAGGCTTTTCCAAAGGAGAGGCTGCCTTCTGGCAAGTCACCTTTGGGCACTTCCCAGGACTCTCAGGACCCCTCCCTTGGAGGCAAACTTGATCTGGAGAAGGCATCTGCCGGCCCGGGGACAGCCAGCAGGGCTGGAGGATGGGGCACTGAAAGAGCATCCGAGTTGGGGGCGTGGGGGCACAGACAAAGCCAGGGCAGAAGGTGGCAGGAAACAGCAACAGAATAACCAGAGCTGGGCCCATCCTTGGAGAGGAGGGGTCCAGGGCAGGGCAGGGAGTGGGCCAGGCCCAGGAGAGGCCAGATCGCCAGTGGGCTGTGGGCCCTGTCAGCAGTGCCAGGGAAAGTCCAGTGACCCAGAGTCCCAGGGTGGATTGTGTAAAAGGAAAAATGAAACCGAGAATGCAGAGCCTTGGGCCTCCTGCCAGCCCTGGCCATCCATCCCTGCGTTCACGGCCATCACCCCGTCCAGGCCACCATCCTTGCCCAGCCTGGACATCCGTGGCCGTCTTCATTCTGAGCCCGGTTTCCCTGCTTCACACAAGCCGGTGGGATCAAAAACGGAACCTGCCCAAGTCACCCTCCTCCCCCCACTCCCACCCTCCCAAGCCCATCAGCACATTGAGGACCAAATCCAGACGCCCAGCCCGGGACACGCAGCCCCTGCCTCCCACCACCTCCTGCTTCTCTCCCCAGCACCCCTGCCTTGCCAGGAACGCCAGCCCCTTTCTGTCCCTTAAATATGTCCCTCAACCTCATTCCCCATTCCAGGCCTGTCCCCTGGTGTCCCCTCTGCCTGCAGCACTCTTCCCCCATGTTGTCCCTTGGTGGCTACATCTCTGTGAGGTCTCAATAAATGCCACCTCCTCCCAGAGCCCCCCACCTGCCCCCCAGTGGCCACCCCAGACTCCTTCCATCACCCTCCACCACACCCCTCTGGAAATCTTTGTGGCACGGGTCCGTGTCTGGAAGTGTCTACTTATTTGTTTACTTGTTTGTTCATCCCCCACCCCAGAACAGCTGCTCCACGAGGGCAAGGGTTACGTCCACCCTGGTCACTGCTGTGTCCCCAGCACCTGGCATAGTTGAAAGAGACTGAAAGAAAACAGCTTAAATCACCTAGAAGGTTCTCACCGGGACCTTCCAAGTCCCCATTTGCCATCCCAACCTCAGGGTGGACAGGTCATTCCTCCTCGTGTGCCAGCCCCTGACCAGCGCACAGAGCTAGGAATGATTCTGGTCTCAGCAGGAAAGACGATCGATTAGTGATGTCTGCCCCAGCCCAGGCACAGTCAGGGGGCATCTACAGGCATTTTTGTCTTGTTCATTCATTGCTCCATTGCACTCAGGACAACGCCTGTAACATAGTAGGTGGTCAATAAATATTTGTTGAGTGTCAAATACATGGGTTCTTTAACTGGTTATTGCTTTCAGGAAGAAAAATACCTTTAGCTTATTCAACCAACAACTGCTGACTAACCATGCAGTGAGGCTAATCCCAAGAATACTCCACAGGAGAGGTTCTGATCCTCTGTCTACAGAAGAGGAAGCTGAGGTGTGGATGGGACTTGATCATCAGCTGACCCCAGAGTTCTCCAAGAGCCCGGTCTTGCAGGCTGGGGTGGGAGGGTTAGTCCTCCCCAGGCCCCTGTCCCCCACCCTGGGGCATCCCCAGGCCCCTCCCTAGGACACGGGGGATGAGGACAGGCGGCCTCTGCTTCCCTTTTGGGGCATGTCACAGGGCTGTGGTTAAACGGAAGCAGGGCCCCTGCCCAACCCGGGCGCGGGCCCCCGAGGGCCCCACCCTCCCCATTCCCTGCCCAGGCTCTTCCCAGCTGACCATGGGGCATCAGTTTCCCGTTCCTCTTTTCTCTGGGCAGGAGGAAGTGGGTGGGGCCATGGGAGGATCTTGGAGACTCAGTTTCCTCATCTGACAAGTGGGCTCAAGCTCTGCCACCTTCAGGGGTTGGTGTGTGGCAGAGGTTCAGTGAGACATGGGAGATGCCAAGCCAGAGCATGCAGGTGGTAGGGCTCAACTGCACTGTTATGCCCAGGCCAGGAAGGCAGAGGTGGGTAGAGGTGCCTCGTGTCCCCACACCCCTGCTCAGACCCTCCCAACATCCCCTCTGCCTTTAGCCTTGAGGCCAGGCTGCTCTCCCCGTGGAGCCTGTCCCTTCCCGCCCCCACTTCGAAGCTCCAGCCACATGGCCTTTTAGACTCTCCTACTCTGCTCCATTTCACCACAGGGCCTTTGCACGGGCTGTGCCCACTAGCTGGAACTTCCGTTCCTCTGTCTCTCATCTACTTGGCCTCTACTCACCCTTCAGTTCCCAGCTCAGCTGCTTCTAGGAAGCTTTCCTGACCTCCCTAATCACGTCTCCCTTTACAACCCCTCCAGTCGCCTTGTACCTGTCACAGCCACAAGCTGACATTTCTGAGGGTGATTTGCTCACTGTTCACCTCCCCCATTGGGCTGCAGGCTCCTTTTTGTCTCCCAGCACCTGACTCGGAGTAGGTGATTCATTAACATTTGTTGCATGAATGAATGAAGAATGAGTGAAGGGACAGACACACCCTGCTCTGGCCTTGGACCCCGCCCCCTGCTCCAGGATGGCCACCTCTGCCATCCCACTCCTGGTCCCCAAAGCGCCACCTCCCCCACCTCTCAGGGCTTCACTTTCCGGGAACCAGAGGGGTGGACTCAGTTGAGGGCTTTCAGCCTGAGTCCCACGGAGCCCAGTGTTCTAAGGACAGGCCCTGGGGTCCCCTTGGAGAGGTCAAGGCTGGGGCCCCCACTCTCCATATCTGCAGAACAGCCCCCCTTTATCACTCATATTCAGGGCAGGCACAGCGTGGGCACTTTAACTGACAGGCGTCCAGCTGAACACACTCAGCAAAAAATAAAAATACCGCCCGGCGACTCTTGCTGGAGGGGAGAGGGGATTAGCGGCTGCCCCAGAGCCGGAGTCCGCGGGGTGTGATTCCAGCGCTTAAACGCCACTCTCTTCCTACCATGTGGCTTCTGGACACAGGCCACAGCGTGGCCCTGGTGGGACCAGCCCAAGCAGCGTGGGAGCGGGCACGCTGAACATTTCTAGAGAGACCGTGCATCCGCCTCGGCTGGGGAGGGCCGTGTCCTTCCTGCGGAATCCCCGAGGGGAAGTGGCCACAGCCGATTTCCACCTTACGGGACAGCTCGAGCGCTTGTGCCTGGGCAGTGCAGCCACCACGCTGGGATCTTCTGTTTGAACAATGGGTTCCGCAGCTCGGGAAAAGAGGGAAAAAACCAAAAACCATTGGACAAGATGTTCCCAAAAGGAACACCGAGCATGATGTGAAAATTCCTAAATTCCATTCCTCACGAGGGTCCCCTTCCGGACTCCTGACATTTCCGTAAAGCAGTAGTGAAGCTTCTGGGCTCCGTTGCCCATAGCTCTGGGCAGGGTGGAGGCCCAGAGCTCCTCTCCCCGCCGCCTAGGACACCCCACGGCAGGCCAGGCAGCACCCCGGGGTGGGGGGAAGTGGCAGTGACCTCAGCCAGGGGTCACCTTGGGACCCAGACTATGTCCCACAGACTGCATCCATGGGAGGAGCCACAGAGACTGTGGCCAGCCACAGTGTTTCGTGCACCTGCTTTGCGCCAGGCCCCGGGCTGAGTGTGACATAATCCCTGCTGCAGGGAGGGGTCGGGGTGGGGGCGAGACCATGAACAACCGAGCAAATAAATAAACATAAACTGTATATGTGCATATATAGGATGACAGGTGCTCCACAGAAAAACACCTCAGGGTCGGAGATGGAGAATGACGGCTGGTCTGGGCGTCCTCTCTGAGCAGCACAGGCCTGAGGGAGGGGATGGGGCAGGTTATGGAAAGATCCAGAAAAACAGTGTCCAGGCAGCGGCAACACGAGGGCAGGGGCTGAGGGGTGGCCAAAGCTCGGTGTGGTGTTGAAGGAGGAGCGAGGAGGGGCAGGGACGGGAAACAGGTGTGCAGGGCCCTCCTGCAGGGGAGACGACGGGGCCCACAGCAGGCTCTGAGGGGGACGGTCGTGCAGACCGACGTGGGTTCCGGCAGCTGAGTGTGGACAGGGAGAAGGACCACAGGTAGGCCAGGGAGGAGAGGCTGCCTGCCTGGCACGCGAGCCGTGGTGACAGCGCTGGAGGGGAGATGTGTGGGATTCTGGGTACAGCGGGAAGGCAGAGCAGGTGGGACTTGCTGACGGGCAGATGTGGGGGGTTGGAGCGCCCCGGGCAGGTGGCAGTGCAATTTTCTGAGCCGCGGAAGACACCCACACCTGTTTGGGCTGAGTGTGCCGTCGGAACGCCGGCGGGCAGACTGACAGAGACTAAGGAGACTCATGAAGAGCGTGAGGGACCCCGTCAGCTGAGCTCACAGGGTGTGGCCCAGGTGACAGCATGAGGGGGCTGCTGGCCCAAACACGGGTGGGAGGGAGGAGGAGAACCAGAGCTCTGGGATCTGGAGCCTGGGAGGGCGGGGCGCAACGAGGACAAACCAGAGAAGGCTGAGCACATCCAGGCCCACTGTGCAACGTAGGGGTGGGTGTCAGTGAGACTCCAGCTGGTGGCCCACCCAACCGTGCCCTCGTCACCTTCAGATCCCACATTTCTTTGGAGTAGCTGCATAGGCTGAATCCTGATTGGCCTAAGTCAGCAACAGGAATTTCTTTCTGATTTAAAGGTGAACATGTGACTCCATTGTCACATGGTACCCCAGGGGAAGACTGCTAGGAGATCTAAGAAATATTGTCCTGCTTGATTAAAAAAATAAAAAAAGTGAGATCCTTTTCTGCCCATCCCCTTCTCTTCTTGGTTAGGATGTGATCGTGTGAGATGTGATGTCTGATGCCACAGCAGCCATTAGGATCCATCAGGAAAAGAGAAGTAAAGAAATGCCAACCTAGAACCCAGGTAACCCATCCTAGAATAGCCCCACAGTGGACTTCTTGTTATAAGATTTAATTAAAGGAACTGTGCTGCTCCAGTCATAGAAGATGGCTTAACTGGGACAAGAGGAAGATGGGAATGAACCCTGAGACAGGGGAGAAAATAGAGAAAAGGAAGGATAAGAAGGCCGAAAAGGAGTCAAAATCCTCCAGGCGCAGGGCCTAGAGCATAGCAGGCCCCGCACGTGTGAGTTCCTGTCTCTGCAATCAGTAGGCGCACTGTGAAGATTCGGCTGCTCCCCAACTCCCAGCTTCCCCGGCCCCACATTCAGACTCTGAAGGGCTGGGAGGGGAGGGCCCCCCCAGATTCACCTCACCCACCCCCAGTGAGCACTGACTACGTCCCCTCCACCTTGACTTGCACACTCCTGGGAACAGGGTGCTCACTCTCTGAGGGCCCCAATTCCCCAAGTTCATTGTCCCCGTGTGGCAAGTGCTTAGCGCCTCCCTGGGCCTCATTCCTGCTTCTATAAAAAGGCACCAATCCCAGCCCCACCTCCTAAGCGGGTTGTAGGGACCCAGGAAAGACCCTTGGCACAGTGCCGGCCTGGAGCTGGAGCTCAGTAAGCATGAAGTACGATTATTGGCCATTATATTTATTGTCATACACAAGGCTGGCCCTGCCTCCTGCTGGAGCCCTGGGTCTGTCCAGGTTTGGGAGCTGAGGTACCTGGAGCGTCCCCAGGTCCCCACCTAGGAGCTGGAGGAGGAGGAGGGAGGTTCAGCCTCCTGGGCCCCGCCCACCACCTCGCCCTGCGGCCCCTGGCTCTGCCTGGCCAGGCCACCTGTCTCTGAGGACCCATTGTTCCTGCCTGGCTCGGCTCCAGGGTCCTGGCCCTGCCCAGATTCCCACCTCCCTCTAGGATCCCTGCCGCCCCAGGGGCTCGGTTCCCCACAGGGCCCTAAATTGGGTGCCGGACGTGACAGCGACCTGGCAGTGGGAACAGGAGCTCGAATCCCAACTCTGCCACTTCCCAGCTTGTGCCCTTGGGCACTTCGCCTCTCTGAGCCTCAGTTTCCCCACTTGTTAAGTGGGGTGACAGGGCCTTGCAGGGCTGCAGTGAGGATTCTGGGAATGTGGGGATGGCAGAGTGCCCAGCGTGTAGCAAGACTCAGGGCACGTCAGCCCCCATTCCTCTGCTCCCCACGGGCCTGGAGGACAGAGCCCAGGACAGCAAACATGGGGCCAGGGAAGGGCAGGGCACTGGATGGGAAGTCCAAGGCCGGGGTCCTGTCTCCAACCCCACTGTGTGACCTTGGACAGGCTGTGGGTATCTCTGGGCCCCAGAATGAGAGAAAGCAGCGGCTAGGATCCTCCTTCCTCCCCAGGAAGCAAAGGGGAGGGGTGGAGCCAAGTTTTCTTTTCATTTTTTTATTTTCAGCACAAAGGGCTTGAATGAAAACCAGCTGCAGAGACAGAGAATCCTATTGTGAAGGCGCCTGGAGACTCCAGGCAGGCGGAAGAGGCAGCGTCTTGGGTGTTGGGCTGGGTAAACAGAGGCCAGGGACACAGCTGGGGTGGGGGGTCTCCCACCCCTCCTTCAGGGTGCCGGTCTGGGACACAGGGGCTCCACCTCGGGCACCTCCTGCTCAATCACAGTCTCTGTGTCCAGGCAAAGGCAGGCGCCTCTCAGAGCTGCACTTGTCATCTGCAAAGTGGGTACAGTAGCAGCACGTGCCTTCTAGGGAAGGGTAAGTGTGTGGTTACGGCCTTAGGGAAGGACCCTCGGTCAAATAGGCCGGATTTGATCCCGCCTCTGCCGCTCCCTGACTGTGGGACCCGGAGTAAACCACTCTGGCCCTCTGTGCCTCCGTTTCCCCATCTGTGAAATGGAAATAACAATAGTACCAACCTGTCGGGTAGATGAACTGCAAGGCTCAGCATAGAGCTTAGAGCACAGTGAATAGTAACAATTATTCTTGTTGTCTTTCTCGTTATTATTACTGCCCCAAGAGCTCACCCTGCAAAGGCCCCGTCCCCAGAAGGCCTCGTTCCCCTGAGCGCGGTTCCCCTCAGCAATTCCGGCACAGGTTTCCTGAGCACCTACCATGAGCCAGTCTTGGCAAGGCCGCGATTCTAGGAGGAGAAAGATGGGAAATGGAGGACTTGGATGTAAAGGGCTTGGTACACAGTAGGCACTCAGGGATACCTTGCACCCAACAGCTGGCCCCAAACCTGCTCTGTGCCAGACTCCTGGTGGGCTCTGGGGTGCAGCCCTGGAGAGGGTCCCAGTCAGAGGGTCTGGCGGGGCTGGGAGACCGGCACGTGGAGGGGCGGCAGCTCCGGTGCTGGGGGGAGCCTAGGAGGCCTCGGGAGCCAGAAAAAGTCAGGATGGGCTTCCTGGAGGACGTGGCTACGAATAAAATGACCTCTAGTCGGCATCGTTGATATGTGCTGGGCGATGTCCTCTTCACAGTAGCCCCCTGCAGAGATTTTTCTCCTCACACACTCATTTCACAGGTGAGAGTCTGAGATCAGAGAAGTCTAGGATGCTGCCTGAGGTCACATAGCAAAGGCACAGTGGAGCTGAGAGTCAAGCACTTAGTGTAACTGTCACTCCCCGACTCCCGCAGAGCGCTCCGGCCTCCGGGCCTCTGCTCCCCTGTTCCTCCTGCCCAGCCCACCCTCTCACCATGTCACCTGGCAGGAACCACCCCACACAGCTCCTCTGAAGCTTCGCTCACCCACACCTCAGGCCCCCTGAAGCCCCGGGGGTGGGTAGGGGACAGGGTGACACAGGTATACACTCCCTGATGGCAGAACCTGTCTCTTACTCCTCCTGGTAAAAAGGAAGGAGGGGACAGGCGTCCTCACTGCATGATCACTTGATTCTCACGGCTCAGTGAGGTGTGCACAGGGATCTCGCCCACTTCCCAGAGGACAAAACTGAGGCCAGGAGGCCTGCATGATTCCAGACCCTGCACCAACTCATCCCTGCTCTGCCAAAGGAGCAAAGGGAACAGCCTTGGGGGCTGCAAAGTGCTTCCGAGTCTCAGTTTGCCCATTTAAGAAATGGGGGTAACACAGGGCCTGCGTCTCAGGGGTGTGGGGAGGGTGGAGAAAGACGTGTTCACCCGGGGCCTGGCCTGCGGGAAACCGTCCCGGGGGCTGGTATGGTCACTAATATTGTTGTCACTAGCACAGCGAGAGCATGCCCTGCCAGGCCTGCGAATCTCCTGCAATGACACCTGCCTGCCAGGGCCGCCGTGAGGGGCCTGAGCCCTCGTTTCACTCTAATCTTTGGGGAAAGGAAAATATCCCCACCAGCTGCCCTGTGGCTGCAGCCGTGGGGGGTAACCTGACGCCCCTCGCCTGACCAGCCCCCAGGCCTTTGTCTGCGTCCTGCCCAGATTATCCGTCCAAACCCAAAGCAGGGCTGGCAGGTACTCAATGCTCGGCATTGTCCCCAGCCCAAGCCCCCCCCCCCCGGGCCTCATCCTTCCTCCAGCTGGGGCTCTGGCCCCCAGGAGGCTTCTCAGGGGAAACCAGAAACGCAGCAGGGCCCACTGGGGTGGCCTCCTGAGCGCCGGGTCCCAGGCTAAGGCTTCTGGCTTGTCGCCTCATCACACCTCCGCAGCCTCCCTGTGCAGAGGGGCTCATGCTTTACCCATTTTCCAGATGGAGAGACTGAGGCCTGGGGAGTCAAGTCATCTCTCAAGTTCGTGCAGGCAGAAGTGGCAGAGCCCAGATCAGGCTGAACCAGGATCTGTCCCCAGGAGGGGAGGCCTAGGTACCCTGGGCCCTCAGCTGGAGCCAGGAGTCAGGGGGCATCTAGGGGGAGAGAGATGAAGGAAACCTGCACCGTGGGCAGGAGAGGTCATGGCTAAGGATTTTGCCCTGAGTTCAAGTCCAGCTCTGTCCCATGCCTTGCACAGAGACCTGCTCCCCTCTGAGCTTTGCTTTCCTGAACTATAAAATGAGGCACAATGGCTCCTTCCTCGTGGGCTGGGAGAGGACTCGGGCCATCAGGTATGAGAAACACTTCACAGGTAGTAAGCGCTCCATCTACAGAGCTTAAAAACCAAACTGCACCCCCGATGAGGAGAGCTGTGTCTCTCTCCTGCAGGTCTGACTCTGAAACACTGAGGAAATGAGGCTTCAATGGGACCCTATATTTGGGACAGGGGGAACACTCTTTGGAGAACACCCGCTCCTGGGAGTTCTCTCTTCCCTGCCTCAGTTTCTCCACCTGGGGTCGGGGGGACACTCCGGGCTCCTGCCCTGCCCTGCTTACAGAGAACACTTTTGGGGGGTTATCTTGTGTTGGTTTTTTTCCCACGTCTACACACGCAATTACTCAATCTGTGACTTATCCCACATGTCTAAATGGAATAATTTTGTGTGCACTGTCTTGACTTGGCATATGGGTCTCTTTTCCACTTTGCCTTTTCTGCAAAAGCCTTCTCCTTCCCCGTGTTGAAAGCTGAGAATGGGTTCTTACATATTTTTCTGTAAGAATGAAAATCCTCTACAGACTGTGTCTGCCCGAACAAGGGGTCGGCTTATCTGCTGTTTTTTTTACAAATCAGGACCACACTGGGCACCTCTCCCACATCTTGCGTTTCTCACTCCAGAATCGCACACGACACAAGTCCTCGTACACAGATGTTCCCAGCAGCGCTATTCGCAACAGCCGAAAGGGGAAAACAGCCCAGATGTCTACCAATCAGCGAATGGTTCAGCAAACTGTGTTCTACCCATGCAATAGAACAGCATTCGGTCATTTACAAAATGCAGTGCTGATGCACCCCGCGTGTGGAAGGACCTCGAAAACATTAGGCAATTGAAAGAAACCGGACACGAAAGGTCATATGCTGTATGATTCCGTTTCTATGAAATATCCAGTACAGACAAACCCGTAGCAATAGACACAGACTGGCAGCTGCCAGGGGCTGGGGGAGGCACACGTCGTCTCCCTTAGGCCGATGGAAACGTTTTGGAGACAGAAGGTGAATGGACTAAATGTCACTGAATTGTTCACTTTGAGATGGTCAGTTTAATTAATGGTTCATTAAAATGGTTACTTTTATGTTATGTGAATTTTACTTCAATTTAAAAACGTATAAAACATACACGTGTATATTCCTCCTCATTTTTAAAACAAAGGTCAAATACTCTATATGATTCCCTGTGAACTTTTCAATTAAAAATAAATTCTTGAGGAAAAAATACTTGCATAACAAACAATAATTAAAAGTAAACAAGCAAACAAGCCGCCTGGCAGAGCTGTGACTTGCTCTCCGTGGTGGCTGCGTGACACTCCGCGGTATGGACGGTGCCCGAAATGACAATGACGCGTTTTCATTTTGGTTCTTTTTCCCCTTCTAAACACGTGTAGGCACTAGACACTTTACACACAAGGTTTTATTCTGCCCTTACCCCAACCCTATGTTTTCCCCCATTTTTCAGATGAGAAAACTGAGGCCCAAAGAGGAGAAAGCCAGGAGGTGTCTGAGCCAGAACTCAAACCCAGGCCTGTCGGGCCCCCAAAGCCACATGGGCCTGGGCTCGCTCCTTGCAGGGCACACGGCAGGGAACGAGACTGGCAGAGGCACCTGCCCGCAGGGAGCTGCCGTCCTAGCGGGAGAGACAGACAAGAAGAATTCATGGCCTGCGGCCTGCTTCCGATGTGGGGGCTGCAAGGGAGAAATGAAGGAGAGAAGCAGGGCGCTCAGGGAGGGGGGCACAGCGAGCGCCGTGGCTTTCATCCAGCTGGCAGAACAGCAGGTGTGAAGGGCTGGCGGCAGGAGCTATGTGGAGCTGGGTGTTGCTGGGACATGAAGGGAAAGAGGCCAGGCCGGGCCCCGGAGGGCTTGTAGCTGGCTGGGGGGGCTGGGCTTTATTCAGAGAGTAATAGGGAGCCATGGAAGAGTTTGGAGCATGGCGGAGTGGAGGTCAGATATGGGTTTTGAAAAGCCCCCTCTGGCTTCTCCAGGGGAAGCAGAGGGCAGGGGAATGTGTCAATGGTGGCTCAAGCAGGGGTTGACACAGAGTTGGAGAGAAGCTGTCTAATACTAGGCGGCCGGGATAGAGGTGGGGAGAGCACTGGGCACCCCTGAATTTAGTCCCCATTGGAGGAAGCCAGTCCTCAACTGCCCCAGAGAAAGTGCCAAGAGGGGAAGCAGAGCCCTGCTGACTCATGGGCCTGGGCCTACCGACTTCCCTCCTGGGGAGACAAGCTCAGATGATGGGGCGGACAGCCCTGCGAGGGCCGAGAGCAAATAAATAAAGTAATTACTACTGTGATAAGTGACAGAAAGTGGTTAACAGGGTGACCTCACTCAGGGGGGCAGTCATCAGGGAGGGCTTCCTGGAGGACGTGATGTTTGCCAGGATCAGAATTAGGTGTTTAACTAGGCTGAAGATAAAGGGAAGAGCATCCCAGACAGAGGGAACAGCACCTGCAATAGCCCTGTGCCTGGAGGAAGCCAAACGAGTTCGAGTTTCTAAAGGGAGGCCTGGCTGGGCAGAAAGAGCCCACTGTGTGCCGAGCCCGGGGCAGACAGCAGCCATGCCCAGGCCGGGGGACACGCCCAGCCTGGGCCTCCATGCGGTCGGCAAGGATCGCTGCTGCTGCCGAGGAGGTTTTGTTGATGAGGTTCCCCCTCCCATAAACTTCTCTGAGCTTCACCGTGAGCCAATAAAATAATAAGCATATTTAGAATAGAAATAAAGGAAGTCCCAGAAATTGTTATTCTCTTTGGAGAGACAAGGAAATCTGAGCTCAGAGAGCAGAGAGGTTATCGACTTTGCGAGTCGTGCACAAGTAAGGAGGGTGCAGACAGCTCCCACGCCAGCGCCAGTCCCTCGCAGGACCAGCCAGGGGCCGGCTTTGTCCCAACTGGATGGGGCCCCTGGGTGGGGCAGATGGTGGCTGGAGACGCAGAAAAGTGCCCGGCAGCTGGAGCTGGCCTGGTGACGCAGAGGCAGGAGTGAAGGGATGACAGCGAGGAGGGACAGGTAGAGGATGAGCCAGAGGAGCGAGGGAGGCAGAGAGAGGGACAGGGAGGAGGAGAGACATCAACAGAGGGAAAGGAGAGAAAAGAGAAGAGAAGCAGGGGGTTGGGGAGAGGCAGAGAGCAGAGAGGAGCCTCCCAGTCTTGAACTCTGAGAATCTTGCAAAGGTTCCAAGGTCTGACTTTAAAACACTGAGGCTCACTCATTCACCAAGCACACACTGAGCGCCTACTGCATATCACACGCCGACACTGTTCCAGGCACTGGGGCACTGTGGTGCGACCATATCCCGCTGCCCTTCTGGGACGGACGCTCTGCGAGACAGTGCCCAGGGATGCGTGACAAAGGGCTGGGGGGCTGGTGTCAGGAAGCCCCACTCCCAGGGTGGACAGGGCAGCCTGCTGGGGCCCTCGCAGGGCCTCTGAGTAGGTGGGGGCTCTGAGCAGGGGAGGGATGGGGTCTGACATGGTTCTTGCGGGATCCTCTGGCTGTGCTGGGGGGACCTGAGTGGAACTGGGGGACCCAGGCAGGAGGTGACTACAGGGGTGCGGGCAGGGTGACAGGAATGGACCAGGCAGCATCCGGGGGCCAGGGGTGTGGCTATGAAGGAGCCCAGAGCTTGGAGACTTCAGGTGGGACAGAGCTCTGTTTCTAAGACTGTCCTTCTCAAGGATCCACGACCCCCCCTCCATGCAACGCACCGCACCACCCCCCAGCCTGTGTCGCACAAGCTCCAGAGAGTTCTCAAGGGCCCCTGCAACGGGACTCCCCGAACTGGGCTGCTTCCTTCCACAGAAGGGCTTGAGACGGAGAAGAAAAGAGGAGGGAAGGAGAGGGGCAGGCAGGGGAGGAAGGAGGAAAACGCACCCTCCCACCCCACACACTCACCTTCCAAAACTCTCAGAACGGAGGGCAGAGGCGCTCCTCAGCGAGAAGGCCCGAGGGCCCAATGCCGCTTTAGGAAACGTTGGAAGTAAGTGATTCATTTCTACCAGAAATGAGAAGAAAAACTGGTAATAATAGCAGTCACTGCTCCTGTGTACCAACAGCTTGCCAAGGGCTTCCCAGATATTATTAATACTTCTATTTTTATGAATCGTGTATTTGGATTACAAAATTAAGAGGTTCGTTGTAAAAAAAAAATGAGAGAGGAAGAGGAGGAGAAGGAAGAATTCTAACATCATGGAAATATTAACTCACTCCCCTCCCATCACACCGTCTCGCTGCCCCCAAACACTCCGGGCTGTGCCTGCCTCAGGGCCTTTGCACTTGTTCCCTCTTCATGGGATGTTCTTACCTGAGAGCCAGCCACCTGGCCTCCTCCCTGCTCACAGAGTGGCCTCCCTGATCAAGCGGCAGCCCCTCATCACACCTGTGATCTTTCCTCCCAGCACTCAGTGCTACCTGACATCATATTGGCTTACCGTCGCCTGCCACTGATAGAACGTCAACCCTGTGATGGCAGAGATTTTTGTCTGTTTTGTTCCCTGCCGTTTCCCCAATGTTCTGAACAACTCCTGGCACACAGTAGGGGTTCAGTAAACATCTGTTGCAGGAGCATGTGGATAAACGCGTGCATGAGTGAAGCGTTCCTCTCCCCAGCCAGACCAGGAGTTTTCCGAGGGCTGCGACTGGGTCCTCCATGTGTCTGGCACACAGTAGGCATTTGTGGAATGGACGGATGGATGGATGGACAGATATATTGGAGACAGGCAGAGCCATCAGGAAATGAGAGGGAGCAAAGCAAAGAGAATAAAAAAAGAGAACAAGAAAGAAAAGGAAATGGCATTGATCCAAGCTTCCTGAGCGCCTGTCCTGTCCTAAGCCCACCCCATGTTTTAGCTCATAAAATCCTCCCAACAACCCAATGAAGACGGCTCTCTTTTAAGCCCATTTTCCAGATGAGAAAACTAAGGCTGAGCAAGAAGCACTTCTTCCCAGGGCCCATGGCCAGGAAGGGGCAAAGCAGGCCTGTGTGCCTCCGAAGCCAGTGTTCCACGCTGAGTGTGCCTGGTCCCTGCATGCTGCCAACATCGGCTGGGCACCTGCTGTGTGCCAGGCACCCGTGAGAGCTGACCAGCAGGAACGTGGGCCTGGGGCTGTCGGGCTTTCAACATCCATAAGAGAAGCTGGATGTCCGTGTTTTTATGTGAAATCTCTTGCTATTCAACGCTGGCAACCAAATCAAAATTTTAGAGAATACTGTGCAGGCCAAAGAAGCACATCTGAGGGCTGTTTGTTTGAGACTTTTGGTCTAGGCTTGGGATTTCAGGGAACAAGGATATCATTGAGGGTGGGGCAGGCAGAGAAGGCTTCCTGGAGGAGGTGGAAGAGGCTGGGCCTTGGGCCTGAGAGGAGGGGGCCTTGTGTCAGGAGAAGCGGGAGGGGCCTTGGGTTGGGTCACACCTCAGGCCACACTGGGGGCCAGGACAGGGCTACCCAAGAAGCCCTGGAAGAAGAGACGCAGCAGGTCACTCCAGATTCATGCCAAGGCTGCTCTCACCCTCCCCCCACCACACTTCCTGTCTGTCCCTCATTGGCCCTCTGGGATCTGAGCTGCCTGGGACGTGCAGAAGACTCTGTGTCCTTGTGCCTTTCCCATCAGAGCTGGCTGGAGGAGGTGTCGAGGGACCCTACATGGTGGCTGGATGGACAGGTAACAGCACATGCCTGAGAGCTTTTATCCACTGGTCATTAGCAACAACACAGCCTCAAGCAGAGAACGTTTGAGAATCAAAACACAGATGTCCTGGCTATAAAGGACATCACAACATTTAAGCTAAATGCCTTTAGAATATAATACTACATCAACCAGTCAACCATAAGGTGACTTTTTTTTCTTAGTTGTGTATAAATTCTACTTAATACAAGATGTAGATATATTTTAATGTTTGACAATCGAGCCTGGGTTTGAATCCCACTTCCCTTCACCACTTACTAGGTGGGAGACTCTGGGTAAGATACTAACTTCTCTGTGCCTCCGTTTCCTCGTCTGTAAAATGGGGTTGAGGAGAGAACCAATGTCTAGGGCTGCCGTGTAGCCTAAAGGAGGGGATGCGTGAGGAGCTCTCAGAAAGCACTCGGCA
>CM052436.1:199894062-199925626 GCA_028533085.1 Varecia variegata | reverse complement strand
GTAGCTGGGACTACAGGCGCACGCCACCACACCCGGCTAATTTTTTCTATTTTCAGTAGAGAGGGGGTCTCACTCTTGCTTAGGCTGGTCTTGAACCCCTGAGCTCAAGTAAGTGATCCTCCCGCCTCAGCCTCCCAGGGTGCTAGATAATGTCTATTCTTAATGATTCTATTCTTTTGCCAGTATGCTTTTACCCACTCGCTCACAGTTCATGGAATGACTTTTTCACACCTGGCTGGCGCATCTTGCACACTGGAGTCTCTGTCACTCCGCCAGTCGTTCTGTGGATCCCAATCTCGTGTTTCCGGATCCCAGTGGCTTCATCTCTGGGTCGATGGAACTTTGTGAAACCCTCTCTGTGCTGGAATCGTGTCTGGAGCCGAAGGGCCCATTCTCCTGACACTGGAGTAATCGTTCTTAGGAGCCTGTTGTTTGCCTCCACGTGCAGCAGTTGCCATTGTGGGGTTAAACCCTCAAGAATCATCACTCAATCTGGGTTGAATTTCTTTCTTCCCCCTACTTCTTCCAATTCTACTGCCTCGAACAGCATCCCTCTGCCGTTTCCAGGTCCGGGCTCCCATCTGAGAAATGATGCGAAGGCCCCACCCAGGGCGGCCTCTGCAAGAGAATCATCTGGTTTAACATGCCAGTAGTGCCTCAGATGAGAAACTCTGCGGTCAAGTAAGGCGTGGACCCCAAACCTCTGGGCCCCCACCCCATATCTCCTTCCTGGCCCCAAGGACAGCTGACACTGTCTGGGAGGAAAGAGCAAAGGGTAAGCACATGGCAAGACACCCATTTCTCAGAAAGCCTGGGTTAGGAGTCAGGGAACCTGGGTGCAAGTTTGTCTCTGACTCATAGTGTCACCTTTGGCCACTCACTTCCCCTCGTCTGGACCTCAGGTTCCTCATCTAGAAGTCAGTGGGTTGGACCAGCTGATCTTCCAAGCCTTCCCCAATTGACACTGTGCTGTTGAAATCAGGGCTGGTGATATCATGCCCCCATCCCAGGCCACCTTGTTCTTCCAACAAGCACTGGAGTTCAGAGACTATGGCTGCATTCACAACTAACAAATGCACATTTATATATAACACACTGAATTTGCATTTAACAAATTGCATTTAACAAATTGAGATACCTTTGTATTTCTTTTTAAAAAGCAGGCTGCGGTGGAGGTGTGTGCAGGTGCTTTTCTTAAAGTTTGCTGATTAAAGTGCCCAAGCTCTGGGCTGGAAGTGAATCACAATGAGTTTGCATTTTGTGTATTGTAGGCACTCATAACTTTGGTCTTTGTTTATAGTAATTGCCCTTGGAATGAAATTCAAATTCCCACCCTGCCTTCGAAGTCCTGCAGGATCCACTCCCTTCGTCTCTCTCCAACCCTCCCCCTTCCACTCACCCTGCTTCAGCCACGGTGGCCGCCCTGCTGTTCTTTGAACCCACCTACCTTGTTCTGACCTCAGGGCCTTGCCTTTGCTGTTCCTCCACCCTCAGCACCCCTCTCTTAGGTCACGGTGGCTTTTCACAGAGGCCTCCCTCGCTACTCTGTTTAAAGAAGTCCCTGGTCACTCTCCATGCTTTATTTCCCTTTCAGCCTTTGCCACGATCTGAAATGATGCTGTTTACTTGTCCGACATCTGTCTGTCCCACCAGACTGTCAGCTCCGTGACAGTAAGGATTGTGTCCACTTTGTTCTGTGATGTGATCTCGACACTCTGCCCAGGCCTGACATAGTAGGTCCCAATACATACTGGTTAAGTAAATCAGTGAATGAATGAATGAAACTGGAGTCATAGAAATCCTCAGCAGGGCCCTAGTCTGCATCTAGACAGCTAGCATTTATTGAGCACCTACTATGTGCCAGCCACTGTGTTGTTACTTCATCCCTGGGGCAGGTGGTTTTATGGTCTCCATTTTGCACATGAGCAGACCAAGACTCCCAGGCCTCAGAGCTCCAAAGGGTAGAGCTTGCCTTGCATTCAGCCTGGGAACCCCAGTGTTTGGGCTCCTTGCACCCCACCAAGTTCCCCAGCGTGACAGACACTGGGAGGGGAGCCAAGTCCTGCCCCTCATGCACACACACCCCTTGTCTAAGGCAGAACCTTCTAAATACCTCCCTGTCCCACCACCTGGTGGAGCCCCTGGAGCCAGCATGGGAGGTGAGTATGCGGGAACCTGGCCTTGTGCCAGTCAGTGCCAGGAGCCAGCTTGGGGAGTGAAGAGTCGGGACCAACCTAGTGGTGGGTGACGCAGGCCACTTGCCCCAAGTGGGATCCTGATGTCCACGGGGGCTCAGGGAAGCCCAGCACACTGGACCTTCTCCTCGACCCGCCAGGGCTGGTCCCTGGGCGCCATGCAGAGGAGGGACCGGGGAGGCTAAACCAGGCTCAAGCCTCCCCAGGCTTCAGTCTACACCCCCATTTCCCAGATCTGAACACTGAGGCCCAGAGCGTTACAGTATCTCAGCAAGGCTGAGAAGTAGCAAGGTGGGATTTGAACAGGGAAGGTACTCATGTGTGCATTCATTTGTATCCACACACATCTGTACACAGGCACACATGTGGGTGTCTGTGGGCAGCCTGACTCAGCACAGACTCAGTTTCTCCATCTGCTCAGTGGCCCCAGAGATTTGTGTCTGCTGGGGACAGGGGTCTGGGCCCCTGCATTCCTCCCAGCCCCACCCTGGGCAGAGCAGCCCATGTGAGCCAGGCAGGGCACCATGCCAGCTTGGGTCAGGTCAGGGAAGGAAGGGGACAGAGGGCAGAGGCAGGCACAAGGTTTCTCTGGGAGCCTTCTAGTTGGAGTAGAGCTAACCCCAGGGCCCTGGCATAACCCTTCCCTCGGTGTCACGCTCTCACTTGATGTGAGCCAATGAGGACACGGCTGTGGTGGGCACAGCATTGGGGACACAGCTGCCTACACATGTACAAAGGTCAAATCATCCCACAAGCCTCTCCAAGCTGCCGAGGCCCAGGGCTTGGAGATGCTGGGGCACAGAGCTGACTCCGGTAGCCCGCACCTGCCCTCAAGAGGCCCAGCGTGGGCAGGTAAACCAACAACCAAAAGGCGGCCTGTAAGTCCCGAGTGCAAATTCCTCCTTGAACACTTGCTAACTGTGCATCCTTGGGCAAGTCTCTTAACCTCTCTGGGCCTCCATCTCCTTCCCAGGAGATAACTGCACTTTCCACACAGACTTGGGTGAGACTCTAGCACAGTGCCTAGCACGTGGGTGGTGCTGCTGATACGAGTGGAGGCTTCCCACGGTCAAGGTCTGCTCTGAGAACAGGAGGAACAGAAGACAGGAGGGAGGACAGGTTCCCCTGGGGGCTGGGGAAGCCACAGTCCACCTCCCACCTCCAGAGGAGGCACCTGCCCAGCCGGGCCTGGACCGGTGGGTGGGAGCGTGGCATAGAGGAGTGGGAGAGGGCGCTCCAGGCACAGGGCACAGCCTGGGCAAATGACAGGCATGTCTCTCAAGCCCAGCCTCCGCCTCACCCTTTCAGGTCTCAGCCAAAAGGCCACCTCCTCAGAGGGCCCTACCTGCTTGCTTGAAAGGGACTCCCCACCCCTGCATTCCATCAAGGCAGCACACTCCTTTCCCTCCTTGACTGTGTGACGGTCTTCCTCATTTGTTTATCATTTGTCTTCCCTGCCAAGTTCCCCCAGGCCAGGGACAATGTCTGCGCTGATCACTGCTCTGTCCCCAGAGTCTAGCACGGAACCTGGCACACAGAAGAGGCTTAAAAACACATCGAGCATGATTTGAGCACATTCCTCCACCTCTCTGGGCCTCGGTTTCCTTATCTGTAAAAGGCAGCATCGTAACAGCACCCTCTCATAGGGCTGTTGTAAGATTCAATGAGTTACCGTTCACAGTGCCCTCAGAAATGTTGTAAGAATGAAATAAGTTAATATTCGTAAAGGCTCAGAGCAGTTTCCTGCCTCGTGAACACGTAGGTGCTCTGCCAAAGTGTGTAAATAAAAAATACAATGAATGAACGAAGAGAATTACAGACGCACAGGTGTAGAAAGTCATGATATTAAAGCTCACCAAGTTGCATGGTTTGCAATGCTCCGGTTGTTCGCATTGCATTCTCTATTTTATTTTTTCTCAACTTTTTATTTGGACAAATTTTAAACCCATAGGAAGTCAAAAGAATAGTACAATGACCAGCTCAATGTACCACTTGTTAACTTCCCACCCTCTGTGCTTTCTCTCTAGCTAGCTGAAATGAGAAACATGGACATTTATACTTTTTTTTTTCCTTCTTTTTTTTCTGATCCATGAGGAAGCAAGTTGAAGACACCAAGGTAATTTACCCCTAACTCTTCAGCTGCTGTGATTTTTTTTTAAAAATCTCTGACTCAACAGATATATGAATTCTCTGTAACCAATTGTAACCAGTTCCATTATCTTATAAATCTGTAATTCTACAGATCTGCTAATCCCTGAATCCTTGAACCTGGAAAGACTCAGTTCTAGAAACCGTCATCTGGGATTCCCGGCGCTTTGCCCCGGTGCAGGGCCGCGAGCCTGTGGTTCTCTCAGCCCAGGCCTGGCAAGTCCACGGCTTAGCGTCCCTGAGCCCCGAGTCCCGCTTCCCAGAAGCCGATGCCCGGGACAGAGAAAGGGGAAAACCCAGCCCGTCCCAGGTCCCAGCGCAATGCCAAGCCCTGCGAATGCCAAGTGGCACAGGGGCCCGGGTCACAGGCCCAAGGGTGAGACCCTGGCCGGGCCACTCCCCAGGGTGCCCAGGCCCATCTCAGGCCAGCTGGGTGAGGGGCAGATGGGCGGCCCCCGCCCCCGCCCTGCCCGTGGAGCAATCGTCTGAGTCACCCCCACCTCATGACTCGCCTGCCCGCCACCACTGAGGCCTGTAATTACGGCCGCCTCCTCCTCCTCCCAGGCTGGTCTTATCAGCCCATCGGGGCCAGCCAAGAAGGGGGACGCCCCGCAGGTACCCCACAGATGCAGCTGGTCCTAGGGCCCGATGGCATGCGATGCGGGCATGCCGCGGCCATAGGTGGCACCCAGCCCCGAGCCCAGAGGTCGGCTGGAGGCTCCCAGAACTCCCACTGTTCGTTCCCTGAAACCCTGCCTCAAGTTCCACCATCCTAGCCCTTTTCCAGTTCAAGTGTAAACTGATCACGCACAAGACATTGCAGAGTGAATTCTCCAAAGCCCAGCTCTGGGTTAGGCACCCATGGGGCTCAGGGAAGTCCCAGCGGAGCACCACGGTGGTTGTGGCTGTTGGTCAGACCTTCAGTGCATGCTGGGGAGAGGAGGAGAGAAAGGACATTAGTGGAGGGACAGGCAGAGGGCACTGGTTCTCAAAGGGAGGTGGAGGCGGCAGGCAGCAAACCTGCCCTCACCTCCTCACCTCCTCCCCGTCAGCTGCCTTCTGACCCTGGAGGAAGGAACTCTGGTTCCCATTCTACAGGTGAGGAAACTGAGGCTCAGAGAAGACTCAGACCAACTGCCACCTCCAGGTGCGGCAGCAGGGAGTGTGCTGATGTTCCCAGGGAACGGGCATCCCTCCACCCCAGCAAAGTGGGGATACCAGCAAAGGGCAGTACCGCTGGCGGCTAAGGGCAGCCCAGCAGCACTCAGACCTCCTGGGTTCGAATCCCAGCCTTAACCCCTCTGTGCCTCAGTTTCCCTGACCATCAAGTGGAGATAATAGCAATGCCAACCTCATCCGGTTGTTGTGAGGATCAAATCCAGCACCCAATGAGATGCTCCCTGAAGGCACATAGTAGGCTCTTTCCTTCCTCTTCTTGTAGGATCTCTCTTCCCCTGGGTTGATGGGAGGTAGGGAGGACAGGATGTGTCTCAGCTCGGGGAGTCTGTACCCTCAGTGCCCCCCTCACCCACAGAGGACTCTGGGAAGCTGCAGCTGGCCCCGGGCTGCCCCCATGCCGGGAGGGGTCCCTAGGGTTAGCACCCCCAACCCCACACCTCCAAAGACACACGCAGCCACCTCTCCAGGCCTGTAGTGGGGCTGGTTGCTTTGCAATTATTAATAATTTCCTCCCTCCGTCCCTCCCCCAGACCTGCTCAACCAGTCTCCCCACCAGCACGGAGCAGGCCTGACATTTGAACCAACTATTATTCTCTCTCCCTGCAGGAGAAGCGAGGAGGGAACGTGGGCCTGTGTCTTGACACTGGGTCGGGAGAGCACAGGCCGCCCACAGGCCCCTTCGACCCTGGGCACAGCATCCAGCTCCCCGGGGCAATGGGCTCCTTGCCCCTTTCCTGAAGGCCAGGTGAGGAAAGAGAGAGAGAGATTAAGCCCCTGCCAAGAGGCAGACCAGGTGGAAATCCTCTTGAACGGAGGCAGGAGTGTGGGTTGGTTATGAGTCAACCCCGGGGTCTGGATTCATGTCCTGGCTCTGCCCTTGACTCGCTGTGTGGCCTTGGACAAGTCACTTCACCTCTCTGAACCTCCATTTTTTCATCTGCAAAGCGGGGATGATGAATTCCGCATTGCAGAGTCAGTGGGACTTAAGAAGTCCCAGGCCCAGGACACAGCGGGGGCACACGGGAGCAGTCCTCCAGGCCAGGGGCTGCTCGTGCCCGCTCCTCCCGGGAACCCAGAGGGGCTGGGCCAAAGTGCCAAGCCGAGCTGCGTGGGAGACAGAGCCCCCAGGGGCCAAAGCCTGGAGGGCCAGTCCCATCTGCAGCCACACCCAGACGCTGTCGGTGGGGACTACATGCTCCCAGCTGCTCCTGGCTCCATGAGTACTGTCTGTGGCTCCTCCCCGACACTCAGGGAGTCCTGCTGCACCAGTGCACCCAGCCAGACCCAGAAATGCCCACTGCTGGCCCAGGCACCCACTCCAGCGGGAGGAGAAGGCGGCCAGGCCAGTGAGGAACCACCAAAGTCCTCAGAGCAGGGGCAGGACCTGGGCTGGGAAAGTCAAAAGGTCAAGTTCCCACATTCAAGAGCTCACTAACTCTCCGCTTTACCCTCGTGGAATACTAGAACAGCCAACAGCTAGAGCTGCCTGGGTTCAAATCCAGCCTTCAGTATTTGCAGCTATGCTGCCGTGAGCAAGTGACCTTGCTTTTCTGCACCTCGATTTACCCACTTGTAAAATGGGGGTGATAAGAGCCTGGAATTGTCAGGAGTTAAAATGCAGCTGTGACTGGCAAGGCACTTAGTACAGTGCCTGGCACATAGTAGGTGCTCAGTAAATGGATGCTAGTCGTAGTTTCTGCATCTACCAGGTAGTTTTGCTCTTCATACTGTTCCCTCTGTCTGTCAGGCCCATTTCCATATGACCTCCTATGCATCCCTCAAGGTCCTGTGCAATAGTCCCTCCTGTAAGGAATCATCCTCGACCCCTTACTTACACACACACACACACACACACACACACACACACGCATGCACGCACATGGGAAGCCCTCTCTTCTGGACTCCCTGGCACTGCATGTGGGCGCCTGCTCCCACACCCCAGCCACACCACCACAGGTAGATGAGCTGGTGCCTACAGGGTTCACCCCTGGATTCCCAATGCCTGGTGAGGAGGGTTGTGGGTGAAAATCTTCCTGTTTCTCTCTGACACAATTTCAGCCAAAAACAGAACACAAAAATCCCCACAGATGTGGAAGGAGCCTATCGTCTCCAGCCACATTTTGAAGATTTTCTCAGGCCACCACGAGAGCAAAGGACATTGCAGATCCCAAACCACAGAATTCAGGGTTGGAAATTCCTTTGGTCAAATGAGTTATAGATTTAAAAACAGAAAAGAGAGGGTATCAAGTGGCCAGGTAAGAAGAAGGAAGCAGCTCTGTGTGCTGATCTAGAACAGTCTCCAAGATAAGTTGTCAAGCAAATTAAAAAACAAAGCTGAGAAGCAGAGCAGGGTGTGAAATAAACGGGGTACTGTTGGCGTGGAAGGGTGGTGGGAGGCAAGGGCGAAGGACGGATTGGCTTGTAGGTGCAGAAATGGGCTCTGGGGGGACATTCCTGGCTAACGGCGGCCGCCTCTAGGGAGGGGAGGTCAGAGGCTAGGGCAGGGGGGGGCAGGACTTGCTTTTCACTCCATGTCCTTTTCCACTGTGGGATTCTGTAGCACTTGCTCACAGCAGCTATTCAAAAATAAGAACGTGAATAAGATGTTTAGGGCCTTGGAAGTCACACACTCCAGCACCAGGCCCCACCTGATGCAGGAACACTCCTCAGCGCCTCGGACAGACTAGGCTTTGAGTGTTCCCAGTGACGGGGAGCTCAGTACCTTACCTGCCACCCCACCCATCCCGGGGAGCTCAGAAGGGTGGGTTTGGGCTCAGTGAGAGGAGGCAGAAATGTGTTTCTGGGACCACACACAGGTGCCTCTCTCCGGCCCCCGACAGTGGGCTGAGAAGTGGGTTCCTGTCCAGGAACCCACTCAGAGGGCCCACCTGTCCCTGGGCCCAGGCAGGAGGTGGGCAGGGTGGCAGGGTGGCAGGGTGTGCTCTGCTGTGAATCAGGCCCCACGGGTGCCCGGAGCATAGCCAGCTTCCCAGGACACAGGGCTGTGACTCAGGGCCACGCAGCAGGGCCAGCCCAGGTGGCAGCTGGCAGGCCACCAGCAAACCCACGCCCTTCCCAGCCTCGAACCCCAGCAGGGCCTCTGTTGCAGGCACAAACCACCTTGCTCGCTGCTGTCCCCCTTGGCAGAGGGTGGGATGGGGAGGTTCAGGCTCCAGCACAAGACAGCCTGGGTTCGAACCCTGGCGGAGTGAGCCAGTGAGCTTGAGCCTCAATGTCTCTGTCTGTACAAGGGGTGAACCACGCTGCCCAGGCGCCCTCATGGGGTCGTTCCCGAGATGTGCTGAGCTCATTGGAGTCAAGGGCTCCGAGCAGCCCCTGGCGCAGAGTCTGTGCTCAGCAAATGTCAGCCGCTGTTATTGTGGGTGCCCGGCCAGAGGAGGGGGTCACTGACACCAGAGCCACGAGGAGAAGGAAGCTTGTGTGCCGTAGCTCGCCCTGCACGGCCCGGTCAGCAGGCCCCGAAGGAACAGGCCTCCAGGGACACCTGGCTTTGGAAAGATCCACCGTCCAACTCCGAAGGGGTCTAGGAGCCAGTCTGTCAGCTCCACAGAGGCAGAAGTTTCTCTCTGTGTCATTAGTGTGTCACGATACCTGGAATGATGGCCCCACGGGCATGCGACTCTCATCTTCACACTGGGCCCCACGCTCAGAGGGGCCGACACTTGATTTCATCTTGAAATGCTTAATTTTGAACGGGGGGCCTCACATTTGACTTTGCACAGGGCCCTGAAAATCCCACAGCCAGTCCTGTAGGTAGTGACACCCAGCATGTGTGTTTGAATGAATGAGAGATTAGATGAATGCTGCCCCGTGGTGTCATTTCTCTCCTTTTACCCTGAGGGTCATGGGTGCCAAGTCTGCTCTTACAGGTAGGGGAGCCAAGCCTCGCGAGATGAGCAGCTTCACCCGGAATCACCCAGCAGGATCTCACACCCAGGCCCGGTGGGCCCCAGAGCCCCAGGTCCCTCCGGCACTGCAGGGACGGCTTGTCTGTGCCGGGAGAAGCCACAGCCAGCCCGCGCAGCAAGCTCTGCCCTCCCAGTTGGAGCTGCTCTTCTTCCCTTTTCTCAGCCAGGGAAACTGAGGCCCGGCTCAGGATAGGAGCTGGCCCGGCTTGGCAAGGGTGCCTGCCCGGGAGGCGGCCTGGCTGGGTGCCCGGACAGGGGGCGGGGACCTCTGTGAATCGCTTCTCAGTCCCCGCCGACCACAAGCGGGTTGGGTGAAAGGCGGCTGCTCCCCGCCCGCTTCCCCGCCAACGTGGGCCCAAACAATGGGCCTTTGTGCCCAGCGTGGGCGGGTTGTCAAGGTGCGCAGCCCTGGCCCTGAGGGCAGGGGGCCAGGCCAGGGGGTCCGCGGGGGCCGGGCAATCCAGCAGAAGAGGGAGCAAAGCCTCCCTGAGACTCTCACAATGAAGGCCAAGGCACAGAGAAGGTGCAACAGGTACCCAGGGTCACACAGCACAGGGGTGTCAGAAGCAACTTGGGAATCTGGGACATCAGCCTCCCTCTCGCTGTGGCCTGAGTGTCCCCACCCTAAAATAAGGGGCTTGGGCATCCCTGCAGGTGACACTTGCCCTCAGGAGGCCGGCAGAGCCAGAATCCCCCCTCTTCTTTCTTCTTATGTCACCCTACCATGTCCCCTTCCTCAGGGACTCAGCCCAAGCCCCCAATCTCTGGGAGGACCCCTGAGATTGCATCAGCCACCACATTGCTAGGAAAATGTCTCCCCCTCTCCAAAGCCCCTCCTGACCAGCTCTAGAGCTCTGTCCCCCAGCAAGATCATGTGCCCCTCAGGAAGCCACCTAGTCAGGTAGGCCCCACGTTACAGGAGAAAACTGAGGCTCCAAGAGGGGCCGGGGCTCTCCAAGGTCACCCGCCAGGACGCAGCGAGTCCTGTGCAGTGGGACTCCAAAGATTTCTGCCGGCCCCAGCTCGGTCCTGTGTGGGAGCCATGGGAGGGAGATGGGGGCAAAAGACGGATTCCTGCCTTCTGCCCCCCACCTTCTGGTGGGGCAGATGGGGAGGCCAACAACGACAGTAATAATAACAAGGGGCTGCTAGTTACTGAGCGTCTAGTAAGTGCTTTATGTGCAGAATCTCATTTCATCACCACAAATCGCCCGGAGGCAGCTACTATCATTATCCCCGTTTACAGATGAGGGAAACTGAGGCTCAGGTGAGGCAAGTCAACTAGTTTCTAAATGGATTGGAACCCTGTCCAAGTCCACTGAATGTCTCTGCTCACTCCACCCTCACAACCACCTTGCCAGGCAGGGTTAGTGTCCCCACATTACAGAGGAGGAAACTGAGGCTCTGAGCAGCAACGTCACATGCCCAAGGTCACACGGCCAGAAGGTGGGAGCAGGGATTTAAACCTGGGCTTCTGGCCCCCAGAGTCCCAGTCCTGTTTCCCTCCTCCCCCACCATGACCGAGTTCCCTAAATGTGTCTCGAATCCATCTGCACCACCAGCCCCATCCCCACCTCCCACCTGCACGGACCCGGTGGCCTCCCCCCTGTCCTGGCTGGCCCCACCCAGCACAAAACAGTCGCTCGTGAAAAGCCAGGAAGATGGTCCCAGTGGGAATAAGCTACATGTCCACATGCAGGAGCATGGAGAAGAGCACCATGGCCGGTTCCCACGGCTGAGCCCACGGTGAGAACCGACAGACGCGCCAGAGCCCCTCCAACAACGGGCCGGATCTCCCGAACAGAACATCGGGTGGGGAAAAAGCAAGTTATGGAAGCAAATGTACAAGTGCCACCATCTGTGCAATCCCACCCACGACCAAACAGCGCCCCAAATCCTGCAGGGATACCACGTGTGTGTGTGCACACATGTGTAAAAGTATGAAGACGTGGTACGACCACTTTGGAAAGTGTCCAGAGCTCCAAAAACTAAACAGGTGCACGCCCCACGGCCAGCACTTCCACTGCTGGATATAGACTGAAAGAAACGGCTTCTTTTGTCTACAGAAAGATATGTTCAAATAAAAACAAAAAGATATGTTCAAGATTCTTCATAGCACCACTATTCAAAATGGTGGAAATTGGAAATAACCCACATCTCCATAGACGTGGTCTGTTCAGTGGAATACTCCACAGCCAGGAAAAGAAACACAAAACACGGACAGATCCCACACGATGCTGTTAAGAGAAAGCCCTGGATACAAAAGACACGGCCTGGATGATTTTGTTTACATGAAGTTGAGGAATAAGCAAAACCAGTCCAGGGTGACAGCAGTGAGAGCCGGAGCTGCCTCTGAGGGCCCCGGCGGCTGGGAATGTCCCGTCTCCATCTGCTGTGAGTCCGTGGCCAAACTGTGCGATTAAGATTTGTGCGTTTTACCGTGTGCGATTTATACCTCCAGCAAACAAATAACCGGAGAGTAAAGACTCACTTGGGAATCACAAACACCAACCCCAAGGTCACAGTGACTTCCGAGAGAGATGCAGTCGCGCAGAGGCACATGGGGAGGGGCAGGGGACGTTTCTTTCTTGAGCTGAGTGGCGGCTGCGTGGTAGCTTATTTATGGTCCTTGAAACTTCTTTGAACGTGTAAAACGTTTGAAATATTGAAAACCAAACCAGAAACAAGAAGCATTTGCGCGGCTGCTCCTGCGCCGGAGCACACAGTGGCTTCCCGCCGCCTCCGAGCAGGCCCACCCTCCCGTGGCGTGCGGCTCAGCGCCCATCCCGGCCTCAACCTGTCTTTCCAGCCTCTTCCCTCACCCTGCCCACCAGCCAGGCTGGTCTCCACTCTCTTCCCTAACACACCTTGCACATTCCCGTCTCCACGCCTTCCCTCCCACCTGGAATGCCTCCGGGTTCCTGTCTGCTGGCTCCAGGCAGGGAGGTGTAAGCTGTTAACTCCTGAAGCCAGGGGCTTGGCCAGGGGGGAACTGGGGCCTTGCTTTCGGCCACAAATAACCTCCACCATCACCCCCAAAGCCACCCAAATAATCCAAGTATACAAAGGGGTGCTGCTGTTTCCACAGTTTCAAAACAAACCTGCCCACACCCCAACCCTCCGCTGAGCACCTCCAGTGTGGATCCTGGCCTGCCACTGGATTTAACACTCACTCATCCTTGGGGCTTGCGTCTTTGTCTGTCTGGAGAGACAGATGGGGCCAGAGAGACACAGGGAATGACCATGACAGAGACAGAGTGTTCCCCTTTTATATGAGCGAAACTAAGGCTCAGAGAGGGCCAGGATCTTGCTCGAGACACTCAACAAAGACTCGCTGTCCTGAGATCTTTTCCTTCTCCGAAAGCTTCCAGTCATGACTGGTCCCCAAGCTTGGTCCTGCCTCCGGGCCTTTGTGCTTGCTGTTCCCTCTGCCTGGAACGTCCTTCTCCCAGGTATTCCCAGGCCCAGCTCTGTCTTAGGGTTCTGGTCTCGAAATTCAAGTCAGTAGTCTTCCCAGACCCCCACTTCTGTCTTTCTCTGTCACATAACCACATTTTATGCTAGTCACATAACCTAGCCCTATCTAAAATTGTTCTGCATACTTACTTATTCACCTCTGTATTACCTGTCCCATGCACACACTCCCCTAAAATATAAGCACCGCAAGGCAGGGCTTTTGCCTGTCTCGTGCAGTGCCATATCCCAGGACTGGGTGTAGTAGGTGCTCAGTAAATGAGCTGGACGAACACAAGTCACTGCCTGTGCCTGCCAGGGCCACGCGGCAAGGATGAGACGGAGAAGGGATTTGGTGACTTTCTGGGGCCAGATCTTTGCTCTCAATCTCTCAGCTCTGTCCAGGTCCAAGGCTGCACTGGGTCCAAAGAAACAGGAAAGAGGGGCCCCACCGGGCAGGACCACCAGCCTTGCAGGCGCCCACCACAACCCACCAAACAGGTGGAAAGGGGCCCACATCACATTGAAAACAGAAATTTTTTGTTTTTAATGTTTTTGAGTTTGTATAATGGTATAATTCTGCTGTTACGGTACTGTGGAATCTCAGTGTGCAGTTTTGTCTTGGTATTTAGCTCCAGTTTTCCAGGTTTTTAGTATTTTCACAGATGCTTCTAAAGACTCCAGCCAGGCAGAGATGAAATAAATAAAAAAAACAGAGACAGACCCTTAGAGGAAGAAAGAGACCAAGACAGGAGGAGAGACACTGAGACAGAACAGAGACAGGTGGATGTGGAGAGACAGATGGGACTGGAGAGACACAGGGAGTGACGAGGACAGAGACAGAGCAGGAACCAGAGGGAAGACAGAGCACGACTCCCGCGCCTCCTTGCGTAATGCGCCCTCGGCGACAACAACGTTCACCGAGCGCTGCCTGCGCAGCACAGGCTCAGCATGTCCGTGGGGATGAGCAGGCTTCATTCTCACAACGACCCAACAAGCCCAGTGCGCCTCTCATTCCTGTTTTACAGATCAGGACACCAAGGCACAGAGAGGTTGCCCAGCTCTCCCTCAGCCACACAGCCGGTGGGTGGTGAAGCCAGGCTTGACCTCAGGCCGGCTCCAGCCCCAGGGTTGAACCATTAGCTCCAGTCTTGGGGGGTCTGGGTTGTTTTAGAGCAGCTCTTAGATTTGGCTGTGCTGGCCCATCCCCCGGGGACTTGTTAAAATCTAATCCCCACAAGCCGACTGTCCCACACACAGACAGCTGCATGAAGATGTTCACCGCGGCGTTGTTTACAGGAAGACAAATTGGAACCACTCAAACATCTACCAGTAGGGCGCTGTTAAATACACCAGGATTCATGTAGCCATTAACAATGACGGCAGATAGGCCAACTTCCTGGATGGCTCAGATAAAAAAGTAAATTAATTAAATTAATAAATAAATAAAATGATCACAGAGCAAAGTTCAAAATATACATGATTTTGACCCAGCCATTCCACTTCTAGGAATATATCCTATGGATATACCTGCACATGGACACAAGGTGTTTGCACAGGGCTCTCTGCTGCAGTTTGCAGTGAGCCACCTAAATGCCCACCAGGAAGGAACGGGTTCGTCAAGTCGCTGCCCATTTCCACACCAGAGCCTTGAAAAAGGAGGAGGATGCTCCGTGCATCGCTGTGGAATGTCGCCAAGAGCTACTGTTAAGTGGAAACAACAAGGCACGGGCAGAGTTGTGTAGTCCTCTGGTACCTGTAGGAAAACAGGAAGAAAGAAAATACCTGCGTTCGCTCGCATGTGCACAGAATCCTTCTGCAAAGCAACACGAATCGTCTCAGTGCGGAGCTCAGAGTGCGGCCAGAGCGGGCGGGAGCCTGACGTTTTACTGTGGTACCTTTGCTATTTGGTACCACACGGATGTATTATCTAGGGACAAAAATTAACAAAATTTAAAATTTTTATGTGATGAATGAGGCTCTATTTCTGGACATGGGAAAATACAATAAATTATTGCAAGAACAGGAGGTAACCCAATTTATATAATATGTTATTCACATATATCCATGTATGTGAGTGTAGAGAAATGTCTGGAAATACTATCATAAAATTGTTAGCAGGTGAAATTGCTACTGTTGATGCACTATACGTGCATTAAATCATTTAATCCTCACAAGAGTGGGGCGAGGTGGAGGGACTACCATTATCCTCATTTCACAGATGGGGAAACTGAGGCCCTAGAGGTAAAATCACCTGCCCAAGATCTCACAGCCAAGGGCTGGCAGAGCTGGGATTTAAACCCCAACCATGGGGCTAGAGATCGCTTGCAGCTGCAAATTGGGTGATTTCTACTCTTTGCTTTGAAATTTCCAGCATTATTTAGAGTGAGACAAGGAACCCAAGTCTCCCTCCCCTCCCCTTTTCTTTTAAACAATGCTTTTAAAGAAAAACCCTCAGTACACCCCCATGCCCCCCAAGTCAGTAGCCCCCTTCCCTGGCTCATGCCCCCTTGGGGCTTCTCCTTGCAGTTCCTGGTATAGGGAGCCATGAGGGTGGTTTTTAAAAAGTGTTCTGTAGTCAAGCAAGGGCAGGGAGAGAATGTTCCAGGTCAAAGGACACCAAAGAGGCTTGCCACCAAATGCAGGGCCTGATCCTCGACTGGAGTCTGGACCAGAAAAATAAAGAATAAAATAAAATAAAGCAAAAACTTAGAAACTGTTATAAAGGACCCTTTGGAGCGATGGCAGTGATTTGAACGTGGACTGGATACTAGGTCACGTATGGAATCCACGCTGAATGTCTCAGGTGTGACAATGGCACTGTGGTTGTGTCGGAGAATGAATGCCCTGGTTGTTCTTGAGACGTGCACACTCGAGTATTTAGGGTGAAGGGTAAGGGCATTTGCAACTTGCTCTCAAGCAGTGCAGCAGAAATCATGCAGAGACAGAGCGAGAGAGAGTGCACATGGGGCCGGGTGTCGACAGGCGGGAAATCTGGGTGAAGGGGCGCCACGGTGCTTCATGGTGAGGTTTGTGCACTTTTATATAAGTTTGAAATTTTTCAAAATCAAAAGTTGGTGGAGATTGGTGGCTGTCAGGGGCTGGGAGCAGGGAAGGGGACTGATGACCAAGGGGCACCAGGGAACTTTCTGGAGTGATGGAAATAGTCTGTATCTTGGTCACGGTGGTGGTTACACAATGGTGGTGTTTGCAAAAATTCATAGAACTGTACTCCCAAAAAGGGTGAATTTTACTGTATGTAAATTATATATCCATAAAAGCAACTTTAAAAAAAAAAAAACCTGGTCCCACATGCATACAGGCTCCGGGAACACAGAGGGCCCCCCCTTGAGCCAGCCTCGCCTGAGTCCGTCCCGCAGTGGCCCCCCGCACTCAGCAGCACAGAGGGGCTGCCCTCCAGGTCCTGAGAGCCAGCCCGGCCTTGTGGAGCTTCCTCCTGAGCCTCCCTGGCCTGAGTCCAGAGCCTCCAAGTTTCCCCAGGGCCAGGAGAGACGCACTGAATGACTTCCTTGTTGTATCCTGAAGAAAGCAGGTCCAGGTGCCCCTCGCCAAGCACTCGAAACCTTGCTGGAGACACCAGCGACCAGCAGGAAGCATTTGCCATTGCTCTGTCCACCCAGCCACTACTGGATCACAGCAAGAGAGCTACAGGGGCCCAGAGGAGGAAAGCAATTTGCCCAAGGTCACACAGCAAGTCAGCAGCTCTGGGGTGGGTCGCTCTGAAACTAAACCTTTAAGCCTGAGATCGTCCCATCCAACCACCCGGATTTCTCAGGTCGGAGCACAGATTTGCAATGTCTCAGGAACCCCAGACCCTGCCACTGTGGTCGTACTTGCAGGGACTCCCACAGGCTTGTGGCGGGGCTGCGGGAGGGTGGGATATGAGCCTCCATCCCCGACCATCATCCTGTGTCATCTCTGCTGTCCCCTCCCTAGCTTCCTTTGCTCCCACCCCATCAGGGCAGAGGGCTGCACACAGGGGCCAGGTGGGGGTCCATGTCCGCCCCCCACTGCCCCAGGGAGCACCCACATGGCACATAGCCACGGATTCTGCCCAGCCCACGAAACTCACCTCACCCAGAACCTGTTTCAACTCCTCCAGCTCTCCTTGGCAGCCGCGGAGGCCTCATTAAGTGATGCCAGCGCCTCCCACACACCCCTGAAGAAGGGGAGGGGGCACCGCACCGACAATGGAGCTCCAAGACACTGTCTGAGGCCCTGCGCCTTCCCAGAGACCCCCTGGGCCTGAGATGGGCACCAAGGAGGCACAATGCCCCTGCCGGGCTCAGGCGCGGGAGCAGAGGCCTCCATTCACGATGCGGGCCGGGCCCGACACCTCTCAGCCCCGGCAGCCTGCATGGGCCCCTCGGAGCTGTTTAACCTCCTTAATTAACCTGCGATGATTAAGAGGCCACCTTGGGAGGCCCCCGGGGCTTCAAGGAGGGCTGGGGGCCCAAAATTGGGGGCAGGGCCCCCCAGTCATGGCAGGCTCAGAGGCTTCTCCCGACAGGGAACAGGGAGAAGGGGCATCCATGCCATGCCACAGGGTTCAGGGCAAAACAGCCCATCCTCCCTGCATTGGCTGTGTGGCGCTGGGAAAATGGCCTCACCTCTCTGTGCCTCCATTTCCACCAGGCAGGAGGGCAGGGTGGCCGCGAGACTTGATTAATGACTGTTTGTGAGAAGGTCCCAGAGATGCCGCTGATAACAGGCCCAGCTATTATTCTGGGAAGGCATCGAGGAGTGTCTGAGCCCATAATTACCGAGAGGATGAAAACAGCAAGGAAGGAGGAGGCCTCGCCCAGCCCCGCCCGCTGCCCCAGCCCCAGCCAGGAGATGGGGAGCGGCGGCCTCGGACCCCAGCCTGGGCCTGCTGTGCCTCCTCTCGGCACCTAAATTCTTAAACTATTTCCACCCCTTCCGTCACGCATGTACTCGTTCATTCCACAAATGTTTAGTGAGCACCTACTGTGTGCCAGGCAGTGGGATACCAGACAAACAGGGTTCCTGCCTACAGCAGCTCAGGCTCCTGCAGGAGGCAGATAATAAATCAACAGGGAAAATCCAGCAAGGGATTTTGTTTTATTAAAAAACAAAAAAATAAGTGATGTGATAGGGAAGGAGTGAGGGACTTGACTTTAGCTCAGGTGCTTAGGGAAGGCCACTTTGAGAGGGTGAGGTGACATTAGATATGAGGCCCGACAGCTGAGGTGGAACTGCCTCCAGGAGAAGAGTGTTCCAGGCAGAGGGAACAGCACGTGCAAAGGCCCTGGGGTGGAGGGGTGGGTATGTGGGAGGAAGCTGGCACAGAGGGCAGGAAGGGAAGAGTCACGGGAGGCAGGCAGGGCAGGGAGGGGATGGGGCAGGGACTCCTGGCTGCTGTGGGAAGCCTGGACTGCATCCTCGGCACAGAAGGCAGCCACGGGAGAATTTTGAGCACCGAAGAACCAGGGCAGGATCCTCTGTGCAGGGCCTGCCTGATGCACACGCAGAATTAAAACTCCAGTGGCTGAAGATCCGAGTGATGACCACCCCACCTGTTTGTAGCCAGAACATGTTCCCATCTGAGGTTCAAATCTGACACTCACTGCAGTGTGACCTTGAGCCTCAGTTTCCTCTCCTGTGCAATGACAATGATAACAGATTCTTCCTTTGAACAGGAGACAAGCATTCCCGGCTCAAGTGGTAATGATGATTTAAATCCACACAAACTCAGAGAAAGAATTTCCTGAGCTCCTGGTGTGTGTTTGGGGTTGAGGGGCAAGGTCGGCCTACGGAGGCACCTGCCATGGAACTTGGAAAAGGGTGCCCAGCTGCTCCTGAGGCCCCTGGAGCATCAGTGCCCGACTGCAGACCCCAGCTCCGCCCCTTAGGAGCTGTGTGCCTTGGGCAAACACCTTGGCCTCTCTGGGCCTCAGCTTCCTCATCTATAAAAGAGGGTCAATAATAATACCTACGTCCTGAGGTTGTTGGGAGGATTAAATTAGTTAATACATGTAGAGCAAGTGCGCAAAGCCTGGTCTAGAGGAAGTGCTCAATTTCTGGTCATTTTTATTATTGATTTCCTAAATGCTTTCTTTAAGCTCCCCACCTGTCTGCCCCCCCCAACACCCCAATGCTGGCTTTCCCATCTCAGTCACTACCTGGCAAGACCAGCCTTACCTCCCAGTTCCATCTGACCCCCACAGCCAGGGGGTGTTTTAAATCCCATTTCTCCTCTGCTCAAACACCACAGTGGCTCCCACTGTCCCAGGCCAGAGTCGTCCCGTGGGGATGGAGCATGTTCCCCAGCTGTCTTTGCACCATCCTCATCCTCCCACTCTGCCCTCCTGCCTCTGCCCCTTTGCACCTGCTGTTCCTTTTGCCCAGAATGCCCTTCCTCCCACTGTGGTGCCTGAGCTTCTGCTGCCTTCTGTGCGGAATCATCTGGACTCCTCACGGCTGCCACAGGCTGTCACTCGGCATCCTGTGCCTACCCCATTACAGCACTGCTGAAAGGACACGCCAGAGTCCCCAGCTAGACTGGGGACGCTCGTGAGTTGAGGTGGTTGGGCCGAGTCAAGCTGAGAGGAGCTTAGTTGAACTAAATCGGGTTTAGATGAGGTGAGTTGAGGAGTCGAGGTGGAGTTGAGCTGAGTCAAGCATTCACCTCAGCGGGAGCGACTTGAGCTGAGCTGAAGTGGGTGGAACCGAGGTGAGTTGAGCTGAGGCGAATTGAACTGAGGTAAATTGAGGTAAGCCGAGCTGAGTCGAGGTGAGGCGAGTTAAGCTGAGTAGAGTTAAATCGAGCTGAGGAGGGGACTCGAGGTGCGCGGTGCGTGGCGCCGTCAGCTGAGCTGAGTGAGGCTGAGGCGAGTTGAACGTGAGTGAGTGGAGAGTTCTGTTGAGTTGAGGTTGATTCAAATCAAACTGAGTTTTAAACTGAGAGGAATTGCGTCCAACCAGTGTGGCCCAGGGGTTTCTTATTGCCCCTACGGGAGTATTTTTAGAGCTTTTTTCCCTCCTTGGCCCCGTCGTGAAGTGTTAATGCCACAGACACACTGTACGTCTGTTTATGTTTGGCACGTAGATCTTCGCTTCATACATAAAAACATTAAGATGTTTTCACCCCACAAGGATTAATTTTCCCCTCCTGGGGGGCAGTATCGCCCCCCACCCACCCCGCTGCCCCCGAGAAGGCCGCGTTGAGCTGAGTGAGGCGAGTGGAGCCGCACTCTTCCGGGGGACCTGCTTTGCCTCCCGGAGGATGGGGTCTCTGGCGTGGACTGTGACCACCGTTCCCTTCACCCGCCCCCACCCCCACTTCCTCACCCGTGAAATGGAGACGCAGCACCAGAAGGGACAACGGGCCCTGAAGCAGGTATTGAGGACTGCCGCTGAGGGAGGTCCCTGTGGTTGGAGGAGTGACAGAAGGAGGTGAGGTCAGCTGGGCTCCGTCAAGGTGAACCTCGTGGGACCCGGGGAATAGTTTGGGTTTTATCCTAAGGGCAATGGGGAGCCATGGGAGGATTGTGAGCAGGGGAGGGATGTGACCAGCATGGATTCCCCCACAGGGCCAGGACAGCGCATCTGCTTGACCAAGCCAAGTCACCCATCCATGTCTAGCTGCAGGGAGCGGGGAGGGGACGGAGCACAAGTCTCATACTCTCAGCCTCCTTTGTGGGAGGCAGAACATCTGCCTCCTAGAGCAGAAAATTCTCTACACGTAGGAAGGAAGTTCAGATTCTGGACAGTTGGAAAAAATGCCTCAAAATGCCCAATAGTAAAAAATTTTAAATTGGGCAGAGTGCTTGGTATTCGTCAGGTAGAAGGAGAAAGGCCCAGGCTGAGTCTAGTGGGAGCTGCCCCCCAAGACCCCAAGCCAGCCCCAAACAAGAAAGCCACTCCCTGGCCCCGTCTGGGATGGGGGGCCTTGAACACACTGCTGGGTCCCAGAACCTCGGGCTAAGAGTCACTGTTTTCATAGCATGTGTCCCATTTCCTTTAACCATCAAGAGGCTGTTCCAGCAGCACCCACAGTGGCTCTCCAGGGGCTCCGTGGGACACCCCCAATCCAATCATGCGCCAGAGACCCCCTGTTCAGAAGGACGGGCTCCAGAGCCACACAGACCCAGGTGCCCACCATGGGCTCTCGACTGCCTCTCTGAGCCCCGGTTTCCTCACCGAGAAAGGAGCAGAACCCTCCCCACCTCACAAGAGAAAGAAGTCACCTTCCCACCTGGGACATCAAGGCGGCCTCACACTGGTCATCAGGTCAAAAAAAACCCAGATTTTGCTCCAACTGACCACGCACCTGCTACGTGCCAGGCACCAAGCTGGGCACTTCACACCTGGGGACCTGCTGAGTCCGCACAGCAGTCCATGGGGCCGGAGCCAGGTCTCAGGGAGAGTCTGCCTGCCACTCAACCCTGCTCCGAACCGCTCGGCCACAGCCAGCGAGTGCCCACCGCTACTTATTGAGCGCCTACTGTGTGCCGCCACTCCACGGAGTCACATGCTTCCACCGCACAACCACCCTCAAGCAGTAAAGCCATCTCCAGGTCCAGGGGAGGAGATGGAGGCTCGTGCAGGGGAGGGGCTTGCCGAGAACTCGGACAGGTGGAAACTAAACTTTGCACCCAGGCCTGACTGAAGCTGAAATTCTAGTACTTTCTGCTATGCTCCCAGTAAGAGTGAAGATAAAAGCCAATACGCATGGAGCACTGGCCGTGTGCCTGGCCCTGATGGGACACTATCTGCATCATCTCTCTTAGTTGTCACCACATCCTGTGAGGGGGATGCTGACATTATCATCTCCATTTTCCCAGTGAGGAAACTGAGGCTCAGAGAGGGCTTCTTCTCCCCTCTGCATACCTGGCTCCAGGCACACCCCCTCCATGAAGCCTCCCAAGACTCACCCCATCTCTGCCCTCCCCACCCCCATTGGCGCACATCGCTTTAGTGTTCCGCTGGGCTTTTCTACAGGTTTGTTTGTGTGGGCTGCAAGCGCCATCTCTCCCAGGACTTTCACTCTGCCCTCCCTGGGTCCGCCCACCAGGCTCTCCCCCCACGGGGACCCTGGGCCAGCCTGAGCCCCGGCTGCCCCATGATGATTAAACCCCAACCTTGGCCATGTCTGCATCCAGCCTCGTGCCTGGTGACCTCAGCCCAGTGTGGGACGGGCGGGAGGGATGGGGAAGCAGTGGAGACCGTTCTGTGGGATGAGGCCCCCCCACCGCCCGCCTGCTCCCTGAGAGGAGCTTTGGCAATCGGAGAAGGCAGCGGTTTTACCAAGAAAAGGAGGAAGAATGCTCAGGCAGAGGGCAAGAGGATCGTGGCATGGGTGAATCAACACCAAGTGGGTGGTGGAGGCAGGAGAGTGGACCCAGGGAGCTGCTGGCCTGAGAGCGGGTCAACAGCCCCGGGGGGGTTGGGGGGGGCGATGGCAGAAGGACCTCAGCAAAGAGAAGATGCACATGTTTTGAACACATGTGCACCAGCTCAGACTTCCCTGAGCACCCAGCAGCCCTGCAAGGCAGGTGGCCCATCCCCATTTAAAGGTGCCAGACACTGAGGCTCAGAAAGGCAAAGTGACTTGCCCCAGGCCACACAGCATCTAAGTGGTGGAGCTGGCATTGGAACCCATGTCTATGACTCAGAGAAGGGGTTAAAGACACAGACTTTATAGTCAGACCTGGATTCCAATCCAGGCTCCTCCACTTGTAACCATGTGACCTTGAGCATGTCACTGCTCCCTGGGCCTCAGTTTCCCTTCTGTGCAATGGACATAACAACACACCATCCTCATAGATCATGTGAGTGGAGTCTATGAGCCAGCACAGAAACTGTCTCAAATTAGAGAGGCACTGTGGGGCTGGCAGTGTGGGCCCTGCTTGAATTCCCCCTTTGCCAGGGAGTTCAGTCCCTTACACCAGTGGTCCCCAACCTTTTTGGCACCAGGGACTGTTTCCATGGAAGAGAATTTTTCCACAGACCGGAGTGGGGGGAATGGTTTTGAGATGATCCAAGCGCATTACGTTTACTGTGCACTTTATTTCTATTATTATTACGTTGTAATATATAATGAAATAATTACACAACTCACCATAGGTTGGGGACCCCTGCCTTACAGAATAGATTTTCCGGCCATAAAACTTCTCCTTGTCAACGAAACAGGATCCGCCCCTCCTGGGGACCACCCCAGGCTAGCGGTGGGAGACCTCCCTGCTCTGAAGACGGAATGAGGCTCTGACCTTGCAGAGAGGGTTCGCGCACTTGACAAACATTTACTGAGCTCATACTGTGTGCCAAGCAGTGGTCTAGGCCCTGGGACACAGAAGTAAACAACACGACAAGGTCCCTGACATCACAGGGCTGATACTCTACAGGAAAGAAACAGGTATCACACGTGTAAGCCCCTAAGAAATAGAACACTCGATAATTTTCGTTTGCTTAGGAAGTCTAACTACTAGAAGCATCCAAACAACAGAGAACACGTAGAATATATTTTTCTGATCATCCATTTTTTAAATGACACCATTACATAATATTTATACACATTAGATGACGTTCCTTGCCAGCTCCAAACCCTCTCGTGGCTGCCACTGTTTTCAGGATCAAATCTAAATGCCTTAACACAGCCACCAAGGCTCTGCGTGGCTCAAGTCCTGTGGACCTCTCTGACATCACCCCTTGCCCACGGTACTCTGGCCACTCGGTCCTCCTTGCTGTTCTCGGGGCCACCGCGCACGGTGTTCCCTCCACCCAAAGCTGTTCCCCGTGCCCTCCAGCCGGCCAACTCCTCCGCAGGATGCTGACATCTGGGCCCTGTCTTGCCTATCAGCTTTGCTCACTTGGCCTCCTTCCCACAGTCTCTGCGAAAATCCACGCAAAATGGAAAGAAAAATAGCCAGGAAAGAGCATGAGTCATTTGTTTACAGGCGCTAATTAATTACTAAGCTCGAAAACTTGATTTCCATTCTTCCCTTTTTCCCCTCTCTGCCCTTTGAGAATGTTTGGAATCCACATTGTTTCCCAATGCAAAAGTATGTCAGTTTATTTTTAGCGAACGCACATGATGGCCGGGACTGTTACTCATCCCCCCGCGTCAGTGGGGCGCTGGCCACGGAGTGTGCGGGCGGCCTGACGCTCTTCAGATGTGGCTCCCGGGAGGCCCCCCGGCCTGCCACGGCCCCCTGGGTCAGTGGGACCCAAGCTGGGTCCAGTGCCGAGGTGCTGGGGGGAGGTTCCAGGCTGCAGTTTCTCCTCCAGGCCAAGGGCAGTGGGGAGGGCAAAGGAGGAGCAATTTCTCCCAGGTGGGCCTTTTCCCTGGACCAGCAGGTGGGCAGCTGTCAGTGTCGTGAGCCTCCACTTCCTGTCTTCAGAAGGGCCTAATGGATTCACCTTTCCTTCAACCAGGATGGGAAAGTTCTCGTGCTCTGTCTAGCTGATGCCACTGTGTCCCCTCCGCTCACCTCCCACCATCCCCACCTCGCTCACCCTTCTTCTCCCTGGGAGCCCAGGCTGGGGATTAGGGGCACCCTTGCAGTGGGAAGCCGGGGGCTCCCTCCAAGACGGCTGCTTCCGGTCCCCGTGGGCATTTCAGAACCCTTTCTCTGTCAAGGAGGGGCCCAGCACCTATGGGGAACCTGCTGCCAGCTACCTTGAGGGGCTCGGAAAGGACCTGTCTCTAACAGACACTGTTGCCCAGCAAAAAGGATGACGGTATGGCTGTGGAGTGAGAGACTGTCACCCCCAGAGGGCAAGGTCTTTCTGTGTCCCCCGTGCTTGGCATACAGGGGAGCTCAATAAAGACGTGTCGGGTGAGGGTGACCTGGTTCCAAGCGTGCTGTGCGGCATCAGTCAAGTCACTGGCCTCTGCTGAGCCTCCATGTCCCATCTTGCAAGGGGGTAACTGACCTCTGGACCCCAGGGCCGGGCTTGCAAACCCAGCTCAGTAGGGACATAAGAGTGGAACAGGCGGGAGGCGACTGTGGTTACGTCCTGTCTGATGGGGACCGCCGCTCCTGAGCCCCAGCACCCAGGCCCGCGAGCCCCGAGCTCCTGCATCTTCCCATTTGTCAGGAGAAGCCAGAGATCTGGATGTTTGCACACAATGTCGTAATTTTTCAGTGTCGGCAGCTCGTTTTAACTTTCGGCAAATGCACCCTACAGGC
Source organism: Varecia variegata (assembly GCA_028533085.1). Taxonomy (NCBI): domain Eukaryota; kingdom Metazoa; phylum Chordata; class Mammalia; order Primates; family Lemuridae; genus Varecia; species Varecia variegata. Next base: position 199,900,546 of record CM052436.1, on the reverse strand, counting down.
CAAACCCAGCACAGCTTGAGGCCGGCCCGGCCCACGGCCCACCAGCCCAAGCCCTCGGTGGCTGGTGTTTGTGGTTCTCCAGGCCTCGGAGCAGGCCTGTCCCGCCCTAGCCTGGGACGGGGCTGGGATGGGGAAGGCAGCGCAGGCCTCACCCCGTGTGGGAGTAGCTATTATCCCAGCTTACGGGAGGGCCAGGCCGGACTCGTCGGAGCTGGGCTGTGAGCGTCGCCTGCAGAGCTCTGCCTTCCACTTAATTAGGGAAGCTGATAATGATCTAGGTGGAACGTGGAGATAGGTCGAGAATGAGTGAGCAAACTGCGGCCGCTGATTGTATCTATTATAAAAAGCCCAGATATAATATCAGATTAGTACACTTTGTGTGCCTATTATAACAGCGTGTCATTATGGGATGTGTTATAATTAAGGCCTGAGCGGGCCCCCTCCTCGCCCTGAGTGTGCCGGTCCGGGCCCAGCGTCTGTCCGGACTCCCTCCTGGCCAGGACGGGCCCCGCAAGTGGGGCGCCCGACGCAGACCTGGATCGGGCTGCCATGGAACACATCCCACGGGGTGCCAGGCCCTAGGCGGGGGACTGGGGGCAGCAGTGGGGCCCAGGCAGGGGTGGCCTTGTCCTCAGAGAGCTCACAGTCTAGGGGATAAGGGACCAGTGACGAAGGCGGAAACAGACAACACGAGTGAGGGTGCGGAAGTGAGGGGAGGGCGAGGGAGGGGCTGGCACTGGGGCCACTTGACCGGGTGGTCGGGGAAGCCGCCCCCAGCAGCAGTGTGAAGGCAGGCACCATCCTCACACTCTCAGGGGGACTTGGGATGTTTGCCAAGGCATGACCTAGCCAACGGCCACCCCTCCTGCCCACTCATTCACTGATTCCACAGATCTTTGTGGAGCACCTACTGCGTGCCTGGCCCCATGCCAAGTGTCCAGGGAACATCGTCAACAACACAGACAGTCCCTGCACTGAGGAAGCTGACACTCTAAGGAGGGAGACAGACATTAAACAAACAAACAATGTATAAAGTGATGGTAAGGGGGAAGGAAGATGAAAAAGCTGGGGTGACAGTGGAGGTGACCCTTGAGCAGGGAGCCAGGGAAGGCTTCCCTGAGGAGGTGGCACTGAGATGAGATCTGAATAAAGAGGCAAATCTAAGTGAAAGGGCTGGGGGAAGAGCATTCCAGGCAGCAGGAACAGCAAGTGCAAAGGCCCTGGGGTTAGGTCATGCCTGGCGTGTTGGAGGAATGGCATGGAGCCTAGTGTGGCTGGAGCAAAAGGAGTGAGGGAGAGAGAGAGGTGGATGGATTTAGAAAGGCCTTGGGGACCAGATCCAGCAGGGTCCTGTGGCCCTTGAAAAGACTGGGTTTTGCTCCAAGGCGGGAGCTATGGAAGGTTCTATACAGAGGAGGGATAGGATCTGACTTCGGTTCTAACAGGACCCCTTTGCCTGTACGTGGAGAGTGGGGAGGGAAGGTGGGAGCCGAGAGACCAGCAGGGAGGCTACTGCAGTAGTCCAGGCGGGAGAGGACTGTGGCATAGAATACAGATGTGGAAGTGGAGGGGAAACCTGGCCAGATTCTGGATAGATTTTAAAGGTGGAGCTGACAGGATTTCCTGACCAGTTACTGGATGTGGGCAAGAGACGAATCAAGGTGCAACCCAGGGTTTGGGCCTGAGCACCAGAAGGACGGAGCTGCCGTTTCCTCGGAGCGGAGGGCTTTGGGGACCTATCCTCTGCCCACTCCCCAAAAGCCCCGGTGGACTGCCACCCCAGCCAGGGCCACGGAGTGAGAGAGTGAGGAGTCGGCCCCACCCAGGCCTCCGGGCAGGAAAGGGGCACCCAGGGCCTGGCCGCAGGATGACACAACACTTAATAATTTCTCCACTGAGTTTTGCAACGGGCACCCTTTATCGACAGGCAAAGGGAGAGCGATTTTGCAACCACCCCAACTGGTGACTGCGGCCGATCCAGGCCAGAGGGACACCAGGCCAGGCCACGCACATCTTCTTGATCCACGAGGACTGAGTCCCACACAGGCCAGCCAGGGCTGAGCCATCACGGGTTGCACGAGGGCCTCAGAGCCCACAGGGTTCAAATCTCAGCTCCTCCACTTGCCAGTGACCTTGGGCAAGTCACTTCCCTTTCTTGGACCTCAGCTCTTTCTCTGCAAAATGCAGAACTATTAAAGGAATTATTTTAAATTATTTAAAACCTGGTGCCCAACATCCCGGTTAACATTTATTGAGTGCTTACTGTGTACCTGGCCCTGTGCCAAGCACCTTCTGTGCACGCATCATCTCATTCAATCTTCATGTCACCCCTTAAACTGTTATTTTCCCATTTTACAGATGGAAAGACTAGGGCTCAGGAAGAGGAAGTGTCTGCCCAGGTCACCCAGCCTGTCTGGTGGAGCAGGGACTCGAACCCAGACCTTTCCGAACCCAAACCCCAAACTCTGGTGTTAGGAAGTCACTGCCACTCTCTGAGGTGAGGTTTCCGCATCTGTAAAGTGGGAAGTACAAGCTAAGTGGGACGAAGCAGGGCCTCCCTCGTGGGGTTGGTGCCCGGCACCTGGGGGGCACCCAGAACCCAGCGGCCATTATTACCAGAACTGTCATTACTGGCACACAGAGCTGGTGGCCAGCGCCACCCCCGGGGGTACCCTCACCCCTCCTCCCGGCTCCACCACGGCCCTGTGGGGCACAGACAGCACACGCGCTTTAGAACCACAAACTCCAGGGCCCAGATCCCTCCTCCACCTTCCTGCTGTGACCTGGGCATGTGCCTCCCCTGTCCACAGTGGGTGACAATCCCCACCCACCAGGCAAGGCTGTATACAGGTCAAAGGGGGCCACCAGGGCCATGATAGTCCCAGTGTGTTGAGCTGGTCCTGTGTAAGGGTCATTAACCCCCACTTGACACAAGGGGAAACCAGGCCCGAGCTGGAAAGCGACTCCACCGGTGCCCAGCGCAGACGCCTGGCTGGCAAAGTCCCCACCCCCTCCTTATCTCGCAGCCTCTTTCCCTTTGTGTCTCCTTCTCTCCTCCGCGTCTCTCTGTCTCACTGTCAGTATCTCTGGCCCAGTGTCTCCTCCTGCACTCACCCTCGGGCCGCCCGCCTCCCTCCATTCCTGGCTCTGTAAATATTTACTGAGGTGAAGGTGTCTGGCCGCCTAATTTGCCTGAAACCCTCACCCAGCCCCACCTCCCTCCCACAGCCTCCCCCAAGGGCTCCCCAGGGAGGGAGGGCAGGTGGGGGACACTTGAAATGTCCCCCATTCAGGGGTCTGCAGCTCACAGACAGCTGGATTCCCCCTCGGTGGGTGAGGCGGACTCTGCCCACAGCACTCCGGGGCAGGAGGGCAAATGCCGATGGGGCCCTTTCCTTCCCTCGCAGTGGCAGGACATGGAATGCATCTGCGGCCGGTGAGATGCGGAAGTCTGCCAAGGTACTTCTGGGAATGGTTTCTTCGTTCTGAAGGAGACACATGAGGGCCTTTTCCTGCCTTGGCTGTATAAGGTAGCGATGGCAGGAGCTGTGGCAGCTGTTGTGGAACCATGAGGAGCTGGGCTGGGTGAAGATGAAGCACTCAGAACCATGAGATGGAAAGAACCTGGGGCCTTGATGAGGCCCAGCCCCCAACCTCCAACTCACCCAGCTAGCATTCTATTCCATCATTCAACAAATACTCACTGAGCACCTAATGTGTACCAAGCCCTGTGATGGGCACAGGGTCGACGTGCTCCCTGCCTTACATTCTGGCGTGGGAGACAGACTTCAACCAATAATTATCTGAACAAATGTCAAAACATGGCCATAAGGAGGGCTGCAAGGAGAGACCCACAGAGATGAGACCAGAAAGGGCGAGGGAGGCGGAGGGAAGGGCTTCCCTGGGGACATGACTTAGGTCAGGTTGCCCAGAAGCAGATCCTGAAATGGGACTGGAATGCACATGATTCACTGAGGACATGCTTTGAGGGGAAGGGGAGAAGGGGAAGCAGGCCAGGCAGGGAAGGAGCTACACCAGGATGTGGTCTCAGCTGAAGTCTAGCCTCGGCCTGTTCCCATGGGGAGCTCTGGCGTATGAGTTGCACCAGAGTTGGTCCCACCTTGAAGTGAGAGAGCTGAGTTTTCGCCCCCTGATTTCATCAGTCATTGGCCGTGTCCACGTCTGCTTGGGGATGGGAGAACCTCCCGGAGAAGGCAGCTCCTGTTCAGTGAAGCAGCTCTCCCGAAAGGGACTCTGGAGAGCCCCCTAGGAGCCCATAGCAGCAGCATCGTGCAGCAGCTGGGAGATGGGAGCAGGGCCCAGAGAAGAGATCTGCGTGGGTCACTGCAATGCCCACTGCAGGAGGGTCCCCTGGTCTGAATCTGGGCATTAACTAGGTGAGGAGCAGAAAGTAAAGCATTCCAGTAACAGAAGCAGCATGTGCAAAGGCCCTGAGGCAGACAAGCAGGGTGCCCTGGAAGAAAACCAAGGCAGCTCTAGCAGAATGAGTGAGAGAGGGAGAGGCAGGGGATTGGGGGAGAGGTGCTGGCTGCTATGCGGCGCCTACAGGTCTTGGCAAGGAGGTTAATCTTTACTCTGAAGACAGCAGGAGCCATGGGAGGCTTTGGAGCAGGGGAGAACCATGATCAAGCTCATGTGTTTTAAGGCTCTGTCTGGTGGTAGCACATGGAGAATAGATGTAGGGCTGAGACCAGGAGTCAGAGACCAGCTGGAGGCTATCGCAGCCATTCAGGTGAATCTCCCAAACCTGAACAGCAGTGGGGTAGGCGACACAGAGAGGTGGAGACTAGGTGGGGTGAGATTCTAGGAGGTGTAATAGTGGGGTTATCGACAGCCTCCCACGAGCCCAGGAGAGTATCCCATCTAGTCACATCTCTACGAAGTAGAAACTCTTACACACAATGTCCCTGCTTCACAATGAAGAAACTGAGGCACAGTGGGATCAGTGCCCTAGAAACAGCTCAAGCGCTCACTTGCCAACACTTTCTGCCACGCTACGAGGACACTTCCAACCCCCGCCTCGATGGGCCTCAGGATGCTCGTAAATCTCAAGCATTCAAGGACCCTGGGGCAGGTCAGTCACCTGGACCCCCTCCAGCCCCTCCAGTTGGGGACACATGGGATTCCCACCATGTGTCACCCACCACTTTCTCTTTTCACCCTCCTTGAGAAGTTGGTGTTATCATTACTCCTAGCCTAGGACTCTATTTCTAGCCAGTTTTTCACTCTCCCCTGGGGGTAGGGCCCCACCCTGTGTGACTGGGAGACCCAGAGAGTGACAGGGACTTGCCTGAAGCCATTGAGCATATCGCTGTGCTGTTATCTGCGGCTGGAGGCAGGAGGCTCAGGGGGTCCCCTGGGGCCCCCCCACAGCGGCCTGTGGCCCCAGCCGCTGCGCAGACAGGCGGGCCCTGCCCTGCCAGGAGACAATCTCAACCGGATTCTGACCAGTGATTCATTACAGCATCACAGCCAGGGCCACCCTGCGCAGTCTGAAGACACAGAGGCAGGACCTTGTGGGGCTGGGGCCAGGGGAGGGGCAGGGAAGGGGAAAACCCGGGGGTCTGCAGGGTCCCTTCCCAGGAGGAAGCCACACTGCGAGAGAAGTCCAGGCCACTGCCCTGGTGTCACCGGCTCACTGGTGTGTGTCAGGTCCTAGCAGACACAGCAGTGACCGAGCTGACGCCCCCATGGAGGAGGCAGGCATCGAAGGAGGAATGGCACCAAGAGGACAGGGTGCTGAGCCCTGAGAAGGAGGGGCGCGGGGGGCCTGGCAGGCCAAAAACCGAGGCTTATCTGAGAAGGTGGCTTAGAGCCGAGGCCTGAGGCACAGCAGAAGAGACCTGCGGCAGGAGGCGAGGAAGAGTGTCCTAGGAGGGGACACAGCATATGCAAAGGTCCCGAGGTGTTGGGGCACGTGTGGAGTGTTCTAGAAATAGAAATAAGCCAGAGTGATGAGGCAGGAGCAAGAGCAGTTCACAGGCTCCCCGGGGCTGAGGTGATGAGCTTGGATTTTAGTTGAAGGGCCATGGGGAGCCATGGAAGGCTTTATGCATTGGGTGGACATGATCAGAATGGGGTCCGGCTGCTCACTTTGGCTGCTACACACAGTGGCCTGGAGGGGCCTGAGCAGCTGCAGATCCTAAGCCCTGAGGGCCGGGCCTCCCGGGTCTCCCCTGTTCTGGTATCCCGGGTTTAGGAGGCAGTAGAGCTGACCCAGCCAATCCCAGGCACCCTCATGGCCCCTTGGCTGCTTGCCCCCACCAGGACCTCCTAGGGAACATTCCAGGCTGCCATTATCTCAGTTCTGAACACTAATTAGCTCGGTTTCACCTCAGGCCTTCCCAGCTCTGCTCTGAGAAGGCCCCCTGGGGAGGCAGCCGCCAGGTACACATCCCCAGTGAGGACGGCAGGGGCAAGAAGTGAGGGGCCCTGCACTCCCAGGACTACTGGGACCCGCCAC
>CM052436.1:199863932-199893562 GCA_028533085.1 Varecia variegata | reverse complement strand
ATGTTAAGAGAACAGATGTGTGTATTAATAACATCAATTTAAATCAAAATTTAATAGTAAAAAGACAGGCCAGGCTTTAATAGTAAAAAGACAGGGAATCAAAGAGCAACTTGCACTATCTATTGAGCATCTACTGTGTGCTCCAGGGGCACACGGCAGGCCCGCCAAGTCCTTAGTGTCCCAAGTTTCCCACCGATGGAATCGGAGGGCCAGAAGATTGGGACTTGTCCCTTGTTTCCCTGTGGCCTGGCGCAAAGCACTTCCTCCCACTTCCCAGGTGAGGAAACTGAGGTGAGTGAGGTTAGTGATGGGGACACCTACTCTCAAAGAGTGTTCCTGAACATCAAAGGACACAACTCAGGTGAAAGTGCTAGGTGACCGTTCTGGATGCCACAGTTCTGCCCAGGACCGGCTACGTGACGATACGGGGTTCCTCCTTCTCAACTCATTAAGAATAGCAAAATGACAACAGTAGCCCATTAAACCAAGCGGGGGCCATCCGGAGCAAGGGACCCATGGGACCGCCCAGGGCGTACCCCCATGAAGCCCACCCTGGCTCCACTTTAGCTTACCAAGAACGCTCATAAAAACCAGGGTAGAAAGTAAGAGTTTGCTGATAACCCTCAGGCAGTCAGAAAGCTCCTTTCTCCAGCACTTTCCATTCCGTGCCAGCTGTTTTCACATGTTGGTGTTTATGAGGTCTTGGGGCACCAGGGCCCCCCTTCCCACAATATCCCACAAGTAGCAATGATATCAACAACGACAGTAACAGCTGCCACTGTTGGGGCTTAGCAGATGCAGGCATCATGGCGAGTTTTGCACACATTTGATGACTCCTCTGTGCTCACCACTGCCATTAGGTAAATACTCCCATGGGCAGGCTCTGGAGTGGAAACTGAGGCACAGAGTGAGCCACTCACCCCAGGCTGCACGGCCAGATGGAAGCAGAGCTGGGATCCACACCAAAGCCTGCCGGGCTCCGGAGCCCACACGCTGGCCCAGGAAGGAAGGCAAAGGCCGCAGGAGGCGGGCGGAGGTTGGCAGAGCCACCCAGGCCAGGGAGCGAGGCTCCGGGGATGGGAGCTGCCCTCTGCCCCACTCACTCCCCTCCTCACTTGGAGCTGCCAGCCCAGGGCTGGAATGGTCTTTGTCAAGCACTGGTTTCGCCATCCCCTGCCAGGCCCTGGGGAGCCTCTGGGAGCACAGCAGGGCTGTCCAGCCCAGGGAGTCCAGGCCCCGGCAGCGGGTAAGGAGCACAGTCTGGGGTTCCTCAGACCCAGGTTCCAATCTTGCCTCTGCTGCCCAGCTGCTGTGTGACCTCAGGCAAGGTGCTCCCCCTTTCTGAGCTCCTAGGTCCTTTCCGGTTTTTCTTTCTGAACTTCGGGTGCCAGGGGTGGAGTTGCCTGCTCAGTTGGCAGCATGTTCCCAGGATTGCCTGCGCACGCTCCTCTCTGGTGTCACCTGTTTATTCCCCTGAACCCCACTCCCTGCTCCCTGCGTGCCTCATTCTCCCGTTTGATGTGTATCTTTAGATAATGTTTTATGTTTCTTCTTTGATATTGAGGTGTAATCATATACAGTAAAGTGCATGAGTGGGGCTTGTCTGAAGCACGCAGCCCAAAGGACTTTTATATACAGAGAAATCCACAGGCCCACCTCCCAGATCAGACATGGAGGCGTGGGAGCAGCCCGGAAGGGTCCTCGTGCCCCTTGACAGGCCACAACTCCACCACCCCAGAGAAGAAGCCACTGTTGGGATGTCCAGATTCGTCCTGACTGTTCTTGAACGTCACGATCAGAGGAATCACACAGAAAGTGGTCTTTCTCATCTGGCTCCCACCACTCTGCATAACGCTCTGAAGACGCATCCAGGCGCGCGCGCACGACAGCTACTGCGTTAGCGTCAGCGCTGAGCGGTGTCCCCGGTGTGGATGCACCCTCGGGGCTCAGCTTCTCCTCCGTGAAAGTGAAAGACATTGGGGTTGTTTCAGTCTGAGCCTGTAATAAACAGAACTGCTGTGAATATGCGCATGGGTCTTTCTGTTGACATATGCGTTTATCTCTCTTGGGTATATTGAAGGTCAAGTTTCTGTTTTGAGATGATACTGAACTTACAGAAAAATTACAAAAATTACAAGGAACTCCAGGACATCTTCAGCCGGGCTGTTTAGATGATATTTTGCCCCACGTACTTCCTCACTTTCCCTCTACTGGTGTTTCCTTCTTTTGCTTGAATTATTTGAGAGTCGGCTGCAGGCATGATGTCACTTCACCCCTAAACCCCTCAGTGTGTACCTCCTGACCTTCCGTTACACACGTACAGTGCCGTTATCAAAGTCGGGACATTGTACTATTATCAAATCCACACGCCAGAGTCAACATTCCACAAACTGTCCCCAGGAAGGTCTTTATGGTTTTTTCCTGTGCCAGGATCACACACAGTTCCTTCAGTCGTGTTTAGGCTCCGTAAGCCTGAAACAGCTCCTTCTTCCGTCTCTGCTCGACTCCCATGACCTTGACACTTTGAGGATCCCGGGATAGCTATTCTGGAGCATGCTCCTCACTTTGGGTGTGTCTGACGTCTCCTCGTGATTAGACGCAGGCTCTGCATCCAACAGATCTTTGCAGGGATACAGTGGAGGTGACGCTGTGTTCTCCTTGCGTGTCCTACCACGTGGCACACAATTGTGATTTGTCCCATTGCTTGAAAATGGGGATAATAAAAGATTCCACTTCACAGAGCTGTCACAAGGAATTAAATGAGGCACAGCCCAAGACTTGCTTTTGTGATTAGTATCTCCCCTACACTTGGAGGGAGGGCCAGGCACAGAGCAGAAAAATAAACACAGGGCTGCCCCCACCCAGGTCTGTCTCCTGGGCCCCTCCTCACCTCATGTCCTAGAACTTAGTTAGACCCAGGATGTAAAGAGAGACACAGACACTAGGAGCCTGGAATTCTAGTCGGGCCAGGCTGGAGGCCCACTGATGTTGTCTCAGCCTGACCCTCTAACTGAGTGATGGGGAATCTGAGGCCCAGAGAGGGCAAGGGGCTTCCCCAAGGCCACACAGCCAGTCACTCAGCCTGTGGAGTCTCAGCCCAGGCTGCTGCATCCTCGACACCAATAATTTTCAACCAAGAACACCCAGGGGACACTTAGCAATGGCTGACAACATTTTTGGTCATTACAACTTCGAGGAGACGGACTGGCTACTGGCATCTAGTGGGTGGAGACCAGGGATGCTGCTAAACATCCTACAATACACAGCACAGCCCCGCAGCAAACAGAGATCCCACTTCAAATGCCAGGAGTGCTGTGGTGGAGAATCCCTGGTCCACGCTGGATGAACGGCTGCAGGCAGCGGGGCGAGGCCCTGGCCAGCTTCGGTGCCACCCTTCTACCAGGGCCCAGCTGGCTGCAAAGAAAAGGCAGGTTCCGGCCCTTCAGTAGCGTCTAAGACTTGAGGAAGGGAGTCCACGTTGCACAAATGGGGTTTTGCCACCCAAGTCTGTTTTTTTCTGAGTTCACAAGCGTTCAGATCAGCGCCATGGGAGAGGGTCTGAGGATGTCACAAGATCTGGGGAGCTGAGGGCTGGGGCACTCAGAGGGCTGTCCGCAGGGGACCTGGGATCTTAAACCATCCTTGGCAGACAGCCTGCTGGGTGAGGCAGTTACACCCCGAGATCCTGTCTTTTCTAGACTGATTTTATGGAATCTGATGTTTCAGGTGGTTCTAGTTCCAGGTGGAGAGAGGTAACTAACCCTGGCATAGGGCAAATTCTCATACACGATTTGTTGCATAAATGAGTTGTGATAATTGATATTTATTCAGCATTTACTACGTGCCAGGCACTGTTTTAAGCACTTTGCATGTATCATTTCATTTAATCCTCAACACACCCTATGAAGTAGATACTATTACTGCCATCTCCCCATTTTGCAGAACAGGAAACTGAGGCACAAAGAAGTTGTCACTTACCCAGAGTCACAAGCTGTTAAGAGAAACACAGGTGAATGAATGAATACAAGTTCCCATCTAGGTTAGTATTTTTCCTTCAGATGTTACCGAATCAAAAGTCCAGCTACAACCCTTCTTGGAGGATAACAACCCCAGCCCAAGCCCCCTGACTCCTTGGTTCTCTCCAAGTCAGCCCCTCTCCCTCTTACTGCCTAAAGGGGACAGTTCCTAAATGTGAGCCTAAAATAGAGCCTTATGACATGAAGGCCTGGGGACACTCATGTGATGGGACCCTTTCATTTATCAAGGGCTTACTTTCCACCAAGCCCCACAATGCACAACAATCAGGTATATTGCAAGACCCATTACACAGATAAGGAAACTGAGGCTCGGGAAGAGGGGGTAATTTACTCCAGGTCAAATGTCTAAGTGACAAAACTGGGATTGGAACCCACACCAATCCAAGTCATGAGCCCTACAAACAGATAGCAAAAGAACAAGGGCAGTGAGAAGGAATTGTCCTCATAGGCAGGTGGACCTTGGGCAGTCAGTCAGCCTCGCTTCACCCCTTGATCATAATCTCCCCATCTCAAAAGTGCAGATCTCTGATCCTCATCAGGTGGCTGAGACCAAGGATATCTGGCTCTATCAATGACAGTAATACTCTGCAATCCCACTCCTGGTTGAATACGCCAAAGAAACTCTATGAAGTCCATTAAGCAGCTGGTAAGCTCAAAGATGTGCCACCCAGGTCTCCTTGGGGGGAAAGCCAGCTGCAGGGAGTATGGTAGGCTGACAGCCTCCACTTGTCACAGTTGCCTCGGCTACAGAGACCTACCTTGCCACAGCCAGTCTTCCCAGGACAGTACCAGACAGAGCAAGGCGGGGGGTTAGTCTGGCCACTCGGCCCAAAATGGGACACATTGACAGCATTTTCCCAGACTACCCACGGCTCTACAGGCCTGCATCACAGTTAGACATCTCCATCTGCCCAACCCTGCTTCCTCCCCCTCCATTCACAGGCATTGACCCTAATAAACATCTTGCACCCCAAACTCCATCTCAGTGTCCAGACAACCTAACCTGTGACAGAGGCACATTCAACAACATTCAAAACAACAGTGTTTGTGGCTGTGGGGCCTTGGAGGCAACGTGTCCTTCACAAAGAGAGTAAGAAGTTCATTAAAAGGTGGCAGATACATGCTGAGGAACATTAAGCATCAGCGTAAAAAACAATGACTTAGAGGGACACAGAGCAACATGGAGACATCTCTAAAGCACAGCATTCCGGGCGTGTATGACGCACTCATGCAAAATGTGACCCATTTGATATGGTTGTCCATCGTGGCATTGTGTGAAATAGAAAAAGATTAAAGGCCAGGTGCAGTGGCTCATGCCTGTAATGCTAGCACTCTGGGAGGCCACGATGGGAGGATTGCTCGAGGCCAGGAGTTTGAGACCAGCCTGAGCAAGAGCAAGACCCTGTCTGTACAAAGAATAGAAAAATTAGCCAGGCATGGTGGCACACGCCTATAGTCCTAGCTACTTGGGAGGCTGAGGCAGGAGGATCGCTTGAGCCCAGGAGTTTGAGGTTGCTGTGAGCTGTGATAATACCACTGCACTCCAGCCTGGGCAACAAAACAAGACCCTGTCACAAAAAAAAAAAAAAATTTAAAACAACCTATATGTCCATCGAAAAGAGACTGATTAAATAATTATGGTTTATCCATGCAATGGAATATTATAGGATTATTAAAAGAAATGTGGCAGCTCTATAGTATTTATATGAACAAGCTCCAAGATACATTGTTGAGTGAGAAAAAGAAAGCACAGACCAGTGTGAAAAGTGTGCTACTAACTTCATATGTGCATAAACTTCATATGTCTGTGCGTGTGTGTGTGTGTGCTCACACAGGCCAGCTGAAACAAGAAAAAACTGCTGAAAACTGCAGTGAGCTCTGGGGAAGGGACCTGGGAATCTGAGAGCAGGAGTGGGAGGGAGATCAACTTTTCTTGCAAACCCATTCACACCTTTCAAATTTTGAACAATGAGCATATATTAAGCATTCAACTTAAAAAGAAAATTATATAGAGGCCATGGCAGAGTTAATCTGAGGTCATGCACAAGAAGCAGGGCATTGCATGGGGCCAGAGCCTGAGTGGGATAAGCAGGTGTCCAATCAGGGGGCAGAAGCGGGGAGGGGCAGCAATAGCAAACTGGTTACGTGCAGGGATTGGCCAAATAAGCAAATATATTGAGGATAATGGAAGCCAATTTTTTCACTGATGGAAAAGAAAGTTCCAAATACGGAAAGAAAGAAAATTAGAATAAACTCCTATGGTGCTGGATTGGACCTGGAGTTATCAATGCAGACTTATAGTTTTCTAAATAGATGATAGATGTTAGAGAGATAGATCATTGTTAGACACAGAAACAATACAGACATAAATGTGTGTCTCCATATATACATACAGTCCTTAGCTCTGTCCACCAAGAGGGCCAGGGAATAGAGACACCCCAGCAGCAGTGCGCACACTCCTGAGATCTTGGTTTCTAAATACCATTCTCCACTAAAACGAGCCAGGGCTCCTGGGAGAAATGGCTGATTCCCGGGTTGGAGCAGGGAAAATACTAGATGAGACTAGAGCACCTCATTGTGCCAGAAGGTAAGGAAGTATTCAAAGAATGATGGTAACATGTCAATAGGGCACCGAAGCTAGCTAAAAGGGGCTCCCAGTGGCCAAATCTGGGACAGTTTGAGCATACAAAAAAACCTAACAATTATGTTGATGATAATGATGATATACTACAACCCACTGAATAAAAAGAAAACCATGAATCCATACTGATAAAAATAAATGACTGGTTGAAAGTTTGATGACATTCAAGATATTTACATAGTTTCAAAGTACCTCCCCTCAAACACTTATTAACTGCAAAGGGGGAAGAAATAACTTTACAGATGTGAAGCCCGGCAGATCCCTCCTTCAATCAAGTGATCAAAGTGTACACCATCAGCAGTGAGACAAAGAGAAGAACACAGCCTCTCTTCTGTGATTTTCCTGCCAGAGACGTAGAACCTGAATCTAACCACAAGAAAATATCAGACAAACCCACAGGGAAAGATGTGCTACGAAATAGCTGGCCTATATCCTCAAAAGTGTCAAGGTAATGACTTTTCCAAAGTCAAGGAAAGACTGAGGAACAGTTCTCCTGTAAATAAGTGGCAACTAAATGCAACACATGATTCCAAACTGGATCCTCTTACTAGACATTATTAGGGCAACTGATGAAACTTGAACAGTCTGAGTAGATGATCCCAATTTATCGTGTTAATTTCCTGATTTTGATGGTTATGTTTTGGTTACATAGGAAAATGTTCACGTTTGTAGGAACTATGTATCAAAACATTAAGGGGTGATAAGGCAACAGGTCAGCAATTTATTCTCAAATAATTCAGAAAAAAATGTTCTTTGTACTGTAGTTGTATCAATTTGAGATCTTTCTCAAAATAAAAAATTTTTAAAAACACATACATAAAAAAGTGAGGAACAGAATGAGATCTAGGGTTGAATACTATCAACATGCATTAAAACACATACTCTTAGCATTTCTTACAGCTCAGCAAGCCACTCCTAGGTGTCTACCCAACTGAAATATGTGCTTATGTTCATGAAAAGACACTTCCCATGGAATGCTCAGCTCAGAAAAATTCTATTTTAATCTTTTTTAAATGATCTCATCTAAAATGTCTCTTTTTATTTTTTTAGAGATGCAGTCTCGCTATGTTGTCCAGGCTGGTCTTGAACTCCTGACTTCAAGTGATCCTCCCACCTTGGCCTCCCAAAGTTCAGCCCAATTCTAAAGAGCTAAAAACTGGAAACAACGTCAATGTCCACGAGCAATCAAATGGATGAATAAATTGTGGCATATCCATGCAATGGAATTCTACTCAGTAATAAAAAGGGACAAACACTGTATGAATGTTACAGTTACAATATTGAATAACAGAAGCCAGGGCTGGGACACGAAGAGTGCCTGTTATGTGATTCCATTTCTATAAAGTGTAGAAACAGGCAAATTAATGTTTGGTCTTAGAAATCAGGATGATTACTCTTAGGGGTGGGGGAAGGATGGTGAGAAAGGAGTTTCTGGGGCACTGGAATGATCCATTACTTGATCTGGGCATTGGTGGGTCCATGCCAGGAAAATTCACAGAGTTGTACACCTATGTTGTATGTACAGCTATGTGCATACATTTCACTGAGAAAGGAAGGCAGAAAACAACACGACGCATGTGTTAAGGACAGATATCAACCTCACTGGGGTGGGGGCTACAGGAAGTGGGAGAAATGGACGGGGGAGCTGGGGTGAAGCGGGAAATAAAACCAAGTGCAACGCAGGCCTCGCAAGGGCCGCTGACAATCGTGACCTAAGAGCTGGAAAATATGATGAGCTCTGCATCTGAGAGTCAAGAGTAAAGGCGTGAAAGGGTCTCCATTGTCCGTTGTCCCCACCCACCCCCCAGAGGGTCAGCAGGGTGAGCTTGATGACCGGCCCCATTTGGGCACCAGAGGACTGAGGCACTGGCTGCAGTCAGGTGACCCTGGCTGCCCTGACCCCCGCCCCAGTTCTCTCTCCTCCACAGCCCGCTAACCCCCGCCCACCAGGCTCTCTGAAGAGTCTTCCTCCTGCCTGGCCACCTCTGTCCCTGCCAGGGCTCCAGGGCTGGGACAGGGATCTGGTGACAGCTATAAAAATAAAAGCTCACCCGGCCCAGCAACCTGGCCTCCAGACTCACCTCTCAGAGATCTCCACTGGGCTGGCCCCAGGCAGGCTGGCAAAGGTAGCTTGGAGCCCTGGCAGGCCAAGGCCTTGGTGGAGCAGGTGGTGGTGGCAGCAGCATGGGACAGAGGGGTTATTCAGGGTGGCCCAGGGCATCTGGTCCCAGTGCAGCTGCCAACACACTCTGTGAGCTGCAACAGGGCCTGACCCTCTCTGTTTCCAAACTGAAGGCCCCTTGGTGGGTCACATATGCAGGCGTGGGGGCAGGATTTGGAGCTCACTGAGGTCAGAAGGGAAAGTTATATACATTCCAAGGGCCTAGATCAAGCCTGACCTGATGCACACTGAGATTTCAGAGTCATTAGGGAGACACCTGAGGACAGGCAGAATGTTTTCATGCAGAACGTCTTTGTGCATTACTTCTGTAATCAAAATGAATAAAAAGAAATTCTTCTACCACATCCGATGGAAATTATTTTTCCTAAGCAAAGAGTTTATTTCTGCACTCATGTACAATAGTGTCAGTAGAACATTCTCAGACAAGGAAGCACTGGGGCATCACTAAAAAATGCAGGTCACAAAACAGGTTGATTCCGTTTTGGCAAATATATCAGTTAGAAATAGATTCAGCTGCCAGTAACAGGAAGCCAAAATGACAGAGACCTCAATAAGCACAGATTTCTTTCTCTCTCATGTAAACAAGCCCAGAGCAAGGCAGGTAAGGACGGGTGTGGCTGTTCTGCTGCCATAAAGAGCTCAAGTGCCTTTTGTCTTTTGGTTTCACCACCCTCAGCATGTGGCTTCCATGCCTCAGTGTTTGCCTCATAGTTCAAGATGGCCCCTGAAGCTCTGGCCATCACGTCTGAATTCCAGGCAGGACACAGGAAGAAGCCGGGAATGGGAAGCTGCAGAGAAGGGAAGCAAAAGGGAATGTGCCTCACAGGTGAGTCAGCCCCCTTTAAAGAGCTTGCCCAAAAACCCCACCTACAACTTCTACTTATATCTCAGTGGTCACCCCTAGCTGCAAAAGAAGCTGGAAAAGGCACTTGCCCCCAACA
This sequence comes from Varecia variegata, assembly GCA_028533085.1. Lineage (NCBI taxonomy): Eukaryota > Metazoa > Chordata > Mammalia > Primates > Lemuridae > Varecia > Varecia variegata. The sequence continues at coordinate 199,883,761 of CM052436.1, read as the reverse complement.
ATAGAAGAGTCCCATTGCTAAGGAAGGGAGGGAGTGAATATCAAATCAGCAACTGTAGCTAAAATGAGAAAAAAAATACACATAGAATGAAAAAAGTCTGAAAGGAAATTAACAACTGCTACATACAGAGGTCTGTCTACAATCACCCAGCATAAATAAACCCATCAAATCTCTGCAAAACACTGTGAGGAATTTTATTATCTTCTTGTTACAAATGGGAGAACTGAGTCCCAACAAGACACATTCACATGCCCCAAATTACGCAGCCAGGAAATGTGGGTTCAGAACTCGAACGGGGGCATCCTGATTCTAGCAGCTGAGCTCTTAACCCCCCAGAATGGTAATGATGTTCGTCACAACAATGACGGCTAATACCTGAGGTGTGCTGGCGCCGCTCTAAATGTGTTATGTGGTTAACTCACTTAATCCTCAGAACAACCTTATAAGGTAGATACTATTATTATCCTGTTTAATAACCAAGGAAACTGAGGCACAGAGAGGTGAAGTCATTTGCCCAAGGCCACACAGTAAGTGTTAACAGGTTTATTTCTGGGCGGTGGTATTTCTGAGTGCTGTTTCCTTCTCTTATTAGTACTCTACATTCTGTGACCTTCTCACCACGGTCATGCATTACTTGGGAAATGAAATAAAAAGAAAACGCCCCTCCAGGGTCCAGTCTCCTGCTGCCTGTCCCCCAATCCCTCACCTCCCTCCTCGGCCCTGCGCCCTCCCTGCATGGGGCTGGTGCCCTCTCCCCTGCAGTCACCGCTTCCCAAAGAACTCTCCCTCTCTTGGCTCCGCTGCCCACTCCTGGCCAGCCCTTCCCCTCATTCCTGCCTGCTGAGAGCTCCGTGGCTCCAGGCCCTGGGTCAGAGGCTCCTCGCCCATGAGGTCTCCTGGGCCCAGGCAGGTGGCCTCCCTGTGCCCTTCACCCACTGCACTTTGCCTCCTCCCAGGGGCCAGGGGCTGCTTCATTGCACCGACAGACTTGTCAAGGGCTTTCCGGGTGCCAGGACTGGCAGGGACACCCACTCACTCATCCTCAGAATGACCTCTCTCAGCCTCACCGCAGCCTCCAAGGCACGGTGTGAGGGACCCTGCCACCCCCGTCCTCGTCTCGCTCACTCCACCCGTTGCTGCCTCTGCGCCAGCCACGCTGGCTGCGGGCTCTTCCTCCCCCACGGAGCTCAGTCCTGCCCCAGAGCCCTTGCCCACGCTGCCCACCCCACCTGGGACGCTCTCTCCTCACTGCTCCCAGTCACCCTCCACCACTTCTCCCACTTCATTTTCCTCAAGGCCTTTGTCACAGTCGAAAACGAGCTGCAGCTCTGCCAGCCACACACTGTCTGTCTCACTCGCCACAGTGGCAGCTCAGGGGCAGGACCACCTCGAAGCCACAGCGGATGTCCCTCGAATGCATGTACTCTGTGTCCACAGGTGAGGAGGCCCAGGCCCAGAGAGGCCAAGTGCCTTGTCCAAGGTCACTCTGTAAGCAAGGGACAAAGCCTGGCACTATTTTTTGCCCCAGCATCGTACCCTCCGTGGTTTGCACATCTGTCTGCCCTGCAGCAGTCGGGCAGGCAGGAAAGGGGCCAAGTTTGGGGTACAGACAGACCTGGATTTGAACCCCAACTTTGCTGCCCTTTGGCTAGGAGATGTCCCTCTCAGAGCCTCACGTCTCCCTTCTACAAAATGGAACTCTCACCCTCCTGCCTTGGAGGACACCCAGGAGGGGCTCAAACAGCCACAGGCCAGGGCCCCAGAAAGCACCTGGCTTCCCCAGTTTTACCCAGCCCAGGCCTCCCTCCTACCCTGCACTGACCAACACACTGTCAAAAACCCACGAGGACAGTGGCCTACTGGCCACCAGGTGCCCCTGAAACACCACTGCAGATCAGCCAAGCCGAGAAAGAGCTCGGGGTGAGGCAGGAGGGCAGAGTTGGGATACAGTAAACGAGAGGTTTGGGGCTATGGGGGGACACGGGCGGGGAAGGCCTCAGGTGCAAGGGAAGGTGGGATTCCAATCTCACAGTAGCCACTCACCAGCCCTTGGGCCAGTGACTTTGCCTCTCTGTGCCTCAGTTTCCCCATCTGGGGAAAAGGGGTAATAAATAGCACCCACATCACTGGACCTTTCTAAGGATAAAGCATGCAGGATGGCAGCTGGTACAGAGTGAGTGCTTCAGAAACCATGACTGGGCCCCACTCCTGCCTCACCTGGCTCTGGCCTCTGCTCAGATGCCACCTCCTAGGAGAGGCCTTGAGGGCCCTCCCCTCCCCCTCTGCCTCACCTTCCAAGGGCTCCGCACCCGCCATTGTCTTGTTCCAGTTACTGGATACTGAAGTGTCTGTCTCTCCTTGTAAATGGCCACCACCATCCTGGCCATCCCATGTCCCCAGCACCCAGCAAAGGGCCTGGCACACAGCAGGTGCTCAATAAATGCTTGTCTAACAAATGAAAAAAATATGGGGCAAATAAACGTCTCAGAGATGAGAACAAAACAGCCTCCGAGAGGCCTGGACAGGACTTGGAGGGCAGGGGAACATTCTCCAGGTGATTAGAAAGAAGGAGCAGTCCCTTCTGTTCCTATCCCAACTTCCACCATTCTTAGCTGCACAAACTTGGACAGGTCACTTCACCTCTCTGAGCCTATTTGGTGGCAGGAAAATGCCGATAATGAAAGCTTTCGATAACGAAAGACTTCGGAGGCCAATGAGCTGATTAAACCGGTGAGTACAGCCTCAGCACCCACCCGGTACCCAGCAGTGTCTCGATCTTTGTTTCTGACACCCACTTTTCTCCTTGGCTGTAGGATGACTGCATAGGATTATGAGGTGTGAACGTGTTTTATTAACTCTCTTGTCCTGAGCAAACATTGGTTGGGGTTCCAGGTTCCCCACCTCCCAGCTAGCCTCAGTGTCAAACCCATTAAATGGGTCTGTGGTTAACATGACCGGCTTTCTCTGCCAGACGGAAGGATCCAGTTAGCCAACTGTGCCAAGAGCTTGGAGTGCTGCTTTGTACATCTTAAGCACTTGACTCACATCCACTAATACTATGATTATTATTATTATTATTATTCCATGAAGCTTGGCCCTGCCCTCCTGGGCTCCCCTCACCCCTTCCCACTCTCGTTTCTGAACTTTGGAAGGAACTGGTTCCTCCCTGTAATCCCTTAGCCCTTGCAGCCTGGTGATCCACGGGATGGGTGTCACCCCAGCTATGACGTCTCTACAAGTCCTTCAGGTACAGCTCCGTCCAGAGTGCACCCACACCAGGTCACCCAGGCCACTGTCAAAGCCTTAACTATTTCTCCTAGCCCTCTGCAGAGGCAGTCAGAGGGGCTCAGGTTCAAATTCCCTTTCCGTTGCATCCAAACTGTAAACTCCCGTTTGCAAGTCACTTAATTCTGGGGTTTGCTGAACTTGAGGCCAGGCAAAAAGCCCTCCAAAAAGCCTAGGACTGGGGCAAGGGGTGGGATTACAAGCCAGTCTCTCGGCCCCAAACTTTCCCTGGAGACTTGGGCGTCAGATGGAGTTCTGTAACCGGCTCCACCTGTTCGACCTCGAGCACTAACCTCACTTCTGTGGGCCTCAATTTGCTTTTTTAGAAATGGACGTAACACCTCCATGGAGTGTTTGTGTAGATTAAAGCGAGATGTGAGCGTGTGAAGAGCTGCCCTTGATGCTGGTTCCGAGACAGCACTCGGCAAACAGGAGCCAGGGGGTGGGTGTCACTGTTGGGCCAGGCGGCTGCCTCTCACCTCACCAGGTGAGCAGCCACCACCTGCCAACTCTTGGTGACAACGGGGAGAGCAGGAATTGGAAACACTCATTTCTAAATTGCAACCCTCCCCACCACCCCGGAAAGGCTGAACCTTCCCTACGCCAGTTCCCCAGGCTTTGTCTTCGGCAAGTCAATCCTAGAGGTTGAGCCGACGTCCCGTAGCTGGTACTGATGGAGACCATCTTCCAGGATCCAAGGGCCCGCCTGGCCAGTTGTCCAGTCGCCCCGTCACCTGGGGCTAGGAGGAGTTGTGGCCAGGGCCATGCTGCAGGCCCCAGGCTGAAGGGAGCTTATCTGTGTCCAGCAGTCTGCATAGCCCTAGTGCCACCAACAGTGCAGTTTGCTGGATCCTCAGTTCCACAGCGGTGAGAGCCGAGTGTCACTGTCTCTGTTCCCCACACACTGGGCTCCCACAGGGAAAGCTCAACTAGCCCCCAAAGGGAAAAGGAGGAGAAAAGCATTCCCCATTCTCAAACCACAGTATCAGCAGCTGCTCCCACGGTCCCAGGCTGCCCCAGGCCCTTAGCAAGCCCACCACCCCAGAACTCCTCAGGGCAGGGCGACCCCGAACCAGTTTCTTGCCCATAGGGATCTGACAGCCAAAAGCTGCTCCCCAGCCCTAAAAACAGACGTCATAATAGTACCCCACCTTTCCAAAGGTGGCTGTGAGGTTTAAATGAGGTGGGGCAGGTCAGGGTTTACCAGACGCTGGCCCCTGGCAAGTGCTGGCCACACTCACGCTGCACTGCAGACTGGGGTGCCAAATGCCAGGAACCTCCCAGCAAAAAATAATAACACGAGCAAACGCTTATATAACACCTCTTTCGTGCCAGGCACCGTGGGACGCTGTGCATGTATCCACCAACCCCTCCATCCACATCCTCAACTCTCAGGAATGCCGTCCAGTGCCGGAATGGGGGTGGGGGTTGCAGTGAGGAGAGGCCGGAGAGGGCAGAGGGATCAGGGGGCTGGGAAGAGGAGCTGTTCCAGGGAATCAGGGACAGCAGCCCCAGGTCCATGCCTGGCTCAGCTATCTTTGGCAAGCAGGTGACGGTGGGCCTCAGTGTCCACATCTGGGCAGAGGGCAAGTGATAAGTTCCCATCCCAAGGAAAGGGAGGAAAAGCGTAGGAACCCTTCCCCCACCTCTTTCCACCTGGACTGGCTTCTCCCCTCCTGCTGCTGGCCAGGGACACACAAACAGTTTCACCCACACACTCAGGCTCCTCTCTTAAAAATATATATACACATATCCACATATACACAAAGTATTTCTTAAACAACCCACCCGACTACACAAAAGAATCTGCCCAGACTCAGGCTCAGCAAGACCAAGACCTGAACCCCCCTCCTCCTATAGAGTCACAGGCCTGCCTGCCCTGTCCCCAAACACAGGGCAGGGGTCACAGACCTCTCAGCCCCTCCAAACTCAAGCCTGACACTGGGAACTGGCCAGAGGTCCTGGATTCCCTTCCCAAGCAGAGCTCCCAGCCACCCATCACCAGCACCCAGGGGTGCTGAGTCACCCTGAAAGCCTGTCCCAGCACTCTTCTCCCCCTTACTCCCAGGGCCAGCACCCCATCTCCAAGGAGACCCTGGGGGTGGGGGGAATGGCAGAGGAGAAAAACCAGCTGCAACACCCCCATCCAACCACCAAAAACTCCAAAAATAATAGCAGTGCCCCACACTCAACAACCCCCTACACACCAGAAACGCAAAAACAAAACCCTATAAATCCAAAATAAAGGAAAAAAACAAAAGCCAACTACTGCCCCCAAAAGGCTTTTTAACCATTCTCAAAAAAAAAAGTTTATTAAAAGTGTTCTTTACTTAATGCTTGAAACGGAAAAGATTCCCAAAATATACAGACGCCTCTTTACTCATAGAAATAGATTTTTTTTATAATACAAAAAAAAAAAAAAGACCAAAAAAAAAAAAAAAAAACATCAACAGCAACAACCCCGTAGGAACATCTTTAAGCGATTACTCAGGGCCCGGCTGACAGTTACACGTGGGTTGCGTCAGTCCCGTGTACACACGCGTTCAGCCATGTTCAAACCGATTGCATCAACTTCGAAACCGGCCCGCCCGCCGGCGCCCGGAGAGGGGGCAGAGGAGAGGCGGAGAGTTTATCATTCATCTGTACACATAGACGTTTCTTCTTTAAATAACACCACGGGCGGGCGCCCCATCTGCATGTGCGGCTGGTGTGGACAAAAATATAGATATATATATAATAAAATATTAAAATTACCGACGGGCTCCCCGCGCTGCCAAGTGCCCCAGTGCCAAAGTTTTGCCGGCGCCACCGGGGCGGGGGCGGGCGCTCCCCGGAGTCCCGGCAGCGCAGAGGCCGGCGGGCAGGGGGCCGCGCGCGGGGGCCGCGCTAGCAGTGGCCGGAGGAGGCGAGCAGGGGCTCGGGCAGCTGCTTGAACAAGTTCCGCAGGGTGCTGAGCTCGCGCGACAGCTGCTCCACCTTCTTCTGCAGCCGCTCGTTCTCGGCCGTGAGCTCCAGGACCTTGTGCTGCGTCTCCAGGTTGCGCATCTTGGCCTTGTCGCGGCTCTTGCGCACGGCGATGTTGTTGCGCTCGCGCCGGATCTTGTACTCGTCGCTGTGCTTGTCCACGGTCTTCTTGGCCTTGCTCTTGACCTGCGAGGGCGCCGGCGCGGCCCCCGCATAGCAGGCGGCCGGGGGCGCCTTGGCGTCGGCGGGGCTCGGCGTGCCGGGCGGGCTGGACGACGAGGACGTGGAGAGGCTCCCGCTGCTACCGCTCGGCACCGCCTGGTAGCCGAGGTAGGCGCGCAGCGCGTACGGGAAGCTGGCCGCCATGCCTGCGGCGCCGCCGCCCGGCGCTCCGGCCTCCTCCTTCCGCTTGCAGTCCGCGGGCTCGAAGCCCGGCTCCGCCTTGAGCTCGGCGGGCGGCGGCGGCGGCGGGGGCGGCGGGTGCAGGGGCGCGAAGCAGCCGGGGTGCAGCGCGCCCTTGGCGGCCCCCAGGCGCCCCAGGCTCACGTAGCCGTACTCGGCCGCCTTCTTGCAGTTCTTGCCCCCGTAGTCGTCGGAGAAGAGGTCGGAGAGGAAGTCGTGGTGCTGCCCGGAGGAGGCGGGCGCGGGGGCGGGCGCGGGCGGAGCCGCCTCGAAGGTGTCCGTGGCCGTGGCCGTGGCCGGCGCCGGGGCCTGCGGCGCGCCCAGCGGCTCCAGGTACGGGCTGAAGTCGATGGCGCGCTCGTGGTCGCCGATGCTACCCAGCTCGCCGGCGGGGGGGCGCGGCCCGGGTCTGGCCGCGGGGGGCGCCGCGGGGGCCGCCTTGCCGCCGTACGCAGCAGCCAAGCAGTCCGCCTCGTAGTAGAAGTTAGCCACTTCCATGGATTTAAAGGCAGGCGGCGGCGGCGGCAGGGGGAGACATGCTGGGTCCCAGGCCACCAGGCGTTGCATGAACGCGGGTGCCCGGGGAGGGGGCCTGGGGCTGCCCGCTCCGGCCGGCCCGCAGGTGGCGCGGCCTCCCTGCTCCGAGCTGTTGCTGCTGTGTCGCTGCCGCTGCCGCTGCCGCTGCCGCTGCCGCTGCCGCTGCCGCTGCCGCTGCCGCTGCCGCTGCCGGGGTGGCCGCTATCAGTGCGGGGGCTGGCGGCTGGACCCCTCGGGTGGGTCCCCTTCCCGGTCCCGTGCGCGGCTCTGACTCGCTAAAGTTTCTCCTGAGCCCGGTTATTTATAAGGCGACCCATGGCAACGGCTGCGTCACGCCTAGGGCCGCCCCGGCCCCTCCCGCCGCTGCCGGGACGCGGAGGACACGACTGCGGCCGCCCGAGACCCCCGGGAGGGCGGCCGCAGGGTGCAGCCTCGGCACCCAGGACCGGGAGCGCGTCCTGGGTCGGGGGCGGGGGTCTCCCGGCTGCGGGGGGCGGCCTGACGCCCCCTACCCACCCTCGCCCGGCGCCCCGGGATTGGGAGCGAGAAGGGGCGGTGCGACCCCGCCCCCGGCCCGCCTCCTCCGGGCTGGAGGCTGCCCTGGAAGGCGGGGGAATCCGAGGAGGGGGCGAACCTGATCGCGTTCCCCCACCCCAAACACTGCCGGGGCCCGCCCCCTGCTGGAGGAGACGGCGGTTTCAGGGCTGGCGGAGCCCAGCCCCGACGTCCTGCAGACGCGGCGCTCCCCCGGCGGACCCCGGAGACCCCAGTCCCCAGCTCTGGCTCTTGGGGAAGTGACCTATCTCCAAGCCCTTCCTTGGGCGCGGCCCCGCCCCTGAACAACCCCCCCAAGCCCGGGTCCCCGGCTCTTGGAAGGAAGAGACTCCACGCCTGTGTTGACTCCCCTCATAAAGCCACCGCCAACGGGAGGACTCCGTGGGGACGGGGATGGGGCAGGGGTGCGCGCCACTGCAGCCCTGGCCCGGGTCGACCGCGCGCCTCCCCTAGCCCCGCCCACCGCACCTGCCGCCGGCTTCGCCCACACCTGGGTCTTCTCCAGCCCTGCGCCACCCCACCCGGGCCCCTGGGATGGTGGAAGGGGCGGGGGCTGCTCGGCTTTGCCACACTGTGTGACCTTGGGTGAGTCACTTCGCTTCTCCGAGCTTCAGTCCATGCAGGGTGTGATTACTGTTATTAGTAGTGTTACTGTCCCCACCACGGACTCCCAAGTTTTAAGACCATTGTGGGCTGTACAGCAGAGAGAAAGGGACCCCCACAGAGGTACCAAAGGAGGCCCAGAGGGGGTGCGGGATACCAAGGTCACATGGCCCCGTGTCTCCCCATTCGGCCCAACAGAAAAGCCCCTGTCTGGGCCCCCTAAGACGGACAACCTATCCTGGACCTGAGCACAGGCCTGAGGCCCTCTGACCACCTGCCCTCCTCTGCTGAGTGGCGTAGGACCAGAGGGCCCTATGCCCTCCCCAGCCCCGTTCCTACCCCATTGGGGCAGCTCCCTGGGCCCACCCCTCTGCCACTCCCAGCCCAGGCAGGAGCTCCCAGCCTCCTGGGGCTGACCCCCAGCCCACTGACCCTAGCCCTGGCCCCAGCGGGCAAGAGGGCATTGCTCAACCTTCGGCGTTATCTGCTGAGCTGGGGTGACCTCTGCCCCCAAGAGCTGGAGAAATGACATCTCTATGTGCCCTTGGGGGTGGGGGGCAGGGAGGGACAGGATGAAGCACTGGCCCAGCCTACCGACTTTCTGGGCCTTCCCAGCAGCCTCTGGGCTGGGGAGAATGAAGGCCCAGAGGGGTGCGGCAGCTTCCCCAGAGCCACCCAGCCAAGCCTTGTGAGCTGCACAGTGGGAGACTCAGGGCTGAGCTGGAGGGCCATGGCCTCTGAGAAGCTCTCCCTGTCCCTCCAGCTGGCAAACTTCCTTCCCAGGCTCCCCCTAGACTGCCACTCCATGAGGACGGGCCCTCAAGTATTGGAACTCCCGGTCCTAGCATGCTCAAAGTCTACCAGTGAATGAATGCATTGCTGTTCCCTCTACACCAAGAGCACTGTCCCCCCAGCTCTGCCCAGTGCAGCTCCTCGGGTCTCAGCCCAAAGGTTACCTCCTCCAAGAAGCCCTCCCTGACCTCCCCACTGAAAGTCCCAAGCCCACAGTCATGCCTTTCACACCCCTGCTTCGTTTCCTTCACCATTCTCATTATGATCAGAATTATCTCACCCAGCCATCTTGCTGTCTGTCCCCACTGCCCCCTCTGCATGTCAGCCCCCACCAGGACAGAGGTTTTTCTTTATTTTGTTCCTTGCTGTGGCTCCATTGCCTAGAGTGGCACCTGGCACACAGCAGATGCTCAGTGAGTGGAGGATGAATGAATGGAGGAGGCTGAGAAGAAGGAGAATCCCCAGTATTGGGCTGTGTGACCTCAGGCAGAACGGCTCCCCTCTCTGAGCCACAGCACACCCCCCACACACACCTGTCAGGGTTCTGTGGAGATGCAGTGAGACCTGGGGGTCTGAAGGTAGTTGGGAGATTTGCTACGTGTCCTCAGGCCAACCTCCCACACTCTCTGAACCACGTCAAGCTCCCTGCATGTATTAACTCATCTGGTCCCCCGAAGATTTGAGGGAGGCGAGTCCCGTTGTTATCTCCACTTTACGGACGAGGAAACTGAGGCCCAGGAGAGCTAAGTGCGCCTGCACAAGGTCACATGAAAGGGACGGGAAGGAATAAACTCTTCCCAGCCTGACCTTCCCCTTTGGGTTTGTGATAAATTGTAACAGTTCTGGCAATGTGAGCCCCATTTTCTGGATGGAAAAACTGAGGCCCAGAGGAGGGTGACCAGGGGTCACACAGTGAGTCAAGGGGTAACTCAGACCCCAAGGACCAACCCTTGAGGACCAGACTCTGCCACATCAGGGTCCTGGCCCTCCACGGCCTCCAGGATGGAACTCGATCCCACCCTTCCAGCCCCCTGCCAGCCATTCGCCACCCCTGCAGTGAAATCGGTGGCAGTTCCCGCCCCATCGCCAACCCAGGTGTCCCGCAGGGAGTCTGCAAGCTGGGGTGACGTCAACCCCTGTCTTTACAAGGCTCTCTGCTTGACAGGCCCTGCCTGCTGCCCCGCCATTAACACTCAGCCATTCCCCAAGGCGGGGATGGTAGGAGCTTGAACCACCATGGCCCTGAGGCCCAGAGCATGCCAGAGTGGCTGTGTGGGCCCGGCCACCTCAGCCCTGCAGGCAGCAAGGGCCCAGGAAACAGGATCCACCTGGCGTCACCTCTTCCAGTTACCAGCCCTCGCAAACTGGGGCTGGGAAGGGTCTCAAACTGGCAGCCAGTGGCCACATCCAACCCACAGATGTGCTCAGTTTGACCCCATAGTGTTTTGCTTATTGTGTGTGTGGGGGGGGTAGGGTGGGGAATTTATTGCCAACATTTAAAAATGAGAAGACCACATCAAAATGCAAATTTCTGGCTTTTCTTTTAAAACGTGAAGCTGTGGGCTGGGCCCACGTGGCCACAGGGTGGTGGGCAGAGCCAGGCAGGGACTGAGAGGGGACGGGCACTTTCCTACCTGGCACCCGTCCTCCTCGGCCCCCAGACTCTGCGGTCTCTGCAGCTTTTCTTAGCCCGTTGTCAGGAGCAAACAGGCCTCGGCCCAAGGGGGCCCCACGGTTGCTGCTTGGACGGAGAGCGATGAAGGGCGTTTGCAGAGGCCTGAGAACCCCGCCGTCGGTGGGAAAGTGAGGCTGGGAGGCGCCATCAGACCTCGGCGGGGGTGTCTCCAGTGGATGTGGGGCGGGGGGTTACCAGGGTTGGACAAAATGTCCAATAAACAGAAAAAAGGTGCTCAAACTTCACGGAGTCATTCATCAAGTGTTTTGTGGCACTTGCTGTGGTACAGGCCCAAGAGACTCATTCGTGAACAAGTTGGAAGATTCCTGTTCCTGCTCTGTACCCTCCTTGCTGTGACACTCTGGGCACGTCTAGCGTCCCCTCTGGGCCTCTGTCCCTGATCTATAACATGGGCGTGATAACGTCCCCTGTCTTTTGGGGGTTCCGGGCCTGCTGTTCCCCTCACTGCTGGCCCTCCCCAACACATGGGAATAGGTCAGACGTCCCTTTAGCCCCACGAAGGGCTTGACTGTGGCAAGCCATGAAAACGTCATAAAGCAGGCAGTTGGGGAAACTGAGGCCAAAAGAGGTTCAGGACTTCCCACCAATCACAGTAAATTGGTAAAAAGGGCAAGGCTTAAAAGCCAGATCTCCGGATTCCAATGTTTGAGATTTTCCCCACCTTGCCTCTTCTCTAAGGCCTCAATTCCCCCATCTGCCAAATGGGGACAGCGGAGATTGGAACCCCGAGGGCCAAGGCGGGAAGTTTCTGGCATCCAGGACTTTGGGGCCCTGGGTCGCGCAGGCCGGCTGGTGAAACTTGCCTGGGTATATGCTGCCACCGCGTGGCAGACTCCGGAACTGCAGGAGGGACTTAAAGGGACCCTCTGAATGAGGCGCGACTGGTACCTGGCTGTGGGACAGGCGGGCCAGCGCTGGGCATGTGACAGATGCCCACGGGACTCGAGCAGGCCACAAAAGGAACAAAAATGTCCAACAAACAGAAAAAAAGGTGCTCAACCTTCACGGAGTCATTCATCAAATGTGTTGTGGCACTTGCTGTGGTACAGGCCCGGGAGACACATTGGTGAACAAGATGGAAGATTCCTGTTCTCGAGGACCCAAAGGACTTCCTTCTCCTGCAGGAAGACGAACAATAAACGAGACCAATGAGTGGAGACTATATGGCGTTAGGTCCGGCAATCGCTATGGAGAAACATTCAGCGAGCGGGGGTGCCGGGCGTGCTGGGGGACTTGGTTTTAACTTCAGGTCAGAGTGGTTGGGGAGGCTGCATCGAGGTGACATTTGAGCGAAACCTGAACGCAGTGACGGAGCTGGCCATGCAGGTATCTGTCTGCAGGGAGAACAGCCAGAAATGTGGCTAGTGCAATTGAGAAAGTAAATTTTTTATTTTATTGAATTTTAATTTAAATCACCTCCCATAACTTGTGACTACTATATTGAACAGCACACATCTAGAACGATCTCTAAGATTTCTCATTAATGAAAAAAAAGCCAAGCCCAGGCCAGGATGTGTAGGGTGCAACCCCCACATAAATGAGGGGAGATGTGGGAATGTATTCATGGTTTTGTTCTTATTGTTTTTCTAGAGGCAGGATCTCACTGTGTTGTCCAAGCTGAAGTGCAGTGGCTATTCACAGGCAGGTCATAGTGCCCTATAGCCTTGAACTCAAGGGCTCAAGCGATCCTCCCGCCTCAGCCTCCAGAGTAGCTGGGACTACAGGAGTGTGCCACCACGCCTGGCCTCATGTTATTTGTTTGAGGGTGTAAACTTCTGCTGCTAGAAGGAACGTAAGAAACTGGCAACAACAGCAGCCTTGGTGGAGGCGGGGTCTGGATATGGTGCAACAATGCACCCCAAAACTTAGTTGGCTTTAAACAACCACCAATTTGCTCACAATCCTGTGGGTCACAAATTTGGAAAGGGGACCAGAGGATGGCTTGTCTCTGCTCCAGTGGTGGCTGCCAGTTGGAACGTACAAGGTGGTGCCTTCATCCACATCTGTGGCACATCAGCTAGGATGGCCTGAGTGGCTGATGGTTGGCTGGATCATATGACTGCAGTCTTAGTTCCTGGTTCCTTGATTCTGCCTCAGGCAGTTTCTTCCTCCCCACATGGTCACTTCAAATGGCCTCTGCACGTGGTCCAAGTTGTCCCTCCACGTAGCCTCGCATCATGGCCTCTCCATGTGGCCTTTCCACGTGGTCTCCCCAGCACACGGCCACTGGCTTTTCCAAAGGACAGCAGTGGAAGCTGCTGGGTCTTCTCAAGGCTGGAGCCCAAGACTGGCACAGACCATGGCTGTTGCACCCTGTTGGCCAGCCCAGATCCCAGGGGGGAGACTGCATGAGGGCATTTGCATCAGGAGGCTGGTCACCGGGAGCCACTAAAGTGACTCTACCACAAGGAGGGAGTAGGGCTGAGTGGCGAGTGCGGGAGGAAGACATATATCCTTTTGTGACTTTAAAGTGTTCACTGTGGCCAGGTGCGGTGGCTCATGCCTGTTATCCTTTGGGAGGCCATCACTTGAGTCCAGGAGTTTGAAGTTACAGTGAGCTATGATCATGCCCTGCACTCCAACCTGGATGACAGAGAGAGACCCCATCTCTGAAAAACAATTAAATTAAAATGTTCACCAGGGGCATATATTACTTTGTCATTTGTTTGAGTCCGAAAGCCATGCATGGCACGGTCCTGCCTCCACACCTTAGCTCACGCCGTTCCCCCAGCCTCTGACACCTTTCCTCTCCACCTCCAGCTGTAGAGATTCGCAGGGAAACGTTCCCTGAATACCCAAGTTAAATTACTCTCCCCTTCCTCTGGGCTCCTGCTAGACTTTGCACCCCTGGGTCTCACTCCACCCCTACCGGAGTTACTTTTGTGTAACCTCTCACTCCTAGAAGCCCCTCGGGGTCAGCCCAATCTAGGTCATCTCTGTACAGCTGCACGTGCGCACACGCACGCACAGTGCAATCATGCAGGTGCTGAGTGAGCGCTCCATAATTTGAGGGCCAAGCCTGGAAAACACACACTTGCTTAACTCACCCAGCCACCCGCCCCAGCAGGGCTCCCGCCTGCAGCGGGGGTTGCGCTACCCAGAAGCGCCACCAGGGGGCGCTGGAGCCCCGCCTTCGCCCCCCAACACCCACGTCTGAGCTGGGAACCGCCTTTGGGTGGGTGCCGGGTCAGAGACCCCGGGGCCAGCCTCCGGGGCCGGGGCTCCAAGCCCAGCTTTAAAGAGAAAGTTCCCATCCTTATTGCCCACTCCCCTCCTCCTCAACTTCAAAATGCGCTGCCTCCTCAAGTAAATTGACTTTAATTATAGGTGTGCCAACCACTCAGAGATGCAACATTAAATCTCCAAAATCTTGTGCAGAGTGAAAGATACCAGACACAAAAGAACCTCCCGCGTACTTGCATTTATGTAAGGCTCTAGGATAAGCAGAACTTATCCACCATGAAAAATATCAGAGCCCCTCCAGTCAGGGGCGAGCACAGTCGGGGAGGGGCATGAGGGGGTGATGGGGAAGGTTCCCTGTGAGTTTCCTGGGGCTGCCATAATGAAACACCACACACCAGGTGGCTTAAAACAACAATTTTATTCTCTGACAGACAGGTCTGGAAGCCAGAAGTCTGAAATCAGGGCCATGCTGCCTGTGCAGGCTTCAGGGAAGAAACCTTCCTTGCTCTTCCGGTCGCTGGTGGTTGCCGGCAGTCCCTGGCATTCCTTGCTTGTAGCTGTGGCCCTCTAATCTCTGCCTCTGTCTTCAAATGGCCTTCCCTCCTCTGTGTGAGTCTGTGTCCAAATCTCCCTCTCCTTTCTCTTGTATAGACACCGGCCATTGGATTTAGGGCCCACCCTAATCCAGTATGATCTCATCTTAAGTTGGGTTACATTGCAAGCCCCTATTTCCAGATAAGGTCACATTCATAGGCACCAGGGGTTAGAACTTGAGCATGTCTTTTGGGGAGACACAGTTCAACCGACTACATGTTCTATATCTTGGAAGGAGTTTGGGTAACAGGTAGATGCACTTGTAAGTAATTAAATATATGCCTAATATTTGTGCATTTCATCAAATGTACGTTTTGCAGACGGAGAAACAATATTGGACTCTAAGGAGATGCGTGCTGAAGTGTTTAGGGGTGAGGTTACTGGTGTCTACAACTTACTCGGAAATGAATCGAAAAAGAAAAAGGACTGATGAATAAATAGAGGGAACAAGAGGTGGAGAGACTCATGACCCAGCCCCAGCAATGGCACTTCTGGAAATTTATCCTGAGGAACCAGCGTGGAGATGAACCCAAACCTGCTCTGCCACATAAACATCTTGATGGTGAAAAAAATGGAAACCGTCTCTGGGCTGAGTTGCCTCCTCTGCCAGGGCATCTGGCAACGCTTAACCTGAAGCCTATAGCAGGGTGTCAGGTGCAGGAAGCCTGTGAAATGGTGGGAAAGGTGGTACGTGGTCATGTTTGCTTTGTTACAAGGAGGATGTCCCCAGATTTAATTCAGTTTTGGGGGCCAAGCCAGTGACCACCCCCCGAAAGGTGAAGGCCCCTGGTCAATTAGGCACCAGGTGTTCATCAGGTGTTGACATGCTCCAATCTGGCCCCCTCAACAGGAAAGAGTGGCCTCCTCCACCAGGAAGCCAGTGCTGGCCCCAGCTCTGCCACCCACAGCGGGACCAGCCGGGCCTCTGGTTACCAGCACTTGCTCGGTGCCAGGCATCATGCCACGGTGTTCCTTGTTCTTCTTGTATTTATTCCCTCATCTTTCTGTGCCTGCCATCCGCCTCTTCTTCCTGCTCAAAGGCAGCCATTCTACCGCTTTGTGTCTTTTTGTTTGAATGTGTCCCTGCAAAAACGCATGTGGCTATTTTTTGGCATGAACATTTAATTTATGAGAAGGGTTTTGCAGATGTGGCAGATGTTGCAGATGTTGTTTTGCAGTTGTTGTTCATCCTTTCCGTTTTAGGATTTTGAGATCCATCCCTGTTGAGGTGGGCACATGGCCCATTGCTCTTACCGCTGGCTGCACGGTCCTTTCTGCGAGCATCCCTCAATCCCAGCTGCCTACTCTGGACCCCAAGTCACCCCCAACTTGCCCCACCATGGCAAGGGGAGCATCGTCCTCCACGCACCCTCATGGGCCGGTGTGAGGATGTCTCTGGGACTTTCACTTGGGGGTGGGTCGTAGGGGATGGGGGCACTTGATTTGACTGAGTGCCACCAGGCACTCTACAGAGAGGTGTCCCACCTGCACACACCAGCGGTGCCCAAGGGGTTCTATACCCCCTTATCCCGCACCAACCCTTGGAACTCTTCACCTTTTAAATGTTTTTTAATTTTGAAATAATTTCAGACCTAGAGAAAAGTTACAAACAGTCCAAACATTCCCCAGATTCCCAAATGTTATCATTTTATGACATTTGGTTGATCACTTTCTCCTTCTCTCTCTCTATCTCTACACACGCACACACACAAATTTTTGTTTTTGAACCATTTCAGAGTAAGTTGCAGACATCATGCACCTTTATCCCTAAATATTATACTTTGGGGTATAGTTCCTAAGAATAAGGACATTCTTGTGTGTCACCACAACAGCAGGAATGAACAGTGACGCAATACTGTTATCTGCGGTTCCTATTCACATGTCACCATTTGTCCTAATAATGTTCTCTATAGGTCCAGGATTTAACCCACCTGCATTTAGCTGCCCCATCTCTTTGGCCTCCTTTAACTGGGAACAGCTCCTCAGTCTCCCTTTGTCATTGGTAACTTTGACACTTTGGACGCGGCCAGGCCAGCTGCTTTGTAGACTGTCCCTCAGCTTCCCCGAGGTGAGACCCAGGATGTGCGCCTTGTCAGGAACCACAGAGGCAAAGCTGTGTCCTCCTCCAGGTGTCACACCAGCAGCCTGTGAGATCTGTGTGTCCCATCACCTGGATGTTACTGTCAGTGACTTGGTCAAGTTGATGGCTGCCTGGTGTCACCACTGACAAGTGACTGTTTTTTCTCTTTGTAGTGAGTAAGCATCTTGAGGAGAGCTATCTTGAGATTTAATGTAAATGTGAGTATCCTGCCACACCTGCAGCTTCCACCCACTGATGTTAACATCCATCTGTGAGGCTCGCCTCAGTCAATCCATCTGCTGCGGAATAGCCCAAAACTCAGCAGCTTGAAGCAATAACCATTCACTTCCTCACTGTTTTTCTGGATCAGGAATTCAGGAGCAGTTTGGCTAGAAGGTTCTTGCTCAGAGACTCTCAGAAGGTGACAGTCGAGATGTCAGCGGGGGCCACAGCTCTCTGGAGGCTCAGCTGGGCCTGGAGTAGCACCGTCCGATAGAAATATAATGTGAGTCATAAATGTGAACCATGTATTTACATTTTCTAGTAGCCACATTTTGAAAAGTGAACAATGGTACAGGTGAAATTCATTTTAATTATATATTTTATTTAACCCATATCAACATGAGGTCCGTAGTTTAAAATATTAACAAAATATTTGCCATCCTTTTTGTCATGCTGTCTTTGAAATTCAGTGTGTATTTAACAATGCATGTTCCAATTTGGACAAGCCACTCTGCAAACACTCCATAGCCGTCTGTGCTTCGTGGCTGCTGGACGGGATAGCTCCGTACCGAAGGGTCTACGTGCAGATGGTGCACCCACGCGGTTGCTCACCACGTGGGCCTCTTCATACGGCTGCGGGGTGTCCTGATGACACGGAAGCCGCCTTCCCCCAGAGAGAGGTTCCAAGAGAACAAGGAGAAAGCACGATGCCTTTTGTGATATCTCCAAACCCAGCGTCACTTCCACCATATTCGATTCAGTAGAATCAGGTCACTAAGTCCAGCCCCCACTCGGGGGCAGGTGAATTAGACTCCACCTATTGAAGAGGAGGGTGTCAAAGAAGCTGTGGACATACTTTTAAGTCACACTCCCCTTTATTTGCTTATTCATTTATATCAGTATGGACTCAGGGATTTTACTTTATTCCACGTGTTATAAATCCATTTCTAGCAGAATTTATATTGGTGCTCAAATTGACCCAGATTTGGCCAGTGGGAGCCCCTTTGGACTGGCGCCTGGGTCCTTTCAACATGTCCCCATCATTTTTGAGCATTTCCTTATTTTGGAACAAGATGTTCCAAGGTCAGTGTCTACTTTTCCTATCCCAGCCCTGGTTCCTTTTAGTGAAGAATGGCATTTCGAAACCAAAATCTGGGTGCTCTCCAACTCTTTTATTTTTACCAACCTAATAGGTGTAAAGTGATATCTCATTGCTGTTTTAGTTTGCATTTCCTATTACTAATGAGTTTGAGCTTTCTTCCTAGGCTTGTGGTTTTCCTCCTCTGTAAATTGCTTCTCACATTCATTGCCCATTTTCCACTGGGGCTGCTGTCTTTTCTGTTGTTTATTTGTAGAAGTTTCTTGTATATTTTAAGCACTGCAGTTTTAGACACTGTAACATCTTCTCACTCTAACATCTGTCTATTAACTTTGTCCATGGTATTCTTCTTTGGCCATAATTCCTTCACTTTGGTGTAATCAAAATAATTCTTAGAAATATGTTTTGGCTTTTATATACTTGCGCTTTTTTTGTTTGCTTGGGTTTGTGGGTATGTGGGTGTGTGTGGGTGTGTGTGTTTTGAGACGGGGTCTCATTATGTTGCCCAGGCTGAACTTGAACTCCTGGTCTCAAGGGATCCTCCTGCCTCAACCTCCCGAGTAGCTGGAACTACAGGTATGTCCCACTGTACCAGACTTGTGCTCTTTTTATTATGGTAAAATATAGATAACATAAATGTTACCAATTTAAGTGTATAGTTCAGTGGCATTAAGTATATTCACAATGTTATACAACAATCACCACTATCTGTTTCCAGAACTTTTTCATCATCCCAAATGGAAACGCTGTACCCATTAAACAGTAACCCCTATCCTCCTGCCCCCCAGGCCCAGGTAACCTGGAATCTACTTTCTGTCCCTGTGAATTTTACTAATCTAGGTACTTCCTATAAATGGAACGATACAATATTTGTCCTTTTATATCTGGCTTATTTCTCGTAGCATATTTTCATCCATGTTGTAGCACGTGTCAGCGTTTCCTTCCTTTTTAAGGCTGACTAATATTCCACTGTGTGTATACACCACACTCTCGCTCTATTCATCCGTTCATCCATCAGTGGACTTTCGGGCTATTTTCCCCTTGTAGCTATTGTGAATTACGCTGCTGTGAGCACAGGTGCACCAGTGTCTGTTCGAGTCCCTACTTTCACTATATTGATAGCCAGAAGTGGCAATGCACAAGTGTTCCGGTTTCTCCACATCCCCGCTGCCACTCATCATTAATATTTTCCATTTTGTTTGCATAACAGCCATCCTAGTAAGTGCCATGTGGTAACTCACTGTGGTTTGGATTTGCATTTCCTTAGTGACTAGTCATGCTGAGCATCTTTCCGTGTTTTTATTGACCATTTGTATAATATACCATCTTTGAAGAAATGTCTGTTCAAGTCCTTTGCCCATTTTTAATTGGGTTATTTACACCTGTGCTTTTAAAGTTTACTTTAAGAAGTCATTTCTCAACTCTAATCACAAAGATACTTTCTGACTTTTCTTCTTTGAGGGGTAGGTAGCTTTTTCGGTTTTATTTTTATGGTGATAAAATATATATAACACAATATTTATCATTTTCACCATTTTTAAGTGTACAATTCAATGGCATTAAATACATGCACAGTGCCTTGTACCCATCTTCACTATCTATACCCAAACTTCTTCATCATTCCCAATATAAACTCTCTCCCCTCCCCCAGCCCCCGGTAACTACTGCTTACGCCACCTCCTGTCCCTGTGAATTTCCCCATTCTAGGTACCTCGTACCAATGGGATCACACAGTCCGACCCTCTGTGTCTGGCATCTTCACTTAGCGTAAATCCGGGTTGCGGCATCGTCAAGATTTCCTTCCTGGGACAAAAAGG
>CM052436.1:199835445-199863432 GCA_028533085.1 Varecia variegata | reverse complement strand
TAGCAAGATTCCATCTCCACAAAAAATAGAAAAATTAGCTAGGTGTGGTGGTGCATGCCTGTAGTCCCAGCAACATGGGAGGCTGAGGCAAGAGAACTGCTTCAGCCCAGGAGGAGGTTGCAGTGAGGTACAATGACAATACTGCACTCTAACTGGGGCAACTGAGCAAGACTCTGTCTCAAAAAAAAAAAAAAAAAAAAAAGAATAAAGTCTTAACACATGCTACAGCATAGATGAACCTTGAAAACATTATGCTAAATGGAAGAAGCCAGACAAAAAGGCCACATATTATATGATTCCATGACATTGAAATGTCTAGAAGATGTGAATCCATAGACAGAAGGTAGATGAATGGTTACCAGAGGCTGGGGGAAGTGGGAAACAGAAAGTATTTGCTAATGGATAAGGGGTTTCTTTTGGGGAGGTAATGAAAATGTTCTAGAACTAGATAATGGTGATGATTACACAACTTTATGAATACACTAAAAACCACTGAATTGTACACTTTAATAGGGTACACCATACTTCAAAAGGTATGCATGTAATCTAAAAAAACAAGGATTAAAAAACTCTGTACTGCTAGGGCAAGATTTAACAAAAAAAAAAATCCAATAGCAGAATAGTGTATGTATCCTTTGTGTAAAAAGGGGAGGATAAGAATATATATTCATTTTGCCTGTATTTGTATAAAAATACTGGAAGGATACATAAGAAACTAATAAGTAGCTACTTGGGGTTAGAGTGGAAAGGGGTGGATGGGGCCAGGGCTGAAAGCAAGACTTCTCAGTGTGCACCTTTCATATCATTTTGATTTTCAAAGCATGTGAATGTCTTACCAGTAAAAATAAAATTACTTTTAAAAATGCAAGTCAGATCATGTCATTCCTCTACTTAAAACTCTACAGGGAAAGGACTTCCCAGCTCGGTTTAAGTAAAAACCAAAGACCCTAGAATCCCTCTCAAGGCCCTGCCCCATCTGCCCCTCTCCCTTCTTCCCTGACCTCACCCCCTCTCACTACCCTTGATCGGTTCCTAGAATATCAGAAACATGTTCCTGCCTCAGAACTTTTGAGCCTGTTATTTCCGCGCTTGGAGCCATTTGCCCAGATGTTTGTGCAACTGGCTTCCTCATCTCCTTTAGGTCTTGGCTCCAACCATATCTCCTTGAACAGGTCTTCCCTGACTTCCCCCCTCCAGCTTCCAGGAGAGCAGGGATTCTGTCACGTTCCCTGCTGTTTCCCTAGAACAGTGCCTGGGCCAGGTTGGTGCTTAATAAACATCTGTGGAGTGAATGAATGAAGGAATGAGTTATCTCAGGTGGTCTGTCCATCACCCATCTGGGGCAGCCTAGGAATAACCAGCCACCCCATCCAGCTTGGAGGCTCTGGGACACAGGCAGGGAGTTTGGAGCTTCGGAGGGTGTTTTTCTGAAATCTGAGATCCAGCCTCCACCAAAGCAACCACCCTCCTGCCTTAAGCTCCTGGCTTAAGAATCCAACTATGTAGTTAATAAATGATGCGAGGCCAGCCAGTTTCACCAGAATTTACCAGGATTTGGGCCGCAGCCTGTCCCTGACATTCAAAGGTGGCTTTTCCTTCCTGCGAGGAAGTGTGGGAAGGAAGAGGGGAGAGAGCATAGGCCTGGCTGGGGACAGTGGCTGCCCAGGGCAGGACCGCCCAGGAAACAGCCCTGGGGTGACTGGTAGCTGAGGAATCCGGGACTTAAACCCTCAGAGAACCAGGGCAGGATGGAGCCTCAGAAAGAAATTCTGGAAGGAGATTTTACCTCCTTTCCTGCTCTCCCCAGGCACCTTTTGGGTCCTTCCACAGCTCCTGTGTGATCACACTACATGGAATTAATGTGAGCAATTATCGTGTACTTTGTAGTCAGCTAGACCTGGGGTAAAATCCTGCTGCTGTATTTACCTGCTGAAGTATTAGAGGCATCTAACTGAGCCTTAATTCATCCCACAAGCATCCGTCGAGCTTCTACCATGTGCCAGCAGCCGCGGAGCAGTAAACAAAGCAAGTCTCTGTCCTTAGGAGCTTGTTTTGTGGTAGGAGAAACAGGAACTGCAAGTTCATTGCCCATGACAAAGCTGTGAAGACAAAACCGGGTGATGTCACAGTGACTGGAGCGGGGGCAACTTTGAGCAGGGTGGTAGGGAGACGCCTCTCTAAGGAGGCAACATCATTGGTTAGGAAGAGTAAATGAAATGTTCAGCTAGCTCTCGGCCCAGCGCCTGACAGATATTAAGTGCTCAGCAAATCTTATAGCGACTCTCACTGTCATTTCCAGCAGTTTACTGTCTTCTTCCTGCGGAGAGCATGCGCTCCTGGCGGGCCAGGGGAGGCTCAGGTTTCTCCTCCCTGGGCGCACAGCACAAAGCTGGCACCTGGGTGACAATGTGCTCGGATCGAACCTCCGCACACGGCAGGACTTGATGAACTAGTCCATTGTAAATCAGGCCCGCTAGGGAGCACTGTATAAAGAGCCCACCCATGGTCCCTGGCCGCGGCCCTGGCCCTCTCGGGCCCCGCGCCCTCCCCTCGCGTTCCTTGCACACAGTAGGCGCTTAACGCTACGGCCTGGAGTGCCCGTTTCTGGGCCCGGTCTCGGCCCGCTGCACAGGCCCGTAAGCCCAGGCCGAGGCCGGCCGCACCGCGTGTTCCCGAGAGGACGCGGCCGGCACCGGCGGGGGCGGAGCGCGGTAGGCGGGGACGCGCCTCCAGCGCACGCTTCTGCGCCCAGCTGCGCCCAGCTGCGGCCCAGCCCCCGGCGCGCCGCGGTTGGCTGCGGCTCAGCGGCCGCCGATTGGCCGGCGCGGCTCCGGCGCGGGCTCCGATTGGCTGTGACGCGCGGCCGGGCGAGGTCCCCGCCCGCGCCGCTGCCGCGCCCGGCGCTGGGCGGTCATTGGGCGTTGTGATCTCGCCGCGATTCCGCGGCCCTGCTGCCGCCGCCGCCACCGCCGCCAGCGGAGCGCACCGGGCTGGCCGGGCGAGTGGCCATGGCGGGCGCCGAGGACGGGCCGGGCCAGCAGCCGGAGCTCGACGAGGACGAGGCGGCGTATTGCCGGCGCTGGGGCGCGCAGCACGCCGGGGCCCGCGAGCTGGCTGCGCTCTACTCGCCAGGTAGGACCTCCGGGCCCCCCTTCCAGGCCTGCAGTCTGCAGCCCAGGCTGCGGACAGCGACCCCGGGTACCTAGATCGGAAACCCAGCCTCGGGCTCAGATGCGGAACTTCAGCCCTGGTTTCTAACTTGCAAATAACGCCTCCAGCGTCCCTTCCAAACCCAAACCCAAACCAGAACCCCAGCCCCGAGGTTTCCTGGCTGCAGAGAGACTCCCCAGCTCAAGAAACTACCATATCAGCTCCATGGGCGACAGAGCTCCCGTCGTATTCCCAGATCCGAAATCCCAGCTCCAGGGTACCCTCGACTGCAGAGAGCGCCCCTAGACTTAGGAACCCCCACTCCAGGACCAGGTCCAAGCCCAAGACAGCCCCACAGCTATAAGCACTGCCCCGGGCCTCCTAAAAGTCACACCCCATCCCGGATTCCCCAGATCGGCAGTCCACATCCTTGTGCCTCCTCTGCGCCCCAGCCAGGGCCCTGGGCTGCAAACAGTAACTTCAGCCCCCTAACCTGGAACATCAGTCCATCTGCTCAGGGAACTGTAACTCAGGGAACTGTAACTCAGGGACTCCCATCTGCAGAGTGCCCCAGACACCCTTCCCCCAAAGCGGCATCCTGGTGATAGTTTCAGTGGCTACAGACCGGGATCCTTTCCTCTCCTCTCCTTTACCCGTCCTGGGACCCTCCAGTGAGAGTGTCAGCCCTCACCCCCTACTCCTGGATCCTCGGTGGTGAGGGGACTGCAAATGTCCCAGTGTAAGCTCACCGCCATGCACAAGCCCCAACTCCAGCCTTTGCCCCTCCCCCACATCTACATATTAGCCCCCTTCATTAGGACTTGGTGGGTGGAGCCCCCAGATTCCCCAGACCACACCACTACTTGGAGACCCTTGCTCCCTCTCTGCCCCTTTCCCACAGGCCAAAGTCTCTGCCTAGCTTCCTCCTGCTTTGCTCACCAGTCACGCTCCTGCAAGCACCAGCCACCACCCCTCCATGTGAGCCCCAGGAATTTCTTTGCCTGGTCACTGGGTGGCCTAGTGTCCTCAGGGGTTAAGGAAGTGCCTTTGAGAATGCACAGTCAGGTGACTGGGAGGCCCTTCTGCCTGAGTGTCAATATCACATCAAGCTTTGTTTGTGAAACATTCTGACATCTTTCCTTTTGCTTTGGGACAGCCACCATGCACAGCCCTTGCCTGGGGTGTGCCTAGGACCATCCCCACTTGGCTTCCTGCCCTGGCTGGCCTGGGTTTGATGAGTCTCTACCTTAAGTGGCTGCATGACCTTGGGCCATTTCCTTTCCCTTGATTCTCTGGTTTCTGTGTATGATTTTTCACACCTGACTTGGGCACCTGGTCCATGCTGCCATGGTTTCTTCAGCCCATACCCCAGACACCGCCTGCTGTCCCTGGGGGAGGCCAGGGTTGGCATCCTGACTCTGCTACTTAGCTGTGTGACCTGGGCCAAGCCGTTTTCCCTCTCTGAGTCCCAAGTTTCCTCACCTCTAAAATGGGCACAAGGTGAAGTTTATTTGCCCCTTAGTGTTGTTAGGAAGAGGAAATGAGGTCATCTATTTGGCGCAGTACCTGGCATTCGGTAGGTGTGATCCCTCATTTTAAGGGTCAGGCCCAGAGAGAGGTCAAGGTACTTCCCCGAGGCTACACAGCCTGGCCAGAGAGAGGCCTCCCCATAGTCTGACCTTGCTGAGAGGCGAGCCACCTCGCCTGTCTGGTCCCCAGACTCCCCACCTGGGAACTGAGGGGAAGGAGTCAAAGGCCTTCTTCTTTGGTGTCCAGCTCTGCTACTCGAGTGAACTCTACCTGCTTTCAACCAGCCCACATCATCCCCAGGCATTCTGAGCCTCCCCAAGGGACCGCTGTCTCCCCACTGTATCACGACTGCATATCTGTCCATTTCTGGCTTCCACGAGTGCCCCTCACTCTCTAGAACCGTTGTGTGGGAATCTGAGGCTGCAGAAAGCCTCCTGGTGCCCCAAACCTGCAGTCAAGGCTCCTTACCTCCTCCTGACCTGGAGGTGGGTAGGAAAGGGGGGACACTTAGCAAACTGGTTTCTCCACATTTGTTTCAGGAGGCCTCTCTCTGGCAGGGCTGTGTGGCCTTGGGGAAGTACCTTGACCTCTCTGCGCCTGACCCGTAAAATGAGGGATCATGCCAAATACATATTGAGCACTTATGTTCCAGTCCCTGTTCTAGGCCCTGGGGGCACAGCCATGAACAAGACAGAAAAAAATGGAGCTGACATTTTAGTAGGGAGCCAGGCAATAAACTCAATAAATAAGGAAAATATCTCATATGCCCAACAGTGCCAAGCGCTATGGAGCAAATATACAGCAGGAAAGGAGGAAGTGAAATGTTGGGGAAGGGGTGACATTTTAGAGAGGGGCAATTCAGTTCTCACTGAACAAGTGACATTTGAACAGAGACCTGAAGGGAGGAGGGGCAGGAGGGAGGGAGCTGCAAGGATATTGAGGGAGGAGGAAAGCAGCAGGTGCAAGGGCCCTGAGGTAGGAGCATCCCTGACATATTCTAGGAACATCTTGGAGGTCTGTGGGCTGGAGCAGAGGGAGCAAGGGAAGAGTGGGAGAGATTCCTGGGTTCCAGGAGCTGAATTTTTGAGATTCCTGGGGCCAGAGGTGGTTTGGCACCATAACAGTTGACAGGGATAATAATGGCAGTTAGCACAGTTGACATTTATTGAGCACTGACTGCGTGCTGGGCATTTTCCTCGCATGCCCTCATTTCCTCCTCACCACAGCTGGCTGAGGTGCCCCTGACAGTAACCCCATTCTACAGAGCAGGAAGCCAAGACGGCTCCTCACCCCCCACACGCGTGTTCTTTCTGAAGCGTGTCCTGCTTGGGATTAGGCCCACATCTGCGCCACCAGATGGGAAGGTCGGCGAGGACAGGGACTGCGTCTCTTTGGTCTGCCTGAAGTGCCTGGCACTTCATGAGCACCCAGCCCACCTTTGGAGTCTCAGTGACCTGCCATGGTGACATGGTGGGTCAGCAGCAGGACCAGAACTGGAACACAGGGCAGAGGCGTCCTGGGTTCTGCATCTTACTCCTCGCTGTGGGAGTGAGCAGCAGGGGTGGGCATACTGGGGCAGGGAGGGGGCAAACGTTCCGTGTCAGCGGAACAGCGTGTATGCAGGGCCTGCCCGGGTGCAGGGCGTGGGCCCGCTGTATGCAGACGGCAGCGTGGGGCGGAGGGAATGGAGAGGGGTGAGGCAGAGAGGTGGCCTCGGCCTGATCCTGAGGGTCCTGAGTGTCCAGCCCAGGAGCGGGGGCCTGGTCCTGTGGGACCCAGCTGTAAAGGGCCTGCTCTGGGTTTGCGGTTCGCAGCAGCGGCCCACCTTGTGCCAGGTGCCAGGGTCCGTGCAGGGCCTGGCGAGCTTGACAAGGCCTGTCCCAGCTGCACAGACAAGCCGTGAGGTGTCTAGCTTGCCAAGAGGTGCCAGCCGAAACCTGGCCATGTGTGCCACTCTCAGCTGTTCTCGAAGGCTCCTGCATCCAGCCATCCCCCCACCCTGGACAATTATGGATGTCCCCTGCCTTGAGGGACACAGGGACTCAGTGTGGGGTGAGGGGAAAGGTGGAGGTGTCAGGCGTGGGTGGGAGTCCTGGGCTATAGTCCCAAAGCAGCCTGGAGGTTCAGTCCCCCAAATGGGCCTGACCGAGGACAGAGGCTTGGGGCCCCTCCCTGGCCAGGCCTGGTCCCTGCCATACTCTGGGCCGAGCTTTCTGTCTGTCTCTTTGCCTGTCCTCCTCCCTGGTCACGCCCTTTCGCTTGTCTTTGTCTCCCTCTCTCTCCTTGTCCCTGTTTCTCATCTTTCTCTGATTCCTGCCCTCTTGTCTCTCTTTGTCCCTCTGTCTGTCGTCCTCTCATCTCCACTCTCTCTCTACATCTTGTCCCCCCATCTCCCTGAGGCTGAGGGTCTCCTAGTGGCCAGGGGCTGTCAGAAGTGCAGGTTATTTGGGGCTTGAGTGGAACTGGAAGAGTCGGGCCTGAGGCCAAGTCTTTGGCCAGAAAGCAGGATGGCAGGGGCCTGGCCCTTGGCCTCCCTGCTCCTCCCAGCCCTCCATGCCCACCACTCGAGCACAGCCCCCTCCCCGAGCCAACAAACGGTCACTACTGTAACTCAGCCCAGATCATCAACCTTTGCCAAGCCAGGGGCCAGCCTGGGAAACAGCCTCAGTGCTCCAGCCAGAGGACAGTTTGTGTCTTGAGCACACTCCCACGTCTGGCCTCAGTCTGCCCATCTGCAAAGTGGTACCATTTAGGCCACCTGACCCCACAGGCCCTGCCAGGCTGATGGTCCATGCTGTGACTTTGGTGACCCTCAGGTGACTTTGTACAAGTCACTTCATCTCTCTAGGCCTAGTTTTTCCCTCAAAGGATGGGACAAATGGTTCCCAGCTCACAGGGGGCATGGGGGGGGGTCACTGGGATCACCCTTAGCACTGTGCCTGGCACGTACCTGGTGCTCAGTGAAGGCCACTCATCATTGTTTGTGTATTTTTTATGGATTAGAATTGAGGCACTTGGTCTGCAGAAAGATCCAGGTTCCAGAGGCCAAAGAGAGATGGAATTTAGAAGGAAAAATATTTAGATTTCAGGGACATTCTCCATGCTGTGCCATCTTTGGAATCAGGACAGCCCCACACATCCAGTCTGGCGTGTCCCATTTATGAGTCTAGGATCCAAGCCCAGCTCTGCGCCTCAGTGTCCTTATCTGGAAAATGGGATCACACATTTCCTTCCTCGAGGGACTGAGACTCGAATGAGAGACTGCCTTGAGCACAAAAACTCAGAGGACTACAGGGGCCTGGCCAGGGCTGCCACCAAGGGAAACTCCCCAGTGTGAGGCCACAGGGAGGGGGAGGACCAGGGTAACCCTGGAGCTCGTGCCCCATCGGATGGGTGCAGCCGCTACTGCCAGGCCCAGCGTGGCCAGAGCCCTGTGTTCTTTTTATTTTTTTTTATTATTTTTTTTTTTTTTTTTTCGTTTTGGCTACATGCTACAGCAGAAAGAGAGCCCTGTGTTCTCAAGGGAAGCAGGAAACCAGGAATTTTACATGATTTTAAAATTTAGCTTGTTTTTTTAAAACTGAGCAAAACGTGCAGAGTGAGCGGTTTGCGACATCTGTGATGCGGGCCATGCCCTGTATCCCAGCACGGGATAGGCTTCCAGGGTGTCAGCCATTGTTGCTGGAACTGTTATTTGATCATGTTGCTGTCAGCTCTGCCCATTTTCTGTCCTGCATGCTGACAGGGAGCATTCACCTGTCCTTTACTTCCTCTGCTTCTCCTTGTCCCCCCAGCCCGCCCCCTTGGGGCTCTCTACTTCTGAGCCCCAGGCTGGCCACAAACAGGAATTGGAGAGGTGGGCGCCCTGCTGGGTCCGACATGGTGATCCCCGGCAGGGGCTGCTGGGTCAGAGGGGACCTTGCCTAGGAGCAAGGAAGAGGAGCGCTAGTGTGACCTCTCTTGGGGTCCTTGTCCCTTCCGGGCCTCAGTGTCCTTTTCTGTAAAGAGGGACCAAGGGGACATGGCTCTGGCATGTCCCTTCCTGCTTCTGAGCCTTGGTCTTTTCACAGGGCGAGAGGAGGGCAGGTGGCCTGGTTCTGGTTCGGGGTGAGTTGGGAGCAGTGTGCTGTTTTGTGACCTCGACAAGGCCCTCCCCCTCTCTGAGCTTCAGTTTCCCTGCCAGGACAAATGGGGAGCCCTTTACTTCCTTCTCAGAGTGCGTCGGTGAGGGGCACCTGGAGACAAAGCCTTGGAGTTGTGCTTTAGGATTGTGGCTGGGAATTTGCTCATTCCACAAGCATTTATTGAGTACCACCTGAGTGCCAGGGCCCTGGTGAGTGAGCCAGACACAGTTCTGGCCTCCTGAGTTCACATTCAGGTAGGGGAAGACAAACAGATACAGGCCACAGTCCTGAGTGATGGGCCCCATACTGGGGGCACACAGGGGCCAGAGGAGGCATCGTGATTGGCTTTTTGGAGGCGGAGGTTTCCAGGTTGAGATCTGTAGGAGCCATGTCAGATCAGCCAGGTGCAGAGGGGGAGAAGCCTCTTCAGGCTTGAAGCCCTGAAGAGAAGAGAAGACAGATGCAGGAGGAGCCCTCCTTATCTGCTCTGGCCCTGACTCCTTGGTTAGTCACTCACTGGGTCCCATTTGGTCCCATTGCTTAGCAGGCCTGGGCTCCTAACACAGATGTCACCAGGGCAATACAGTGGTGGCTGGTAGAGCAAGGGACCAGGGGCAGCAGGAGAGAACAGAGTAGGGTGTGAACAGGGTCTTAGGAGCCAGACCCTCTGGCCACAGAATCCTGATCCATAGCGGACTAGCTGGGTGCCCTTGGACTACGTGCTAGACCACTCTGACCCTCAGTTTTCTCATCTGCAAAAGGGCGTCACCTCGGAAGGTGCCTAACGCATAGTAGCTGCTCGATAGATGTTAAACACTAATGATAAAATTATTATCATTAAAGGTCTTTTGTGCCTTTGGGAGCAGCTGCCTGGGGCATACCCAGGGGTGTAGTCACACGTTCTGTGTCACTCACATGTTGTTTTTATATCCTTTTTTTAAAAAATTTTAATTTACAATTAAAAGAAAAAGTTCTGATATGATAGTGCATGCAAAAGGAGTAAGTGAAAGGCCAGTCTCAACTATACAGATTTTTAAAACATTTTTTGTTGCATAAATGGTTGCTGTATGGAACTTTGCTTTCTGCACATACCTGTATATCGTGGGCATCTCTCCGTGTCCACACGTAGATTGCTGCAGAATTGCCTTGGACTGAGTTAATTTGGCCAGTCCCCAGGTGATGGACACTCAGGTTATTTCCACATGAATCAGTCTGAGTTTTGACAACTCAAGGCTGCAGTGAGTGAATCGGCTTGTCCGTGCGCACGTGCCTGTTAAAAATACATGGCTCTCTCAGCTTTGTTACCTGGGAAAAAAATATGTGGCAACATTTAAATAGGAGAGTTTGCCTGATGTCTGGCTTCTCTTGAGATCCAGAAGCTCTGGCCTCCCTGGCCCACGCTCCCGCTTGGCATAGTCAGCCCGACAGCAGCCACGCTTCTAGGAGCCCCGCTGCCCCCAGGGCCCTGTTTGTCCTGAGTCATTGCCTGGAGTCTGCTTGATGGAGGTCGGGCAGGGTCTGCACCTCTGGGATTAATGGCCGTTTAGAGGTCTCTACCTCCAAATAATTACCTGCAAAAGGGCATTGGTGATGCCATGAAGATTCCAGTTTTTTAAAAAAGAAGCTTATTAAAGTTCCCTCAGGTGTCTCCAGAGAGAAACCGAATGGGCCTGGGAGACCAGAATTCTGGTCCTATCTGCCAAAGAACTGGTATACACAGGGCCAGCTTCATGGGCATGTGACCCGTGCACAGGGGCCTGCTCTCTGAAGGGTCCCTTACTCGGTTTAATGCATCCAGCCTTGAGCGTATGACCTTGGGCAGGCCTTTCCCCTTCTCTGGGCCTCAGCAGTGTGATCTGTGAAATGGGTAGGTTGTGGTTGGCCCTGTAGGTAGACTTGTTGAACACAGTTGAGAGCCCCCATGGGGTCCCAGCTCTGCCTGGTTTTGGTCCCCCAGCCTCTGCCACCTGCCCACACTCACCTCTCGCCTCTGCTCCCTGCAGGCAAGCGCTTCCAGGAGTGGTGCTCTGTGGTCCTGTGCTTCAGCCTCATTGCCCACAACTCGGTCCACCTCCTGCTGCTGGCCCGCTGGGAGCACACGCCCCTCGTCATACTGGGTGTTGGTGAGTGCCTGAGGCTTCGCTGCCTGCCTCAGTTTCCCCAGGGGGGCAGGGACCTACCCAGTGACTCACACGAGTGCGTGTGGTGGGGTGCTCTCCTGTGTACCGGTACATGCTGTGGGGCCCCGCCTCCCCATCTCAGTCAGTGGCACCTCCCTACATCCTGTCACTTGGGCCCAAAACCTGGATATCATGCCCGTTCCTCTCTTTTCCTCACCTTCCACATCCAAACATCAACAAATGCTGTTGGCTCTACTTTCAAAATGTATGCAGGATCCAGCCCCTACTCCCTGCCTCCACTGTCCCCGCCGTGGTTCAGCCACCAGCCTCTCCTGCTTGACTGCTTCAGGGACCTGCTCCCTGGTCTGCCTGCCTCCACCTGTGTCCCTACCATCCTGTCTCCACACACGGCCAGGGGGATCCTGTCAGATCACACTGCTCCCCTGCTCTTAGCTGCCCACTTAGATGAAACAGCCACTCCGCAGGCTTCCTGTCAGCCCTCACTGCACTCTGCTCCTGCCACGCTGGCCTGGCTGTGCCCCACCACGCACTGGTACACGCCTACCTCAGGGCCTTTGCATGGGCTCTTCCCTGGACCAGGAACTCTCTGCTCACAGACACCTCCACGGTTTACTGCCTCACCCAGGTCTCTGCTCAGGGAGGCCCTTCCTGATTGCCCCTCAGAAATAGCAGCCTTGGCCGGGCGCAGTGGCTCCTGTCTGTAATCCTAGCACTCTGGAAGGCCGAGGCAGGAGGATCGCTTGAGTTCAGGAGTTCAAGACCAGCCTGAGCAACAGCGAGACCCCGTCTCTACTAAAAACAGAAAAATTAGCCAGGTGTCATAGCATGCGCCTGTAGTCCCAGCTACCTGGGAGGCTGAGGCAGCAGGATCGCTTGAGCCCAGGAGTTTGAGGTTGCTGTGAGCTAGGGTGACGCCACGGCACTCTAGCCCGGGCAACAGAGCAAGACTCTGTCTCAAAACAAAAAAAAAAAATAGCAGCCCTGTCACACACTATTCCCACACCCCACTGTCATACAATTGTATTTCTTTATTTGTTTATCATCTGTCTCCTGTCACTCAAATGTCAGCTCCCTGAGAGCAGAGATTTTTGTCTGTTTCATTCACATAGCCAGTACTCAGTATTTATTTATTGAGTCAGTGAATAAATGAATGAATGAATAAGCAAACTGCAGTTTATTACTATCTCCTGGGTGTTTTCCATCAGTCAGTCCTTACCCATCCACAGCCTGTGAGGTAGATGCTAAGGTTGTCATCGTTTTCCAGATGAAACTGAGGGTCAGAGAAGGGACCAGCTCAGAGTCACACCTCAAGCCAGAGGCACAACGTAATTCTTAAGACAGGGTCTCCACCCCAGGCCCCAGATGACTCAGTTTCCTTCCTCTCTACCTACCACCGCTCCCCTCTTCCCTGTGACTTGGGCACTCATCCCCTCCCTGTCCTGGGCTCCCAGGCCAAGGGGGCAGCTGTGCCCTTGGTCCCTCATGGTCCTCCCTGAAGATTCAGCTCCCACGATCTCATTATAAGCATTCTGGCTGCCTAAGCCAATAGTGCTCAGGCTGGCCAATTGAGCCATCTGGGTCTGGTGGGGGTGGGCATGTGCTGGGGGTGCCGGCCCAGCTGGAGGGGAGAGAGTTCAGCCTGTCCAGTGCGGGAAGCCTGGGCCCCGCCTACAGGAGCCAGGCATAGCCCCGCCCCAGGCACAAGAGGGACCTGCACCCCCAGCCCCTCTGCCTTAGAGTACCACATTCAAGGGCAGGAATGTAGATAGTCTGAGCCTCAAGGCCTCGTCTGAGGATGGTTATGAGCAGGCCCCTAATCGATTTAAATAGCTGCCCTGATTTGGGTTCAAGTCCTGCTCCACTACCTCCTGGCTCTGTGGCCTTGGGCAAGTGTCACTGCATCTCTGAGCCTCATTTTCCACACGTGTAAAACAAGCCTGCTGGCAGTACCTGCCTCCTGGGGCTGTTGTGAGGGCAAAATGCAGGTGTGCACAGGTGCTGAGAAGGCCAGGGACTGAATGGAGGTGGGGAGAGGCGCTGCCCGCCAGACCACTGGCCAAGACTTGCACCTCAGCCTCACTGGTCATTTAACAGTGGATGTTTTATGAGCACCTACTATGCTTCCAGCCCCATACTGGGCACTCTTCACTCTTTGTGACAACCTAGTAAGGAGGTTCTGATCACCATCCTCTGAGACACCAAGTGACTTGCCCATTGGCCCACACCCAGGCAGCAGCAGAGTCTAGAATCAAAAATCCAGACCTGCCCGTCTCTCAGATCACACATTCCACTACCAGGGCTGTCCAGCCTCCAGTTAACATCAGGAGGAGAGGGTGTTCCAGGTAGCAGGCCCAGCTTGGGCAAAAGATCAGCAAGATCAGAGCCCACGTGTGAGCTGGGCAAGCTGGGAGGGTAGGCATCCGGGGTGGGTCACTACCTTCCTTCTCTAGTTGGGACCTGAGCTTCCAGCCAGGGACCCAGTACATCTCTGGCTGCCAAGTCACCAAATGTGGTGCCAGCTCCCCCATCACACACCTTTGCCCCTGGGCTGATAACAGCAGACAATCCCCTGATAGTGGTGTTTGCACACTCTCTAATCGATTTAAATAGTAGCTCTGATTTGGGTGTTAACATGCAGGCGGTGAGGGCACTATGCCAGCCTGCAGAGCCTGCCCCCTACTCCTCACTGTCTTCCCAGAGGTTCCAGTGTCCCAGGCAAGCCCTGGAAATCAGGGAAGGCAGAAGCATGAAAGGGTGTCAAGTTAATAAACACAGGCACACATGACTTACCCCTGGGAAGCAAAATCAAGATAAAAGAATAGGCAGGGAAGGCCTCTCCGAAAAGCTGACATTTGTGTGGAGACCCAAAGGAGATGGGCCAAGGGACCGTGGAGATATCTTGGGGAGGGGTATTCCAGGAAGAGAAAACAGCAAGTGCAAAGGCCCTGAGGCTAGTGTGTGCCCCTTGTGTTTGGGGAATAGAAAGGAGGTCAGCGTGACTGTAGAAAATTGATCACAGTAAAAGGGGTTGGCGGCGGCAGCGGGGGCAGATGCTGTAGGGCCTGAGGGCTGTGAGCTGGGTACGGGGTTTTATTCTACAGGCTCTGAGAAGCCATTGGTGAGTTCCCCACAGGGAGCTGACATCATCTGATGCTGCAGGGCGGGGGGCCGGGGGTGGAGAGGCCAGGAAGGAGGCGCCCACAGGGATCCAGCTACAGGAGATGGTGGCCCAGACCCAGGTGGGGCAGTGGGGGTGGTGATGTTGTCCAAATCCGGATGAGCCGCGAAGGGTGAGCTGCCAGGATGTGCTCCGGGGTTGGCTGTGGAGGCGAGAGAGGGAAGAGTCAGTAAAACTCCCGGGTTTTTGGCCTGGGTTTTTGGCCTGCGAGACGGGAGGGATGAGGCCGCCCTGGAAGGCTGGAGAGAGGGTAGCAGAGCTGCCCTGGGGAGAAGCCTGAGGTGCCTGCTAGAACGGGGCCAGCAGGAAGTCGCAAGTCCAGGGGTCATCTGTTAGAGATGGCGTTTGAAGCCCAGAGGCTGGAGTAGCGCCCCCAGGGGCTGAGCCCGAGGAGAGAAGAGGTGGGAGGGGAGCCTCCCCAGAGCCGGGGAGGGCTGCTGGGGACAAGAGGAGGATGTGTTTCCAGGGGGCTGGGGACCAGCCACTGAGCAGACTACCAAGACAAAGGAACTGCCGGATTTGGCCACCTGGAGGTCGCTGGTGACCTTGACAAGGACAGCGGCAAGAATGAATGGGTGAACAGATGAGCGGCCATGGCGGCCCGAGCTGTGTGTTCCACTTGGGCGACTGGAGGAAGAGTGAGGGGGCTGTGATTGGTCCTGGAAGGAGCGTGTCCTCCGGCAGCCGACGGAGGGGAGGGTGTCCCGGGCAGAGGGCACAGTGAGTGCAAAGGTCCGTTGGGAGGTCAGAGAAGTCACGGGGCCTCGGGTCACGGCCGGCCTGGTAGGTGGAAGCGGAGAGTCTGGATTTGACAAGGATTTGGACCCAGGGCCGTCTGTGAGCAAAGACATCCACGGACTCACCCGCAGCTGCGTTCACGGCGTCTCCCAGCCGCTCTCTCCATCTCCACGCCAGGCCTTTGAGGGGGCAGGGGTGAAGAAGTTCCAGCTGGGTGACCTGTGGGGAACCGGACGCCCCAGGGTCCCAGGGACTGCCTCAAGGTCACTGGTGAGTCAGGGAAGCCTGGAGTGAGTCACCCCCCAGCCCTTTCCTCAGCCCAGTGCTGCGCTGGGAGGGGCGGTAACCAGGCCGAAGCTGCCCCCAGGGAGAGCCAGCTGCCAGCCACCCCCAGAGCTGGGACAAAGAGGCTTCTGTGTGCCTGTCTGCCACCCCTGCCCCCATTAAAGGGGCCTCAGGCAGCCGGCCTGGGGTTGGTGCTTTAGGAACAACCACCTGCAGGGGCCTAGGGGTCACAGAGCCAGGGGAGGGCTCCTCCCCCAAAATATTCCCTGACATCTGTCCCAAGCACACATCCCTTCCCACTTGCTCGGCAGCCTGCAAAGGCCAGGTGCTGGTCATTTGACAGATGGCAAGACTGAGGCTCAGAGCCTTCGACGACTGGGATGGCTGCGGGTGGGGCGTCCTCACTGAGCCCCAAGGGTGGGGGCTGCTAAGCACTTCACCTGCAGCAGCCCATTTCATTAACTTCTCCCAGTTAAGGGAGGTAAGTCCTATTAATATTCCCCTCCCCAGACGTGACCGTGAAGGCTCAGCCACCTAAGGTCACATCTGCCTGACTGGCCCTAGCAATGGTCTCTGGCTACTCACCAGCAGTCCTGATTCGCACCTGCCACCGTGTGATCCTGGGCAGGCCTGACCCTTCTCTGGAAAGTCAGGATGGGTTGGGGCCTCTCACCATGGCATGAAGTGAGATAATGCACTTTATAAAGATAGGCTTTATTTTTTTAGAACAGTTTTTTTTTTTTTTTTTTTTTTGAGACAGAGTCTCGCTCTGTTGCCCGGGCTAGAGTGAGTGCCGTGGCATCAGCCTAGCTCACAGCAACCTCAAACTCCTGGGCTTAAGCGATCCTTCTGCCTCAGCCCCCCGAGTAGCTGGGACTACAGGCATGCACCACCATGCCCAGCTAATTTTTTCTATATATATTTTTAGTTGGCCAGATAATTTCTTTCTATTTTTAGTAGAGATGGGGTCTCGCTCTTGCTCAGGCTGGTCTCGAACTCCTGAGCTCAAACAATCCGCCCGCCTCGGCCTCCCAAGTGCTAGGATTACAGGCGTGAGCCACCGCGCCCAGCCTGAACAGTTTTAAATTTACAGAAAAATTGAGCAGATAGGACAGAGAGTTCCCATATACCCCCTGCACCCAGCTTCCTCTTTTATTAACATCTCACATCTCTCCTTAGTTTGGTACACTTGATACAAGGCTTGCACCCATGTGGATACATCTGTACGAACCCAAGTCCAGAGTTGATTCAGATTTCCTCTGTTTTTACCTAATGTCCTTCTGTTCCAAGACCCCATCCAGGATATCACGTTGCACTTAGGTGTCCTGTCCCTTTAGCACCTCTTGTCTGTGACAGTTTCTTAGGCTTTCCTTGTTTGCGATAACCCTGACAGTTCGAGTGAGAAGTGCTGGTCAGGTGTTCCGTGGGCTGCCCCTCTATTAGGATTCTTCCGATGTTTTTCCTGTGAGTGGACTGGGTTTGTGGATTTTGAGGAGGAGGAGCTCAGAGGTGCAGGGTCATTTCATCACACCGTAGTGGAAGTACGCCCTGTCAACATGACTGGTCACTGTGCTGTTGACTTTGATCACCTGGCTGAGCTAGCACACGTCAGGTTTCTCACTGTAGAGTGACTCCTCCCCGTCCCCTGCTGAACTGTCTTTGGAAGGAAGTGCCTGTGCACAGTCCACACTTAGGAAAGGACAGAATGTGCTTTTAACACTCCTGATGAAGCAATAGGTACACAGTGTTAGCCATATTTTTTCTAATGCAGCATTGTTTTTATTATCATCATCCTTCCCTTTACCTGTGAGCATTATGTGCTTAGGATGATTAAGGAGATAAGGTGTGGCCCAGGCCTGGTCTTGCTGCAGTTTAC
The DNA here is from genome assembly GCA_028533085.1 of Varecia variegata. Classification (NCBI taxonomy): domain Eukaryota; kingdom Metazoa; phylum Chordata; class Mammalia; order Primates; family Lemuridae; genus Varecia; species Varecia variegata. The sequence continues at coordinate 199,846,410 of CM052436.1, read as the reverse complement.
GCAAGGGATTAAAGGAGATAAAACATTTAAGATGCTGGCACAGGGCCTGGTTCCTGTAAATACTCAATAAATGTCAGGTTAAAAAAAAAAAAGTAGCTGACATCTTGACCCAAAGGAAATGAGGACAAATGTCTACAATAGGCTTGTCCGTGGATGTTCACTGCAGCTTCATTCAGAACAGCCCCACACGGGAAACAACCCTAATGTCCAACAACAGCCAGATGGATAAACGCATCATGGTACATCCCGGCGATGGAATACTACTCAGCAATCAAAAGGATAAACTGATACACATGACTCCATGGATGACTCCAGAAGCATTCCACTAGCAAAGGAAGCCAGACCCCAAAGAGCACATACCATATGAATCCATTTATTTGAAGTTCTACAATAGGCAAAACCAATCTGTACTGATGGCCAGCAGGTCTGTGGTTGCATGGAACAGGGGAGGGGAGTGAGAAAGGCGTACAGGGAAGCCTGCTGGGGGCTAGAAATATTCCGTATCAGGCATCAGCCCACTAGGGCCTGAGAACCAAAAATACTTGTGAACAAAGTATTATGGGAATGCCGCCAATCCCATTTGTTGGTTTTTTGGTTTTGTTTTTTTTTTAGAGACAGGGTCTTACTATGTTGCCCAGGATGCTGGAGTGCAGAGTACAGCGGCATGATAATAGCTCACTGCAGCCTTGAACTCCTGGGCTCAAGGGATCCTCCCTCCTCAGTCTCCCAAATAACTAGGACTGTAGGCACGCACCACCACCACCACCACGCTTGGCTAATTTTTTAAATTTTTTGTAGAGATGGGGTCTTACTATGTTGCCCAGGCTGGTCTCGAACTCTTGGCCACAAGCGATCCTCCTGCCTCGGCCTTCCTTAGTGCTGGGATTACAGGCCTGAGTCACCGCACCTGTCCCCCATTTGTTGTTTTTTGTTGTTGTTGTTTGTTTGTTTGTTTGTTTTTGAGACAGAGTCTCGCTCTTTTGCCCTGGCTAGAGTGCCATGGCATCAGCCTAGCTCACAGCAACCTCACACTCCTGGGCTTAAGCAATCCTACTGCCTCAGCCTCCCGAGTCCCTGGGACTACAGGCATGCGCCACCATGCCCGGCTAACTTTTTCTATATATTTTTAGTTGTCCAGATAATTTATTTCTATTTTTTAGTAGAGACAGGGTCTCACTTTTGCTCAGGCTGGTCTCGAACTCCTAACCTTGAGCGATCCTCCCGCCTCGCCCTCCCAGAGTGCTAGGATTACAGGTGTGAGCCACCATGCCCGGCCCCCATTTGTTGTTGATACCTGCTTTCATACTACAACAGCAGAGTTGAGTAGTGGCAGCAGAGACCGCATGACCTGCAAAGCCCAAAATATTTACTGTCTGGCTCTTTAAAGAAAGTTTGCCAACCCCTTATATTCTCTATAGGTGTAGAATCTCTGTCTTGACCTGAGAGATGGTCACACAGGTGTGTCCATATGTAAAAAGGCCGTGAACTGCACAAGGCCTGTGCCCTTTTCTGTATGCAGATTATACTCACTTATAAAATGAGCCAAGGTTTGGGGAGGGGGAGGGGCTTGCCTCATTCTCACCAGGAGCCCAGAACTCGGGGGACAAGGAACCTAGACTGAATCCCTGCAAGGCCACACCCCTTGGCATCCAGTCACCTCTCATCTGTACCTCTCTCTCACATACAGGCAGCATTTGGAGGTGTCATTAGAGTTATTGGGACAGGGCTGCTGCAGATACCTCAGCTGACCTCATTGTACGAGTGAAGATGCTGAGGCTCAGAGATGGCAAGGGGCTTGCCCGGGGTCACACAGCAATATGGTGTCGAGAGACGAGGCCCCTAGTGCTTGATCTAGCTCTGCCATAGCTCTTGGCCACACAGCCTCTAGTCCCTCCTGGTAGACGGAGGCAGTGCATACGCAGCACCCCACAGCATGCAGTAGGAGCACTAATAATGCCCCGGACCTACTGCAGTGCAGTTTAAGGGCACGAAAGGGTGCTGGTTGGAGAAGCAGGTAGGCAGGCCTCTTCCCATCCCACAGCTGCCACTTCAAAGCCACATGACTAGCGGATGGTGGTTAGACTTCTCTGAGCCTCTTATCTCATCCAAGAAGTGGGGACAATAAATGAGTCCATTTCAGGTGGTAAAAGAAATAAAGCAGGGAGATGTGACCAAGAAAGCCTGGCTGGGAGGATGGCTTTCGCCAGGGAGTTTGGGTGACCTGTGCTCTGAGTGAGAAGGCTGAGATGGAGCCAGCTCGGGGGTCTGTAGGGCAAGGGTGGGGAGCTGGGTAGAGGAGCAGCAAATGCAGAAGGTTCTTCCTCCCTCAGCTTCTGCCCCCACGTCCGGCCCCGCCCTCAGCCTGGGTCCACCCTCCTTGCATCCTCTCCAGGGTAGGGCTGCCCAGCCAGCCACCACACAGTGACAACCTTTAGCCTGTCCTTTGGCTTCCACATGCCAGGAGGTACAGCTGCTACATGTCCCCACCTGCCCTCCCACCCTTACCACCAGGAACTCACAGGTGCCTGCATGAAGCTATGTCATCCCCACCACACCCCCCATGCCAGGCGTTTGTGTGGTGGATGCTCTGGGGCCTCTGGAAGGTCTGCATTCGACGGCTGCCCCTTCACTCAGGCGTGGCCAGCAGAACTGCTTGTCCGCAGTGACCCACATGCTCACTCTTTTCTCAATTGCAACTCCTCCTCCCCAGGGAGGTATCCAGGGGGCTTTTCTGCAGCCTCCACAGTGCCCCAAAGCCCTGGTCCCCTGTCACCCAGGGGCTGAGGGGCCCAGCAGAACTCGGAACCTGGGCCTTGGACAACCAGTTCAACAGAGAAACTAAGTCTGGGGAGGGGCAGGGAAGGGGTTTGCCTGAAGCCACACGCGCGAGGAGCCAGGGGGCCGCATGTGTCATCACTCACACTGCCTTCATCCCCTGCTGGGTTTTACAACACCCCCGCCCCAACCCTGACATCCTTCCTGGTAGATGAGAGCTCAGTGTCTGGCCCTGGAGCTTGGCACACAGTAGGTCCTCCCAGAATGCTGCCTGGTTAATGAAGTGACTGAATAACAACAGTAACATGTACAGAGGGCTTACCGTGTGCCAGGCACTTGGTGCTTTACTGAGTTCCCGTTAGGTGCCAGGAACCAGGATTCAGGCATCAGCGAAAGAGACTAAAGCTCTGGCCCCTGTGGAGCTGACATCCTTGTGGTGGGAGATGATAAACCAGCCAAAGAGAAGTCAAAGGCACTGAGTGCTTGGAGAAAAATAAAGACAGGAGATAGGAAATGCTGGAAGATGAGGCGGTTACAATTTTAGATCAGGTGTCCAGGGAGGATATTTGCATAAAGACCTAAAGGAGGAAAGAGCTGTGTTGAATCTTAAGAAAGAATGTTCCAGGCAAAGGGAACAGCAAATCCAAACACCCAGAGGCATGGAAGGGGTTGCCAGAGAAAGGGAATGAGCCAGTAGTGCTGGCCTGCAGCCAGTGATGGAGGCAGCACTGGGGCGGTTCCTTGGGCAGATTGCTGGCTACTCAGCCTCAGTTTCCCCATGTATACAATGGTGGTGGTAGGTACATCCTGTGCCACTTGTCATGTGTGTGACCTCAGCCCAGTCACTTCTGCTCTCCAAGCCTTAGTTTCCACCTCTACAAAGTGGGAATAAAAATGGTACCAACTTCTGACAGATGGTGAGAATGCACTGAGATCTAGCATGTAACACACTCGTGCCTGGCTTTGAAAAAATGCTCAGTAAATGGTGGCCACAATGTTTTTGTTAGCCATCATCACTCCTGTCTTACAAGAGGAAACTGGAGCACAGAGAGGTTAGTTAATATGTGCAAAGTCATGCAGCTAGTGAGTGACAGAGCTGGAATTTGAGTCCACATCTAACAGCTCTTAACCCCTGTGTTACACTGAACCCTCAAGTAAGTGAATAGTGCTGGGAGTCTCTGAGGGGACCCCACTCCAGTTCGGAACAGATTAATAGCAAAGACAAGGAAAAGGCTGCTGGGGACCAAATTATCAGGTTTATTGTTGATAAAAGCTAAGGTGGGGGTATGGCTTCTATCTGCAGGTAAGGTGCTTCCTAACACCAAGCCCAGAAGGACACTGCTGTGGTCACAAGCAGCACCGGCGCAGAGCAGGCTTCCCCACGTGGGGTGAGTCTGCAAAGCAGAAAGAAGGGGACAGCCACCCCCTAACAAGGAAAGGTTGGGCTGATCTGAGTATGCCCAGTTTATGCTCTCCAGATACCCCCAGGCAGATGAGTCCAAGCATCCCCCCAGGGCAGAGGAAGTAAGGAGCAGATGGAGCAGGAGTATTCTGCCTGAGGCACCATCCTTAGGGAAGAAAACATCCCAAGTAGAAATGTTTTGTCCCCTAACAAATGAGTAAATGAGCAGGCAAGTGAGTAAATGAATGAGTGACTCCCTGATTGCGAGGGGGGCAGGGATGTCCTTCCACATGTCCCCCTACCCCCAGCTCACCCTCTTCTTGTCCACAGTTGCAGGGGCTCTCATTGCCGACTTCTTGTCTGGCCTGGTGCACTGGGGTGCTGACACGTGGGGCTCCGTGGAGCTGCCCGTTGTGGGGAAGGTGCGTATGTGGACCCAGCCCGACTCCTCCAGAAGGAGGTTGGGCCGCATGACTGTGGGTGAGTCCCCTTCCCTCTCTATGCCTCAGTTTCCCCATTATTCCAGCCTGTCCCTCATGCCTGCCCTGCAAGACTAGAACAGGAATCCCTTGAGGTTTTGTGGAAGCAAAAGTATCAGGCTTGGGATGGTCAGAGAGCTCGATGTGTGCCTGCCTCACCAGAACTCACTGAATTTGGGGGCCATGTCTTGTTTTTCCATTGCCGCCTCTGCTGCACCTCACTGTTTGTTTTAATTGGATTTTATCTTGTATTAGTCAGACTTTTTTCCTTGTGACAGAAAATCTATTCTAAATTGGCTTAGAATAGCAAATAAGGGTACTGATTCATGTAACTGAAAATTCAGAGTTGGAGCCAAATTAAGGCATGGCCAGGACCAGTGGGGCAGACAGACCATATTCTTCAGACTCAGTCTCTCCATCTCTGTCTCTGCTTTCCCCCTCTGAGGTGGCCAAGGCGGCTCCTGGCTGCCTAGATATCCATCCTCCCAGTTCCCAGAAAAAGAAAACTCCTTTCCCTCCTCCTAGGAAAAGAGAATTTCTCCTTTCCCATAGTTACAGCCAAAGTCCCATGGCTCACTCCCATTGGCCCAGCTTGGGTCACGTGCCCATCCCTCAGCCAGTCCTTGTGCCCAGAGGGATGGAAGGCTCTGATTGGCCAGGCCTCGGTCACATGCACTCTCTTGGCCAGGGGGCGGAATCAGCCCTATCAGAACAGCTTGTGCTAAGAGAAGGTTAAGGAGGGGCTCAGGTGCTGGGGAGACAGAGGTCCCACCTCTTACCTCAAGGGGCCTCCTCAACTGCCTAGGGTGAGGAAGAAGGGTAGAGGTTGTCCCCAAGCTCCCTCACAGCACAGGTGGGGAGACTGAGGCCCAGAGAGGGGTAGTACCAGCCCAAGGTCCCTGCCACAGCCATCTCAACTCATCTTCCACTATAGCTGCTAGACCTAGAGCCTGAAGGCCGGGTGGGGTCTGTGTCAGTCGCTGGTGGGAATATTGGGGCGTCCCAGGTGGAGTGAACTGTAGGAGCAAAGCTGGGAGGGGAGCCCAAGACGAGGGTATTCAGGGGGGAGTAGAGGGCAGGTGACCACCAGGGGCTGACTGGCTGGGCTATATCTCCATCTGCAACCTACCCAGGCTTTCATTCGACCATTCCGGGAGCACCACATCGACCCAACGGCTATCACGCGGCACGACTTCATCGAGACCAATGGGGACAACTGCCTGGTGACACTGCTGCCACTGCTAAACATGGCCTACAAGTTCTGCACCCAGAGCACCGGTGAGGCACGCCAGCTGGTGATGGGCCAGGAGGGGGCTGTCAGGGACAGAGACTAACCCCATGAGCCTCCTGGGGCTTGTGTTGTGTGTTTGGCCCCTCATGGTGTTTTAAAATATTTTTGTCAGTTGTCTTCATGAAAATTGGGATATTTGACATAAAGAGCTGGGTTTCCAGCTTCTCTTGAACAATTGATCTGGCCACCCTGAGTCCTTGTTCTCACCTCTTCCCTGGGCAGGAGCTGAGCTGTGGCCACCCACTTTGACAGGTTGACAGGATGCACACTCTCCAGTTTACCACAGTCTCCACTGCTCCTTGCTGTCCTCCACCCAGCTTGCCTTGTGCATTTGCACTATCTGCCTGGCCCTGAGGGCTTTTGGTTTTGCCCGCTTGGTCTAGTAGAGAGAGCATAGGCTGTGAACTCAGTCCTGAGTTCAGATCTCGGCCCTGCCTATTTTTGGAGGGACTTGTCCCAAAGCAAGTCACTTCGTCACTCTGAGTCTCAGTTACCTCATCTGTCAGGTGGAGGTGAGGCCAGGCCAGATCCTGTTCTAACAACTTGATACCCACTGATTCTTAGAGCAGCCTCCCTATGGGCAGAGGTGCAGTGGCACCCCGCCTACCCCCTTCCCCGTGGCTGCCAACAGCTCCCAGCTTCTCCGGAGACTCCCTGGGGGAGGTCCTGCCTCTCCTCTTGGAGAGGCCAGTCCCTTCACCTCTCAGTGGGGCCAACTCTGTGGAGCCATTAAGGCCCCAGAACTCCTCCCAGGGTCAGGCTGAGACAAGACTCCGCCCCCTCAGCCCTTCCCCCGCTGTCTCGCTTCCCTCACTGCTCAGATGTTTTTCTGAAGAGATTCACTTAATAAGTCACACACGAGGGAAGCCATCTCAGGCTCTGCTTCTAGGGACCTGGCTGAAGGCCTTATTCCCATTTTACTGATGGAGAAATTGAGACTCAGAGAGATAGAGGAGTCACCAACCCAATCCCATACAGCCAAGGAATGTCGGAGCAGGGATCTGACCCAGCTCTGGCGACTCCAGAGCCTGCACTCCTGTTCCTTGTGTTACTCCGTTATATGCCCACTCAGCGGAAGGAAAGCCTGAGGCCACGTGGAAGGTTGGGAAGAGTCCTGGGTGCTCGCCCAGGAGTGGGTGGTGAGGGCCAGGTTGGCAGCGGGCCTCCACCCCGCACGATGGCTGTGCCAGCCTCGTGGGTACGCTGTCCTCTGCCCTGCAGAAGCCCTGGAGCAGCTGTACCCCTGGGAGTGCTTCGTCTTCTGCCTGATGATCTTTGGCACCTTCACCAACCAGATCCACAAGTGGTCGCATACGTACTTCGGGCTGCCACGCTGGGTCACCCTCCTGCAGGACTGGCATATCATCCTGCCACGTAAACACCATCGCATCCACCACGTCTCGCCCCATGAGACCTACTTCTGCATCACCACAGGTGGGGCCACCAGTGGCGCGGAATGGGCTTTCCCCACCGCAGCCGCCACACCAGTGTTGAGGTCAGGGGGCAGAGGTCACAGCGGGAGGTCATGCAGACCTTGCCCTCCCAGAATAGTCTCTCAGGACGTGCAGTTATTGAGCACGTACTGTGTGCCAGGCATTCTTCTCAGTGCTGAGGACACTGCAGTAAATAAGACAGCAGATCCCCCTCCCCCTCGGCGTGGTGTTGTGACTCCAACTCCCCGTCCATCCAGCAGATACTTACTGAGTACCTGCCACGTGCCAGGCACTGCTCCCGGCTTCGGATACAGCAGTGAACACCACAGGCACGAATCCCTGCCCATGCGGCACTCACCTAATGGGTGAGACAAAATAAATAAATAAAAGATGTAGTACTTCTCATGGTGCCAACTGCTGTGGAGGAAAACAGAGCAGGGAGTGGGAGAAGGAGATGGGGGCTGTGCCTTCTAACCAGGGTGGCCAGGGAAGCCCTCACTGAGAAGGTAACAAATGAACAAAGACCTGCAGGACTGAGGGAGGAAGCCAAGCAGATCCCTGCAGGAAGGGCACTCCGGCAAGAACAGTAGATGCAAAGGCCCTGAGGCCGGAATGTGCTTGCTTGGTGTGTTTGAGGAACAGCAAGCAGGCCCGTGACTGGAACAGGGTTTGGGGGACAGCACGGTGGGAGAGGGAGGGGAGAAGCATGGGAACAGCCCTGCAGATAAATAGGGACGATTCGAGCAAGGGAAGCAGCAAGCGCAAAGGCCAGAAGCAGGAACACGGCTGCAGTGTTGAGGAACAGTAAGGAGGTCACGCGCCACGCTAGGTCATGGGCCACTGGACCGCTTTCACGGTTAAGTCTATCGGGTGCTGTCAAGTCAGGCCACCTCAGGTGTAACTCTCAGCTCCTCCGTCTGCGCCCTTAGGAAACTCACAAACCTCCCTGAGTATCACTTTGCTCATCCACAAAATGGGGCTGCGGCCCTCTCCTTCACACACCACCCTCTCGGGGCCCTGGTGAGAACAGAAACGGGGCACATACAAAGTGCTTGGTGTGTAGTGGGTACCTGATCAATTACAGCTACTTTTTTTTTTTCTTTTTAAGTCTTTCTGGAAGCAGAACTGAGAGCCACAAAAAATGTGTGCATGTCCTAAACTCATGCTCCTGGACAGATTAGAATTTAGGCTATTTTAGCCAGACACAGTGACTCTCAACACCTGTAATCGCTGGACTTTGGGAGGCCAAGGTGGGAGGATTGCTTGAGGCCACGAGTTCAAGACCAGCCTGGGCAACATGTCTCTACAAGAAACAACTTTTTAAAAAATTAGCCAGGTGTGGTGGCACATGCCTCTAGTCCCAGCTACTCTGGAGGCTGAGGCAGGAGGATCGCTTGAGCTCAGGAGTTTGAGATTACAGTAAGCTATGATTAAAGCACTGCAGTCCAGCCTGGGCGACAGAGCGGGACCCCATTTCTTAAAAAGGAACAAAAAAAAGAAGTGAATGAATGGGAAAATGGAGTCATTCCATGTGGCCCTAAGACCATTAGTGGGAGGCCTCCATTCCCAGACTCCTTGGTTGGTCCGCGCTCCCTGCCCTCTGCAGAATCACCCCTTGGTAGGCCCCCCACCCCAGTTAGGGCCAGCTTTCTCCCAATATCCAACATCCCCTTGACTCCTGCTCCCCATTCAGTCTCCCGGTGCTGTTTCTACTGCAGGCTGGCTCAACTACCCTCTGGAGAAGATAGGCTTCTGGCGACGCCTGGAGGACATCATCCAGGCCCTGACGGGCGAGAAGCCTCGGGCAGATGACATGAAATGGGCCCAGAAGATCAAATAACTTCTCCAAGCCTGCCACCTGGTTGCCAACCTTCCCTAGCCCCCAAACCGAAGCCATCTGCCAAATTCTAGTCTCTTCGAGCTGGCCCCTCCAGGTGGAGAGGACATCTCCTGGGCTGGGCCCAGGCAACCCCAGCCCACCCTTTGTGACACAGAATACTTGAGCCACTGATTTATCGTTTCCTTTTTTCGTTTTCTTTCCTTGGCCCTTCCCTAGCCACCTGAGCTGCTCTGTCTGCCAAGCCTGACTCTGCAGAAAAGGGAGCCCCACCCTGCCAGCCATCCCTCGGGTAGAGAGGTGGCTCACAAACTCCCTATACTCTGCCCCGTGCCCTGCTGAGCAGCCCTTCGGTGTGGCTGGCTTTGGGGCCACTAAGTTGCCTCTGTCTGTCTCTCCTTGTCTGGCCCCAGTGGTCTAGGGAGCCGCCAGGCACACCTAAGTGTCCCTGGAGCAGTGTCCTGCCATGGCAAACTGATCCTGGAGGCCTGGGTCAGTGGACAGCCCCAACCACCACCTCCAGCCTAGCCTGTCCACCCCAAAACGGCAAAGCTCAGCAAGGGCCGGAAGGCAGCCTGCCAGGAGAGGCCAGACTCTCCAGCCCAAGTCCAGACCCCTTCTCCGCTGCCCCCACCCCCATCTGCCCACATGATTCTAGCCAGAGCTGATATTTCCAATACAAGGATGTCTTCACAGGGCACAGTCCCTGCAAAGGGTCTTGGTCATTTGGAAGGGGACACAGTATCCCCTCTGGTCAGGGTATGTCAGAGAAGGAAGAGTGGGGCTTTTTTGGTTTTTTTTGTTTTTTTTTTTAAAGGTGCTTGCTTGTTTAATGTAAATAATAGAAAGCCTTAATATCTTTTCTGTAACACGGAGTAATATTTTAATGTCATGTTTTGGATGCACATAATATATTTATAACAAAGCAGCAAGAGTCTTACTTAACCTTAGCTGCCTCATGATGTTTCCTGGTTGGCTGGGCTGGGGTGGGCGCGGTGTTAAGGAGCCAGAGGGAGCCAGGCCTCACTCCCTCCCCATTCCTAGCTCCCCCCAACCCAGGCCTCAGGATGGGGGTTTGTCATCTGACAGTGAAATAATGTTGACATCTGCTCCAAGCCCTTTTGGAGGGGACCCCCATGTGGTGCGGAGTGGCCTTCCATGTCTTCATGATGATAAAGTAATGATGGCTGATCCCTATTTGTGAATTCCTTCAGCAGATGTTTATTGACACCCGGTGTGTGCCAGGCTCTGTCCTGGACACTGGGGTACAGTGGTGAACAGTCTGACAAGGACCTGCCCTGGTGGAGCTGCCCTCCTGGGGAGAGGGAGAGACAATAAACATAAATAAATGCACATGGAAATTCAGGTGGTGATTTGTGAAGAAAATCAAAGAAGCGGAGAAGCAGGGTGGTCTGGGAAGACCTCTGAGGAGGTGACACTTAGCTGAGACTTGGCCTCTTGATGAGACAGCAAGTGCAAAGGCTCTGAGACAAGAAGCAGCTTGGGTTTTGTTCGTTTTTTTTTTTTTTTTTCAGTCTTATTTCCTAGCCACTAGACCATCAGGGAGAAGCCTGGGATTTTTAGGAGACAGTGAGGCGGCCAGTGTGGCTGGACTACAGTGAGCAGGGGAAAGTGGATGGTGGGGTTGGGAAGCGGGGACCCAGGGCCTCACGGGCTGAGTGGGGAGCCTCTGGACATCTTGGATGAGTAAGTAACTTGTTCACTCACTGAGCAAGTAATTGCAAGAC
>CM052436.1:199818647-199834945 GCA_028533085.1 Varecia variegata | reverse complement strand
GAGGCTTGTGTTTTAATCCTCACTCTTCCACCCGTTAGCTCTAAGTCTCGGTTTTCTCGTCTCAAAAATGGGCACAGTCCTAGGAGTTGCTGCATCGAGTTGTGAGAATTAAAAGCTGGATTAACGCCTTGGTAAATGTCAGCTCTTTCAGTGTCCCTTCCTCTTCTCTGTGCCAAGGAATTTTATCGAAGCATTTTATCTCCACAGAAATTCTAGGAGGTCGATACTAGCCATCTCCTTTTTAGAAAGGAAAACTGATGGCAGGAGAGGTTCAAATCTCTTACCTGAAGTCACATTGCAAAGTGAGTGACGAAGAAGGACTTGAACCCAGAAAATTTCACTCCAGAGGTGAGTCCACCTTAGGAGGCCAAATGTTTCCACTTGCTGCTGATGCTTTGCAGTGACTAAAGTCCAGAGCGAATATTTTCTGTGCTTCCCAGGGGAAACTTGTATCATATGATACACGAAATAATGTCAAGTCGCTTCACGTGTGGCCAGTGCTGAAACAGGGCAACTTTGAGAGCCAATTATACCAGAGAAATCAGGGAAGGCTTCCCTGAGGAAGTGGTGCTGCATCTGAGAATTGAAGAGTGGGAACAGCACAGGCAAAGGCCCTGAGTAGGGACAGGGCATGTCATGTTCCAGAGGCCTTGAAAAGGGCCAGTGTAGCTGCAGAGGTCCAGAAAGTCTCAGAGGTGCAGACAGTGCTCTAAGGCTAGGGTAAGGCAAGTGAGGCAACGAGGGTGCAAACTTTAAGGAGACGCTTGTAGGTTGTGCAAGTGCGGAGTCAGGACTTGAGTGAAAGCCTCCTTAAGTTTGATGGCCTAGACACCTTACTGCCCCATCCTAGTTCCAGCCCTGGGTGCAGGACCTTGTGGGTAGGGTGTCCATTCATCCTGGTTTGTCCTACAGAGTCCTGGTGAGATTATAAGAGGTCCCCTTTGAACTCATTGGGTGATAATTCTATGGTCACTCAACTTGCAGAGTTTGTATTTTATCCAGAGGGAATGGAGAGCCACTGAAGGCTTTAGCTGGAGGGTATTTTGAGCACACTCTGACTGCCATACGGAGAATGGACCACAGGCACGAGAAGGGAGGCCACTGGGGTCCTCCAAGTGGGAGGCCAGGACAGCTTGCCTGAGTGGGAAAGTGAATGCAGTGGAGAGATGGATAGTAGGCATTGCTGTCAGAAAAAGGTGATGGATTGGATTCCAGCTTCCTTGTCTGTCTGTATTGAAAGTCCTGGTGGTTCCTCTGGCGGTGTTTTGCTCTGTGACATTAAGCCAGTCCCTTCACTTCTCTGAGCCTGTTTCTGCATGCATATAAGGGCTTCTCAGACCATTTGTGATAAAGGAGGCACTAATTCTTGGACTTATTAATTTGCAAATATATCTCCCCAGGGCCTTTGCACAGGCTTTTCCCTCTATCTCCTCATCATTCCGGTCTCCGCTGAAATATGACCACCTTAGGAGGCCCTTTCTGATCATCCTCTGTTGCCCTTTCCCTGGTTTTATTCTCTTTTCTATCATAGTTATGGTTGCCTATTTATTTGTTTACTTGCTCTCCTCTGTCTCAGACTAGAATGTAAGCAGGGACTTGCTTCCTTAGGGATATATATCCATCCCCAGCACCTAGCACAATGCCTGACTCATAGTAGGTGCTTAATAAATATTTGCTTGGATTAATGAATGGATGGATGAGTGAATGTGTTCCCTGCCACTTTAATCCTCCCAAGTCATTTAGCTGCACCCAATACAGGCCGTGTCTGGGAGCATGACCCTGGAAGCAAGACCTGGGTTCAAATTTAGACTCAGCCACTTAACAGCAAAGTTTGGATAAATGGCTTCATCTCTTTTAGCTTTATTTTTCACGTTGACCCTGAAGTGGTAGAGATGTTGTGAGGATTCAGCTAGAAAGGAAAGTGCCTGAAGCGAAATAGGCGCTTTTCGTTTGGAAGCACTCTTTTCTCCTTTTTCTTTCACAATCGCGCCTTCCCAAGCCTAACCACCCCTGCCCTTCTCACCGCACTTCAACACCTCCCTCGCACCGGGGCCCGGAGGGACTTGCAGGTTGCTGGGCCCTCGCGCACGCAAATGTTTCATCCCTCTAAAACGAAGGGGAAAAAAAAGCCTTCCCGGCCCCGGGTCGCGCCTGTCCCCGGAGCGGGCGTCAGTGACGGCATCTGCGCTTGCGCGCACGCCTGCGCACCAGGGCCAGGGGACGGGTGGGGGGGGTGAAGAAGGGGCCGGCCTTCGAGCGACAGCGACGCAAGATGGCAGCCACCACGGGCTCGGGTGAGCGAGGGTGCCGGGCTCGGTCAGCCGAGGGGGCGCGGGCTCGGGCCAGGAGCCGGGGACTTGCAGAGGCCCCTGCAGCGGGGCCGGGGTCTCCGCGCCGCCTCTGTCCGCCGGACTCCGCGGCGGCTACCGGCGCGGCCTGACGGGGGAGGAGGAGCAGGCGGTGGCCAGAAGCACGGGCGGGGGCCTGAGGGGCCTGTGGGCGGCGCGGAGAGGCCCAGAGGCTCCCCGTGGGCGGCATGAGGGCCCCGCGCCACTGCAAGGGGACAGAGTGGGCGAGGGGCGAGCCCTGAGATACTCCTGAGGAGACCTGGGCTGGCGACTCTGGGGAAGATCGAGGGGTTCCCCAGAGGATGAGGAGGCGCCCCAAAGCGGATGGAAGTCCCTTCCTGGGTGCTAGGGTTCCAGATGAGGGGGAGGGCCTGGGATGTTTGTTCCGAGGGCCATCGGAGAAGCCCCTCAGGCCAGATGGGAGGAGGATCCCCATTGGTTAAGGGCACGGCGCAGCGTTAGTTTTGGGGATGGGGTTAGCTGAGGAAATACCTATGTTGATTGGAAAGGCGGAGCCTTGGGGTGGCTGCTCTTGGTGGGAATTAGGGGGATCTGCGCTGGATGAGTGAGAGGGGAAAAGGAGTCAGATGCCAGATGGGTCTGATTGGGGCGGTAGTGAAATGACCCCATCATTACCAGACTCCTCTTTGAGGGGACAGATGGATTCCTCCAAGCTCCCAGTGGGGCAGTTGGTGTAACCTCCGACATCAGATGAGGAAGAACAGGTGAATTGGGAGCCCTGGGGGTGCCTGTTGGGGGGCCGATGTCAACTGAGGGAGTCACTTGCAGTAGGTGAGAGTGGGAACACGTCGGGTTTTAAGATGTTCATTTTAAAGAAGAATTATTTCCTCTTCCTGTATTAAGTGAGGGAAGCATACCCTAGACGTGTAAGTGTCTCTTTTCTGGAGACTGTCACTCCTTTCAGTAATTGGGACAGATATGTGGGTTCAGCTCAGAAGTTCCCCATTGGCTGGATGGGAGTGAGGAGACAAACAGATGAGATGGGAACTTTTGGGTGAGGGTGCACCGTTAGGTGCCTGGCAGTGAAGTTTCTTTTACTATTATTATTATATATTTTTAGCTGTCCAGATAATTTTTTTCTATTTTTAGTAGAGACGGGGTCTTGCTCTTGCTCAGGCTGGTCTCGAACTCCTGACCTCTAGCGATCCTCCCGCCTCGGCCTCCCAGAGTGCTAGGATTACAGGCGTGAGCCATCGCGCCCGGCCGGCTGTGAAGTTTCCACTGGGGTCAGAGTAGAGCTAAAGAGGTTCTCCCAAATGGGGTGAGGTGGGTTACCTCTGGTGGAGGACGCAGACAGGGCCACGGTGTTCCCCACAATGGGCCTGCAGGACACCAGCCTGAGTACCGTAATCCTCAGACTATTTAAGGCCACAGCAGCAGCAGTGTTGGGAAAAGGTTGGTGATCTAAGGGAAACAGTGAGGGGAATCCATCTTTCCAGGATGTTGCTCCTCTAGTACTCCAAGGAGCCATACTTGTCTGATTGTTGGGGGGGGGGGGGGTAAAAGAAATTGGATGTAGTGAAGTGACTCACTACAAGCTGCCTTTTACGCTTAAAGCAGTGGGGTCTTTTGGAGCATAGAGGAGACCATATATCCTTTTACCAGATTTTGGTTTCAGCTGGAACAGTGCTGAGTCAATTCATTTACCGAGACACCGCCACAGGCACTCCCAGAAGAGAGAGGCTGAGTCAGGCCAGACTGCTGGGGGAAACTTCTCACCAGAATAACCTTTGCTGGGTTGCTATGAACCAGGGAGTACAGTGTGCCCTTGGGTGGCCAGCATTTTGGTGGTATTGCAACTCAGTCCTGTTTGCAGTCACTTGAGATTGGCTACCTACAGTCTGGTTTAATAGCTACTTGATTCTGACTTCTTGAGACCCTGCCAATTGAAGAGTGCTTCATAAATGCTATGGGGGTCAGATATAGCATCATCAGCTGCTGTCTGCTCAAATACTAATACAATAGCATTTGGCATGGTTTAGATAACATAGAACAGGCTTTGAGGTGCCCCAAAATGGGCTTCCCAAAATTCTTTTGTCTGTTTATTCAACAGACATTTACGGAGGGTCTGTTATGTCCCATTGTGATAGCAAACAAGATGGACATAGCCCCTGTCCTTGTAGAGCTTCCATTCAAGTCAGGGAGAAGGCCTTAAAGGAGTAAATAAGACAATTTCAGATAGCAATAAGTGCTTTAAAGGAAATTATGTTATAGAGAGTGCAGAGGTTGTCAGGGAAACCTTCTCTGAGAAGGTGGCATTTGAACTGAGACAAATGGTGGAAAGAGCCAACCCTACAGCATGTGTCACAGACGGGAGAGAGGAATGGACGGAGTGCAAAGGCCCTGTGGTGGGACCGAGCTTGGCATGTTGAAAGGACAGCATAAAAGGCCTTGGTGTGCTGGGGAGGCCTGTTAAGGAGATGTGATGGAGAGATATGGCTTTGGATTTTAATAAATATCAGAGGAAGCCATTGAACAAATGTCTAGTATGAAGTAGGTATTCAGTAAATATCTGTTGAATGAATGAACGAGAGTCTTAAAAAGAGGAGGATGGGGAGATCTGGCGTCCTTAGGCAGTGAAAGTAGTGCAGAGTGCTAAGAGTGGAAGCAGAAAGACCTCAGTTGGGTTAAACTAAAATGAGTGCACAGGTCTCTCTACTTTGTAACCCTGAGAAGTCTCTCAGGTGTGGTCAGGGGCCCCGAGGCCTTCGTTAGTCAGGTTTAGAGTGAGCCTCTTGATTAATCTGTGCCTCTGGTTGCCAGGAAACAGCTGTGAAGCCTTTGCGTCCTCTAAGGGCTGAACTTAGATTTTTATGGTTCAGCATTTGGCTACACCACCTTCCCACTTCCCTTGGTTCCGCAGTGTGTGGTTTCTGCAGAGATCCTAGAGGGTGGAACTGTGAAAAGTCCACCACCGTCCCTCAGGATGCATGTGCTGTGCAGGTGACTTCCTCCTGCTTTGGCCAGGATTGCAGGACATAAAACAGTGACTTACCTCTCACCCAGCATCCCACTGGTTTCCCTGACAGTTAACCAGAAACGAAGTGCCAGAGAGGTATGCACCAGCTGGGCACAATTTTAAATTTGTATACATGGGAGTGGCCTCATACCCACATTCAGCTTATGAAGATTTAATCATGTGGGCAGTAGAGATTAGGTAGTTGTCCTTTGCATTCAGGGATGTTTCCCAGAGAGAGCTGGAGATGGGAGGTGAGAACCCATAGTCCCTTAGTTGGTCTCAGTCTTGTGTGTCTCACTGTGTGAGCATCTTGTGCCAATTTTAGTTAAGTGCCCTTTGTATAACATAGGCTCTCCATTCAAGACAACTAACTTCTTCATACTGTTCTCAGCCAAAGAAACAGCAGTCTGCTCAAATGATGGAGGGGAACTTGGCTTTGCTGGGCTAGTGCAAGCTATTGTTCTCCTGAGGGATTGCCAGGGTTCATTTTGATGATCATGATTTTCCCCTGCACATTAACTTGAAAACCACCCTATTCCCCCACCCATTCTCTTTCTCTCTGTGTCTATGTTCCTCCTCCCTCCCCACCTCCAACCTGGATTGTGGCTCTACAGTAATTTGATAAAAATGGAATACAAAATATGAAGTCAGGAATCCTCTGTTTAATTCTGAAAGGCCACTCACTGTGAAGTACAGAGCCGCATTTGGTGAATAAATATTTTAATACTATTTTTACATTACATATAGTACTTTATTTTTTTTTTTTTTGTCTTTTTTTTTTTTATTTTTTTATTTACCAGGGAACCTCACACAGGACATATAGTACTTTAGAGCGTTCTACATACCGTGGCTTACCTGTTAGGTTGTCTCATCGAACTGTCTACAACCCAATGACGAACCAGGGGAAGTATCCACCCCACAGTGTTACTGTGGGAAGGGCCAAAAGCTGAGGGAAGTTGGTGATGCTCAGACTAGAGCCCAGGCATTTTGACTCTAGTTCCCTCCCCAACATGCACCAGCATCTTAGGAAGAAAATGGAAAAGGCATGGATTTTGACATGCTCTTCCTAGGTCTTGGAGCGTTTAATCTTGGTGAAAGGGCTTTCATGAGAAGTGTTTGCTGCCTCCCATTTCAGGAGCCCTTTTTATAGCATCCCTGGCCACTGTTCATCCCCTTCTGGGTAATGGTGCTGTCCAGCGAGGGTTAGGTCTATTTTTAAGGAAGCTCTTGCTTATGCTTTATATTGAATGACTCACATTCTTGGGCTTGGGCCCCTCATGTCATGTACAAAGTCCTCATCCTCAATTATATGCAAGCCCTCAGGCTTCTTTTAAGTTGTACTTCTAGGGTTTACTGTGTGCTAGACACTGTATTAACTACATTATCTCACTTCTCACAGCAACCCTTTGAGGCAAATACCTATCGGGAAGATGAGGAAGTAAGTAGCCTGAGGCTCAGAGTGGGTGACTTGCAGAGCCAGGGTGCAGAACCGGGACAGCTTTGCTCCAGGACCAGTGCTCTTGGCCAGTCATCATTCTTCCAGCCCACATTGCCTGCTGTCTGAGCCAGGCATCTCGGGTGCCTTCAACCACTGGCCTCTCTGTCAAGGCGTTTCCGTGTTGGCCAATTCGTTCATTAGTGGGTAGATGGTAATGACCCTCAGGTAGGAGTCTTTTCTCATCTTCACATCCACCCCATCACAAGTCCAGTAGGTGTAGCCCCAAAATAAATGTCAAATCCTCCTCCTCTCCATCGTCTTCACTGTTGTCATCCTAGTCTAACCAGAACCATCTTTCTCTTGCCTGGAAGACTGAAAAAGCCTCCTGCTTCCAATCTTGCCCTTTTCCAATCCATTTTCTTTTTTTTTTTTTTTTTTTTTTTTTTTATATATTTTTTGTTGTTGTTGTTCTTTTTTTTTTTTTTTATTTTTAATTTTTTACCCCCTGATAACTGCACAGTACCAATCCATTTTCTATACAGGAGGCAGAATGATCTTTTATAGACATAAGACAAAAACTGCCACTCCCCTTCAGAAAGCCCTTCCCACTGCGCTTAGAATAAAATCCAGCTCTGTTCCGTGGCCCACAAGGCCCTGCCACCCCGACCTCACGTGGTATCGCACACACCTCTGTTCTTGCTCTGTCCCTGGGTCTTCACGAGCCTGACTGCTTCTCCAGATCACAGCTACTCAGAGAAGCCATCCTGGACCACCCCATTCAATGATGTTTTTTGGTCACTGTCATGGTTCTCTGTTTTTTCTCTTCTAAGTTACTTTACCTGAAATTTTCTTGCTTTCTTGCATATTTTCTGTGCCTTTTCACTAGGGCAGGATTCTCTCTTGTTCTCTGCTATGTTCCCAGCACCCAGCCCAGTCCCTGACATAATAGTGGATGCTCAATAAATACTTGGTGAAAGCTGGGTGCAGTGGTGCAGCTCCCAGCTACTCAGGAGGCTGAGGCAAGAAGATTGCTTGAGGCAAGGAGTTCAAGACCCGCCTAAGCAACATAGACCCATCTCTGAAAATATTAATTAAAAAAATTATTGAATGTCTCAATGAATTCATCTAAGGTCTCACTTTTGATGTAGCTAAATATATAAATTAGACATACGGAGAAAAAAATTATCAGATAGAACAGAAGCAAAAGTGGTTGCTCAGCCTTTCAAAAAGAAAAAATCCTGATTAGTTGGCATTTGTGGAAGCACTTTGTCATAGAATCAACTGTGTCCTCCCCTTCTCCAGCTGTCCTGACTCATTTCCCATGTCCTACTCTTCATCTCCATCTCTGTCAGAGAAAATCTGATCTCTGGCCTTGGTCACTGACCATCACAGCAGGAACACAGGGTCTTTTATTTTGTCACCAGCTGTTTGTTGTCACATTGTCTGGACTGTAAAGAATGACAGGTTGCCTCTGTTTCTTCTAGAGCAATGGGTCACAAACTAGTGAGCATCAGAATCACCAGGAGGGCTTGCCAGATTGCTGGGCTCACCCTTGGAGCTTCAGATTCAGGAGTTCTGAGAATTTACATTTCTAGCTAGTTCCCAGATGAGATCCAGACTGTAGATTTGGGGACTACACTTGGTGAACTATTGCTCTAGAGAAGGAGAGAAAAAGTCTGCATGCATATCTGGGCAGGCTAACTAGGCAGCCAGACTACACTTGCTGGTTGCTCAGGAATAAAAGTTGCCAGCCTTTGACTTTATATCGATCTTTCAGGTACGTGGAATCCCAGCATATCACCTTCCAGACCTCCTCATTTTCTGAAGTTAGAACAGCATCAGATTCCTAGCTCAGGGCGGTGGGGGAAAAATTAAAAATAAAAAGAAAGAAAAAAAGTGAAAAATTAAAAAAAAAAAAGATTCCTAGCTTAGTTCACTGTCTTCCCTGAATGGGCAACCAAACCAATTTTAACTAGCAGCTTTCTTTTCAGGCAAAACCTGTGAGGCTCTACCATTTAAAATCAAGACCTAGGGCAGGATTTTCCAAGATTGACATGCTTTGAAAGCTGCTGCTTTGTGGCCATGATTTTCCCAAAAGATGTTTTAAAGGACTTCAGAAATCCTTTTTGTACCACAAATATCTTTACATGTTGCTGTGTTTCAAATTATTGCATTAAATGTTTTACTGTGACATGGTATAAAACTCTATCAAATATTCATGCTTTTTCAACCTGGTTGTCATATTTTCTTTGTAATATCCTGCAGCTGCTGACTTTCAGTTTATATTTAGCCAAAAGAATAACTGGCTGGCTTTTGATACTGACACAAATCCAGGAAAAATCCTTCTGGAAAGAAGAATTCTGAATAAGAACAAATATTTTCTTTTAAAAAGTCTTGGATTACTGTGATATTTTAGCACCTTGGTGAAGTTGTCTTAACATTTTCATAGTTAACTTTTTAATAGTTACAGTCTATTCAATTATACTTATTATTAGCTTTAGATTTTCCTAGTACACTTTCTAGCTATTATAGATCCTGTAGTTCTCTTGGTTTAGGAAGATTATAAGAGTCTATTTTTATATCCTCTGTATTGTCAACTAGATACTGTTTCTCCAGCTGCTTTTAGGTAGTCAGCTTCTCAAAGAAATATTGGAAATCTTAAAATTTGTTGATTCAATTGATTAAAGTGCATAGGAATAAAATATATGTTAGAGTATTCTTGGGTTTTCTGACTTGTTTCTGTTCTTTGGCATATGTGGATTTAATTGTTTAATACAGTCACTAAATTGTTAATGTATCATGATTTTGAACTTATGCTCTCCATTTGAGATAGGATAAGGTCCCTGCTTGTGACTGATACATCCATAAGTCTGCAGGATCTCTGAGTTCCACTAATATTTAGATTTGTGTACTTGGAGTAGCCCTTGAAGGTCTAGAGCTTCCAAGTGTGGTTAGGCCACTGGAATTAAAAGCTCTTTTACTTTGTAGAAAATGTGATGTGTTAACTTTGTATGCAGTTTCTAAATGGTTTTGGAATATTAATAACTTGCTTTCATTCATATTTTAAGAAACAAAGTTCATTTTATAGTGAAGAATTCTTCCACTTGAGTGGTTTGAGTGAGAAACCAGTTTTCTCTCATTTAAAAGTATAAGTTTACCTAAAATTCTCAATCATTAAAAAATAAAACTAGTTATAAAAATGTACTTATCTCAAAATAAAAAACCTTGGGTATCTCAATTGTATGGTATCAATGTCCAGTATTTTGGTCCCAGTCGGCCATATTAGAATTTACAATAGGAAAGGAAGAGATAATGTCGTTTCTTCAACCAGGAAACATTTGAGTACCATTGTATGCCAGACAGAATACCAAATTCTGGGAGGCAAGATTGAATGAGTCACACCTCTAACTTGAGAAGCCCAGAGAATGAGTCAGACAATAAAGAAGAAAAAAATATATAGAGAAAATACTGCACAGGCCTTGGGGGTGAAGGTGTACTTGGCAGAGGGCTCTGAGAGGGCCTCTGCAGACTGGTTGCTGAAGAGGATTTATAGTTTTTAAGATCATTATATTCAAGATTTAATATAACTTTCCCTGGGCTTTAAAATTCATACTAAGCCAGCTCTTTGATAGTCCTTATAATATTAGACTCCCTTTTAATGGTACTATGAATGTTTTTCTCTTGTATTTTCAGAAATAAGCCAGAGTTAGAATTCTCTGACACTGAGGTGTATTCATTCTGAAATACTATTCCTAGCTAACACCCAGCCATCCATTCATTCTTTCAACAGGCATTTGAGGGCTTACTCTAGAGGGCAAAGGACTCTGAGGTGTTAGAGAGTCAACAGTGAATAAAACAGACAAAGTTTTACTCTCATAGAACTTACATTCAGATGGGAGAGACAGACAATAAACACCCAATGAAGTGGAAATGAATATATTTAAAACGTCAAGTGGCAACAAGTGCTATGAAGAAAAATAAAGCAAGATAAGGGAATGGGAAGTTAGACCTTAGGTTGAGAAACAGGAGAACCAGTCAGCCATTCACAGCACTGGGACATGGGATTCCAAGCTGAGGGACTAGCAAGTGCTAGAGGCAGGAAATAAGGATGCCTCTTCAGAAATTTCAAGGACTCTTGTGCCTGAAAGAGGGTGAGGTAGCACGGGGAAGAGTGGCAGGAAATGATGTTGGCAAAGCATGCAGGGCTCTGTAGGCGAGGTGAGGAGGTAGGCTGTGTTCCAGTTGCAGCAGGAGGCCGGGGTGGGCTTCGATAGTCGGGGAGCGATGGTGCCAGTGCACCTTCAGAAGGGTTATTGTGGAGAATAGACCGTAGGTAGAGCCAGGTGGATGAAGAAGCCAGTTAGGAAGCTGAGGTGGTGTGGATGCCAGCAGTCATGGTGGAGATGCTAAAAAAGGACTAGATTTGGGATAGATTTGGAAATGGGTTGGATGTGGAGTATAAGGAAAGATTTCTTATCATATCTCCAAGATTTTTCGCCAGAGCAATGTTTATTCCATATCCTGAGCTTGAGGAATGGCTAGTTTTTGTTTTTAGAGGAGTGCAAGGGAGTTCCGTTTCGGAAGAATTTGAAGTGTGAGAGGCCTATCAGGCATCCACATGGAGATGTCTAGGAGGCAGTTAATAGAAAATATAAATTGGAGAGTCATCAGCTTACTTGGAGCCTTGCTCTGGGTAAAATCACTCAGGAGGTAGGGGCAAACGGAAGAGCTCCTGTGCCCAGAGGCCTGGCGGCGGGAGGGAAAGAGAGCGTGAGGCTGAGGGAAGACAGTTAAGAGAGAGAGGAATCGAGTGCTGCCCTGAGCTCCAGTAACTGGGGAGGGGCTGAGAACTGACGAGGGATTTGGCCTTGGGATTTAGATGGTCCTGCTGGGTACCCCTGACGTGAGTGCTAGGTGAAAAAGCCCAGCTGGAATAGGTGTAGGTGAGATGAAGAATCACAGACAAAGAGTCTAGACAGCCCTTTTGAGGTTTTTTGCTAATAAGGAACAAAGATATGAGATGGTAGCTAAAAGGAGATAGTGGGTGGGTCAAGTGAGGGGTTTCTGTTTTTTATTTTATGATGGATAATGCAGTGTGCTGATGCAGGGGTTCAGTGGCAAGCTGACTATGCACCAGGTATTATACAAAGTGCTTTCCCATCTTACCTCATTTATTCCCCCTTGCAGGCAGTGTGGTCCCTGCTTCACTGGGGCACAAGGTCACTTGCTCAGGCATAACGCTAGAGTGCTGGAAAGTTGCGGAGCCAGAATTTGATCCCAAGTCTGTACTCTTAATCTTCTGCTGAAAGATTATAGAATTTACTCTAAAGTACATTCTGATTCTGATTGTGGGAGATAACATAGCCATTACTCTGACCTGCCTTTTAAAAATGGTGGTAGACCAGGCCTCCTTACATTCTCATTTGGTGTGGCATCCAAAGATCATTGATGTGAGTATACACATACAGGGAAGAATGAGTTGACTTTGTGGGGTTTCTGTTTTTTAATACATAAAGTGGAGTTTGCGGACCTTTTTTATCTTTTTTTTTGCTCAAATTTTTTATTTTTCAACAAATAGTTATCTGAAGCCTGCTGTATACAGGCCAGTTCTTTATTGTTTTTTGGTCACATTGCAAAACCAGGAACTACTACCTTACTCATGCAAATGAATACTTGCCACTGTATTAATTCCTTCTGCTTTTGTTATCCAGGCCTATAAAAAGTTTGGTAACAAAGGTTCTGTCATGGTATTTGCCCTAAGCAAATGCTTCTAGCTTTATATCCTGAGATTAGCGGTAGGGCATCCCTAAATTGGCCTCTAGCCCTTCCAGTCCATCCTGAACATTACCCAGGAGACTTGTGTTTGCCTTATCTCTTGTCCACTCAAGAACCTTTTGCAGCTCCCCTCTGGTCACCCTTAAGGTAAAGTGCAGTCGTCTTAGCTGAAAGTTAGCTCTTCAGCTGTCATCAAATTTCAACTGGGTTTATGACTTCTCAGGGGTTAAACACTGTGCCCTGGTAGGTTCTATTCCTGTCATACGTTTTGATAATGTTTTTTTCCATTGATCTTTTATGGATATCTCTTTGTTTCCACGCTGAGACTTGAGACTCTAATGGGAAAGCCTCTGGTTTTGTTTCATTCCTAGCCCCTACCCCGAACCCCGCTATATTGTCTTGCAAAGTGCTGGGTAAGTATTGGGTAATTATCACACTCAAAGAAGGTGTATGTGCATAAATGTTTCTAATAGTCATGTATATGGGAATTCTGACAAGCAGGTAAAAAGCCTAGCAAACTTTTTTTCATTGTAGCCCTGAAATGTAGATTTTTCTGCTTATAAATGTGTAGTGAATCCAGTTTTACACACAGTGAACATGGTGAGCCCCAGAATGGTCCCTTATCAAGAACATTATGTTCTTAGCACAGCAGAGTTCAGTAGACCAGCTAACCAGGTGGCAGTTAGCCACTTACATTTAAATATCAGGAAAGATTAAATGAACCACTCTATAATTTGTAAATTTTTGTAATTCCTGATTTCTACTAGCTGTTACTGTTCTCCAAACTTTGTTTTTAATCAGTTTTTGAGTGCAAATTAAAATTTATGGGTTAGAAAAAATGAATTAAAAGTTAACAGTCTACTTTAGGAACTTTCTAGATTATGGACTTAAATTCTTCAAGATTTAGCTAAACAAAGGTTAGCAGTACTTAACTGCCCTATGCCAGATTAGTACACCATTTGCCAATCTTTACTTTCCCTTCTGACAAAGGGTTTAAAATACTTTCTGAGCTAAACCTAGGATGTTAGAGCTCAAAGGGATTTGGGGAGCAATTAGGTGACCTTAGATGTTGCAGAGCGTGGTCCATGTGCAGAATCTGGCCCACAGACATTTGACCAGAGGAAAGAAGTGACTGTCCCCTTTAGATTGGACGGACATATGTCCTCCGGCTCACCTCAGTTCTTCATTGCTCCCTGTTGTTTTAAGCCAGTCATTAAAGAAATTTGCAAACCCATGCCATCTTCTCACTAATTTAATTTTGTACTTTGTTTCTGAAGCTATATTATGTATTATGTATCTTAACACATAATGGTTTGTTGTGGTTAGTTTTATTTTATTTTATTTATTTTTTTTGAGACAGAGTCTCACTCTGTTGCCCGGGCTAGAGTGCCGTGGCGTCAGCCTAGCTCACAGCAACCTCAAACTCCCGGGCTCAAGCGATCCTCCTGCCTCAGCCTCCCGAGTAGCTGGGACTACAGGCATGCACCACCATGCCCAGCTAATTTTTTTTTTAATACATATATTTTTAGCTGTCCAAATCATTTCTTTCTATTTTTAGTAGAGACGGGGTCTCACTCTTGCTCAGGCTGGTCTCAAACTCCTGAGCTCAAACAATCTGCCCGCCTCGGCCTCCCAAGTGCTAGGATTACAGGAGTGAGCCACCGCGCCCGGCCTGTTGTGGTTAGTTTTAAATGATAAATATTTTTTTTAATTTCTCAGTTTAAATTTCTAATTTAGCAAATATTAATAGCTATAGCTCACATAAACAAAGCCTCTTTGAGTTCTTCGGTCATTTTGAAGAATATAAAAGGATTTTGAGACCAAAAAAGTCTGAAAACTACTGTTCAGATGGAATAAATGTTTATTGTAATTATTTAATATATGGTATAGTTATGATATTTATATATATTCCAACTC
Organism: Varecia variegata; assembly: GCA_028533085.1. Taxonomy (NCBI): domain Eukaryota; kingdom Metazoa; phylum Chordata; class Mammalia; order Primates; family Lemuridae; genus Varecia; species Varecia variegata. Next base: position 199,820,487 of record CM052436.1, on the reverse strand, counting down.
CTACTGGGACTATTTCTAGACTGCCTAATAGATATTGGCCAATCCAAAGTTTTTCATTTATTAAACTGTTTCTGGTTTAATAGATGGTGTTATGGGCTAAATTGTATTCCCCCCAAATTCATGTATTGAAGCCCTAACTCCCAGTATCTCAGAATGTGACTGTGTAGGGCCTTTATTATTTTTTCTATGTTTTTGTTCCCTGGCAAGTATGTAGAGTAGTGTATAGGCAGGGCCTTTACAGGGGTTGTCAAGTTAAAATGAAGCTGTTAGGGTGGGTCCAATCCAATCTGACTGGTTTCCTTAAAGAAGGGGAAGTCTGGGCCAGGTAGGGTAGTTCATGCATGTAATCTCAGCACTTTGAGAGGCTGAGGTGGGAGGGTCACTTGAGGCTGGGTGTTGGGGACCAGCCTGGACAACATAGTGAAACACACCCCCACCAACCATAAAAATAGAAAAATTAGCTGGGTGTGGTGGCATATACCTATAGTCCCAGCTACTCTGGAGGCTGAGGCAGGAGGATTGCTTGAGCCCAAGAATTTGAGGTTGCAATGAGCTACGGTCAATGCCACTGCACTCTAGCCTGGCCAACAGAGTGAGACCCTGTCTTAAAAAAAAAAAAAAAAGATGGGAGGGAAATCTGGACACATAAAAGGACACCAGAGATGTATATATACAGAAAAAAGACAATGTGAGGACCCAGCGAGAAAATGGCCATCTGCAAGCCAAGGGGAGATGCCTCAGAAGAAACTAAACCTGCTGACACCTTGATCTTGGACTTCTAGTCCCAGAGCTTTGAGAAATAAATTTCTGTTGTTTAGGCTACCCAGTCTGTGGTATTTTGTTATGGCAGCCCTAGCAAACTCATACAGATGCTAAGTGAGACATCTTAAGAAGCTTACTAAAGTTGGTAAGGCTATAGACCAAGATGCTAACAGCTGTTATCTCTGGGTATAAGAATTATGGGTAATTTTCCCCCTTTCTATATTTTCTAGTCTCTTTTACTATGATCCCATGCTATTTGTAGAACAAAACAATTTAGGAACTGCTTCAGCCACCCTCTAGGCAAGGTCCTACCTCAGGGCCTTTGCATTTCCCATTTCCTCTATTTAGAAGACTTTTCCCTAGATGTCCATAAGCCATGCTCCGTCACCTTCTTCAGAGCTTCAGTTATATGGCACCTCATCTCAATAAGGGTCAAAGATTCTATGAGTGGGAATCTCACTTAATGGCATTCCCTGAGTGACTAATTTTAAATGGTCTGTGTTTTTAATGTTACTAAGTGTTCAGACTGTCAAATGAACAGTGGCAAAATATAACAACTTCCATAGCTAAGCCCTTCATTATTGAATGGAAATTGCACATGTGACCTTTATTTTACATTGTTATTTTAGCAAGGTAAAAAAAATGTGTTACTTTCTTGCCTTAGGTATTTAAATGTCAGGCTAGACTATTTCTAGCAGGACTGTTCCTCTTGTAAACTTAACCAAAGAACTTCCTTGTGGTTGAAATATTATGTTTTCATTTAACAATCAGATCCAATGTTCTAATATCATTGCTCATTGCTGTTAGTTTCAAAACAGGTAGTAAATTCAAGTTTTTTTCTTTTTTTGTTTTTTGAGACAGGGTCTCACTCTGTTGCCCAGGCTAGAGTACAGTGGCATCATCATAGCTCACTGCAACCTGAAACTCCTGGGCTCAAGTGATCCTCCTGCCTTAGCCTCCCGAGTAGCTAGGAGTAGCTGGAACTATAGGTGTGTCCACTGCTGGCTAATTTTTCTATTTTTAGTAGAGACAAGGTCTTGCTCAGGCTGGTCTCAAACTCCTGACCTCGAGGGATCCT
>CM052436.1:199801371-199818547 GCA_028533085.1 Varecia variegata | reverse complement strand
AAGCTTCCAAGCCGGGCGCGGTGGCTCACGCCTGTAATCCTAGCACTTGGGAGGCCGAGGCGGGCGGATCGTTTGAGCTCAGGAGTTCGAGACCAGCCTGAGCAAGAGCGAGACCCCCGTCTCTACTAAAAATAGAAAGAAATTATCTGGCCAACTAAAATATATATAGAAAAAAATTAGCCGGGCATGGTGGCGCATGCCTGTAGTCCCAGCGACCCGGGAGGCTGAGGCAGTAGGATTGCTTGAGCCCAGGAGTTTGAGGTTGCTGTGAGCTAGGAGGACGCCACGGCACTCACTCTAGCCCGGGCAACAGAGTGAGACTCTGTCTCAAAAAAAAAAAAAAAACCACAAAGCTTCCAAAGCCCACATATACAATTAAACCAAAGAAATAAGGAAGTTAGTTCAATTTATTTTAGGTTAGTATTTGGAACCTAAATCCAAGTACCTCGGATATTCATCAACCTTTCTATCATTATGATTCTGTGCTCTTTTGGCATTCATTTTTATTAGTGTAGGCTTATAAGTAAACCAATAGTAATGCACAGTGACTTTTTTTCCCTAGCCAAATTAGTTTGGATTATTAAAGGTTTATATTAGGTTATTCAATATGAGGTGTCCGATTTTCAATCAAAACTGTAGTTTATTATATCTCAAACAAGAAGCAGTACAATTAATCAAAGTATGTGCCTAAACTATCAACACAGTTTTGCCATCTTACCGATAGCTTGTTTATGCCAGCAGCAAAGAAGCCTGGAAGGCAAGTGGTGATGAAATCGAGAAAGGCATTTTCCACAGCTTGTTGAGAATTGAATACTTCCCCTTGCAAGAAGTGATTGAGAGCGTGGAAGAAGTACTAGTCAGTTCGTGCAAGGTCTGCTGAATACGGTGGATGACAGAGTTTCCAAGTCCAGCCTCTGCAGTTTGAGCAGCATTGTTTGGGCAACATGTGGTCGAGCGTTGTCTTGCAAGAGGATTGGCCTGTCTCTATTGATCAGTCTCAGCTGCTTAATCACAAGCATCCTCATCATTTCGTCTAATTAGTTGCAGTAGACACCGCTGTAAAGGATTGACGAGGTTTCATGAAGCTGTAGTGTATAATACCAGCGCTGGCCCACCAAGCAGACACCATTAGCTTTTTTTGATGAGTATTCAGTTTTGCACTGTGTCTTGGCACTTCATCTTTATCCAACCCTTGTGCCGAACAGTTGCAGTTGTCAAAAATGAATCATTTTTCATCACACGTAACAATACAGTATAGAAATGGTTCACTGTAGAAATGGTTCGCCTTTATGTCATGACAGCAAAGAAAGGCAAACTTTGAGAGAATTTTTCTTCTGACTCTTCTTTAATTCATGTAGAACCCATCTATCCAGCTTCTTTACCTTGCCAATTTGTCTCAAATAGTCCAATATTGTTGAAACAGTAACATCAAACCTTGCTGCTAATTCACTAGATTGAAATGGATTCACTTCCACTACAGCTTTCAGCTCATCATTATCCATGTTGGTCTGTGGTCGCTCACATGGCTCGTTTTCAAGATTAAAATCACTGGAACTTCTCAAACCATGGATGTACTGTGTGTTCATTAGCCACATCCTCCCCAAACACTTCGTCAATATTTGGAACTATTTGCACAGCATTGGTTCCACGATGGAACTTGTGTTCAAAAATAACACAAATTTTTGGCTTATCCATGGTTTCACAAAATTTGTTTTAAAAAAATTTTTGAAAGATAATCACAAGCCAAACTATATGCGTTTGAAAGTATTAGGATGTACCGTCACAATAAAAATAAAATAAATGTCAGAGTGAAATGTCAGAGATATCAACTGTCAAATTTAGTACTTAAGGAAATCAGACATTTCATACTTAATAACCTAATATTTAATTCTTTCTGAACAAAAGTATCATGCTTATAATATCACAAACATCTTTCAGTTTTGTTTTCTGGAGGAGATAATCCACTATAGCTGAATAATATAGTTGGCTGTTCTGTGAATGAAAAACGCCAGCGTTTTCCAAAAGAGCAATTCACATGTGCTTTCAGGTTTTTGCTATTTCACGTACCACATGTACTGCTATTTAATATTTTTCTTCAATCAGCTGACTCTTTAGCTTACAATATTTTAAAAGGAAACTTTTGCCATCATTGCAAATGGGAAGTTAGTGTGACATTACTTGCCCTAAATAGGTCATTCTTAAAAATAAATATGTGACAGTAAAATGAAGTCTTAACCACATACCTTCTTAAAGCTATCTAATGTACCACTAACAACTCTATCCTTCCAGTTACTCAGACCAAAACCCCAGGAGTTGTAGTTGACTCCTTTCTGTCACATCTCCCCAGTCAACCTGACAGCAAATCTTGACAGCTCATACCTCTCAAATACCTGAAATTGTGCCACCTCTCACCACCTTTGCTGCTCTCACCCTGGTCTAAGCCAGCATTCTCTTTCGCCAGGATTGTTGCAGTAGCCTCTTAGCCACTCTGCCCTTGCTTCCTTCACGCTGTCCCTCACGCAGCAGTCAAAGGGATCCTGTTAAAAACAAGTCGGCCAATCTGAGCAAGAGTGAGACCCCATCTCTACAAAAAAATAGAAAAATTAGCCAGGCGTGGTGGAGTGCCTGTAGCCCCCGCTGCTCAGGTGGCTGAGGCAGGAGGATTGCTTGAGCCCAGGAGTTTGAGGTTGCAGTGAGCTATGATGAAGCCATTGCATTCTAGCCTGGGTAACAGAGTGAGACACGTCTCAAAAAAACTAAAAAAAAAAAAAGTCAGAGCCTGTCATTCAGTAACTGTTGGCATCCTTAATCTCCTACTACTCTCTAATCTTCATTTGATTTGAGCTAACTTGGCATCTTGCTGTTCTTTCTCACTCTAAGCAACACCCTAACTTAGGGCCTTTGCACTTGCTGTTCCCTCTGCCTCAGAGACTCCCCTCAGCTATCCATAAGTCAAGCTTCCTTACCTTCAGGTCTCTAGTCATAGCACCTGATCACAGTAACACTTACTTGGTCACTCTATTTAAAATCGTAGCCCCTTCCCTATTACTCCCTGCTCCAGAACATCATAATCTGTCATATAATTTACATATTTATTTTGTCGATTATGTGTCTCCCACGGGAATGTGAGCTCCACAAGGGCAGGCATTTTTGTTTTGTTAACTGCTTGTTCCTCAGTGCCTCAAAAAGTGCCTGACATAACATTCATTCAATTCAGTTAATTCAATCAGAACAGTTGTCTGATTGAATTAATTAATGATGGCATGTGTCCTGTGCTTTGGGAAATGCTGACACATACTGGGAACACTTCCCACAGTCTTAGGTCCGTCCAGTGGGCTTCTCTTCAGTTACATGGTAAGTCCTACTTGCCTCTCAGAGTCTCGCCAGTGGGGAGCTCAGCATTCAAGGCAAAGAAAACTTGAAAACTCTGGATCCTGAGTTCTTTCCAGAGAAAATAATGTGAATCCCAGGGGAAGTAGGGGAAGAAGGAGAGGCAGGCAGGGCTGGTTGGGAGAGCAACCCTAGGAGAGATGCTCTGTGCCCAAGCACAGGAGTAAAATCAGTCCCCCTTCCCTCCCACAGCCCCATGCCTTGTCTGGCCCCATTACCTAGACTGTTTGAGATGTGTTTGTGGGTTGCTTTCATGAGCTACTTGCCAGGCTTTGAGTCTTTTGAAAACACATCAGAGAACCAGCTACCCTCTTCTAGCTTTTTTACAAGTTAAGAGAGAAACTATAGCTTAAATAATTGAAAAATAATTACAGATTGTAGCCTTGGCACCTTCAGTTGACCCTTAGGTTATTAAGAGAACACCATTTTTATGTGACATATGCATGGTAACTATTCCTCCTAATGTTTGAGAGTCAGTCCAACAAATGAGCATACCCTTAGCCTCTTCTCTTCCAAGATACTTTTGTTAGCACTTGATAGTTTTCTTCTCACAAGTTGACCCAAATTCATCAACATTTAGACATATAAACCCTTTATGAGGTTTGTCAAAGGGATGGGGGTGGGTGTCTTTGAGTTTGGTTATCTAGCCCTGGTCATGTCACCGTCACAGAATTGTGTCCCCTTTCCCTCTGGTTGTGTTGGTCGATGCCGATAGCTTTGTAAGTGGCAAGTCTGAGGTGTGACAATTTGCAGTGATTTTTTTTTTTTTTTTTGCATGTTAGCATCTTTATTCCCAGGGAGTGATAATGAGCAGCTAGCTCTAGGCTTACAAGTTCCCCTGGAGTTGCTAGTATCTTGAATTTCTTTCCATTTATTTTAGGAGTAAAAGTCCCTCGCAATTTCCGACTGTTGGAAGAACTCGAAGAAGGCCAGAAAGGAGTAGGAGATGGCACAGTTAGCTGGGGTCTAGAAGATGACGAAGACATGACACTTACAAGATGGACAGGGATGATAATTGGGCCTCCAAGAGTAAGCGTCGAGCTACGACTATAAATGTCAATGTCTTAAATTCACTGTGCCTCCTTTTAAAAAAATATTAGCCTTATCATGGAAAAAAGCTCACGAATGGTATATTTTCTGAAATGTGGCTATTCTTTTTTGACCAGTTTCAGTTTATATATTTGAACCTCCTCTGATGCTGTTTAATCCCTCTAAATGGTAAGCAAAAACCTGTTTAGACTCTAGTGTGAATTTACACGACAATGTAGACAATGAGGTTTGAGGTCATTGCACCCTCAGGTGTGGTTTAGACCAAACTCTGGGCTTATCAAATAACCAAGCTCGAGGTATAGCTAGCATTCCTGAAGTCAGTCTCCCAAAGAACTTCGGAAAGCCTTCGCAGTCGTGGTTTTTATTCACTGTTTCCCAGGTCTGCCCAGCACCTGTATCCTAATTCATTGGGCCATTCAGCAAAGGTTTATTGCCAGCGTGTCAGCTCTGTTCCAGGTACTGTTAGGCCCAGAGGCCTTTGCAAAGACCAAGACAATAGGAGTGGGAGAAGTGACTTCACCTAGAGTTTCATGATTTGGTGAGAGTTCCCAGTCTTGCTAATGTCAGCTAAACTTTTTTTGAGGGTATGGAGTAAGCCCTCAAGAAATGTCATTTAATTTTCACAATTCTCTATCTTCAGGTGCTCCTGTTGTTTAATTGCAGTTCATTTTACAGATGAGGAAACAGACTCACAGGAGTGAAGTCCTTTGTCCAAAGTCACATAGCTGGTAACTCTCAAACCAGGTCAATCTGACCACAGAGCCTGTGCTCTTAACCTCTATACCACATTATCTCCTCATTTACATTTTGAGTTTCATTTGTTACCATTATAGAATTATCCAGAGCATTAAATAGTAACTTTTTTTTTTTTTTGAGACAGAGTCTTGCTCTGTTGCCTGGGCTAGAGTGAGTGCCGTGGCATCAGCCTAGCTCACAGCAGCTCAAACTCCTGGGCTTAAGCAATCCTTCTGCCTCAGCCTCCCGAGTAGCTGGGACTACAGGCATGCGCCACCATGCCCGGCTAATTTTTTCTATATATATTTTTTAGTTGGCCAGATAATTTCTTTCTATTTTTAGTAGAGACGGGGTCTCACTCTTGCTCAGGCTGGTCTCAAACTCCTGACCTCGAGCAATCCACTCGCCTCAGCCTCCCAGAGTGCTAGGATTACAGGCGTGAGCCACCGCGCCCGGCCGTGAGCATTAAGTAGTAACTTGATGTAAGAGTCAAGAAATAGATTCCCATAATGTGACACACTTAGACAAGCAGTAGGAGATTCTGCCTGAGTGTAGCAGGACCTGTCCTGTGTCTGCCTGTGCTTAAAGATGACGACATTCATTCATTCTTTTGGCTGCGTGCAAGGCTCAGCACTAGCGCTGTGGGAAAAGAAAGACACGTAGGGTGTGGCCCGGTTGGAACAGGGAAGAGCGATGTGTTCATTAAGTATTGGGACACCGTAATGTTCATCTTAGATGTTCATCAGCACTCATGGTGAATGACTTGCTTTGCCATTTAATATTGTTCCTTGAATCATTTTGTGGCCATATAGTTTTGTAGGGTTTTTTAAAATGTATCCATTCAATCTGTTTTTGTTCATTTATCCTTTTTTTCCTACAAAAACCAGAATTTTCTGTATCTGTTAAATACTTGGGAAAACCCAGTCTAGAAATCCTATTTCTCCATGAAAATAAATTTCTTTGCTGTCTCTGAAAGTCCATTATATGCTGATGTCTTCTTCCTGCATTTCTTTTCTTCCTAAGAATGATTTAGGTTTCTTGAGGATGTGAACTATTCTTCCCTCCTCCTTATTCACCAGAGTATCTGGAAATGACTTAGAATGGGATAGTTATTCAGTAGATTTGTTAATCAACTGATTTACGGTAGCTGACATATTAAGAATTGAACCAATGTACAGCATTGTGAATACACTAAATGCCACTGAATTGTGCACTTAAAAAAAAATACATAAAACAATGCATCAGTAAGTTCTGTTGAAAATATTCTATTTCACCTAAAACAGCTTGGGCTACCCTGAATTTCAGTTATCTCTTTACAAATGGGACTAATTTTTACTGAGTAGCTATAATATGCCAGGTACTTTTCATACATTCTGTTTTTTAATAACAACTTTATTGAGTTAGAATTCACCCTTTAATTTTTTTTTTTTTTAACTTTCTTTCTTTTTTTTTTTTTGAGACAGAGTCTCGCTCTGTTGCCCGGGCTAGAGTGCCATGACGTCAAGCTCACAGCAACCTCAAACTCCTGGGCTTAAGCAATCCTTCTGCCTCAGCCTCTTGAGTAGCTGGGACTACAGGCATGTGCCACCAGCCACCATACCCAGCTAATTTTTTTCTATATATATTTTTAGCTGTCCAGCTAATTTCTTTCTATTTTTAGTAGAGACGGGGTCTCGCTCTTGCTCAGGCTGGTCTCAAACTCCTGACCTCGAGTGATCCTCCCGCCTTGGCCTCCCAGAGTGCTAGGATTACAGGCGTGAGCCACTGCGCCCAGCCAGAATTTATCCTTTTAAAGTGTACAGTTCAGTGGTTTTTGTCATATTCAGAAATGTACAACCATCACTAATTTCAGAACATTTTTATCACCCCCAAAAGAAACCTCTTACCCATTAGAGTCCCTTCCTCTCCTGCCTACCACCCCCACCCCCATTTCCCATCCATGACAATGACTAATCTACTTTCTATGTAGCTCAGTGAATTTGCCTCTTCTGGGCATTGCATATAAGTGGAATTATACAATATGTCATCTTTTGTGACTGGTTTCCTTTACTTAGCATAATTTTTTCAAGGTTCATCCATGTTATAGCATCTATCAGTACTTTGTGGCTGAAAAATATTCATTGTATGGATATACCATATTGTGTTCATACATTCATTAGTTGATGGACATTTGGGTTGTTTCTACCTTTTGGCTACTATGAATAATACTGGTAGGAACATTTGTGTAGAGGTTCTTGTGTGGATGTATATTCTAGGATGTATATTCTAGGAGTGGAATTGCTGGATCATATGGTACCTCTGTGTTTTAACATTTTGACTAACTGCCAAACTGTTTCTCAGAGTGGCTGTATGTAGCATTTTACATTCCACTAGCAATGCATGAGGGTTCCAGTTTCTCCATATCCTCACCAACACTTGCTATGATCTTTTTACCCCTGTAGTCTTGGTTACCCTGGTTCTTCAAGGTTAAAAACAAAATCGTAAAAGGAACTATCTACTTCTAGGTGCTTCCTGTGACCAATCTATTTTATGATTAGCATATAAGATATATGCTGTGCAACTGTAATATCCACATAATTATTAAAGCATCTAAATAGAGCACTTGAGAAACTCATTTCCTTATTATATTTTTGTTATGTTTTACTCAAAAGAAAATCTTCCATCAAAATTTTAAAGATACATACAGTCTGATCCAGCAGTTCTGCTAGGAATTTACTGTCCAGTTTTTCTTGAATGTATTGGCCAAAGGCAGTGTATAGAATTATTTCATGCAGTGTTGTCGGTATTAGCAAAATATTGGGAACAACCTCAGTGTCTTTCAATAGACCTGATTATGTACTGTTTAGCTGTTGAAAAGAATGAGAAAAATTTACGTGTGCTAAAATGGAATGATCTCCATGATACTTAAGTGAAGAAGTAAGTTACAAAGCAATACACAGAGTATGTTGCCATTTGGGGTGGGGGAAATGGGGGAGAAGAAGAGGTCATACATAAACTTGTGCTTTTGTGTGCTTTGAATACCTTTGTAAGATCATAAAAGAAGCTGGTGACAGTGGTTGCCTTCTTCAGAAGAGAGCTGACTGGCTGGGGCCAGGGTAGAAAAGAAACTTAGTTTTTACCCTACATCCATCTGTACTCTTTGCATGTGTTTTAATCATGTGTGTGTTAGCTATTTGAATACTCCCCTCCCCCCTTTTTTAAATGAAAAAAGAAAAAGAAGTCCTCCAAACCTAAAAGCAAAGCTTCCTACCCAAGTACTCCTTGTACAATTATTTCTGGCAATGCCTGACTGTCCATAGCATCACACATGGAGTATTTCTTTCTTTTTTTTTTTTTCTTTTTGAGACAGAGTCTCACCCTGACACCTGTGCTAGAGTGCTCTGGTGTCAGCCTAGCTCACAGCAACCTCAAACTCCTGGGCTCAAGGAATCTCCTGCTTCAGCCTCCCAAGTAGCTGGGACTACAGGCACACACTACCACACCCAGCTAATTTTTTCTATTTTTAGTGGAGACTGGGTCTCATTCTTGCTCAGGCTGCTCTCAAACTCCTGACCTCAAGCAATCCTCCTGCCTCAGCCTCTCAAAGTGCTAGGATTACAGGCATGAGCCACCACACCCGGCCTACATGGAGTATTTCTACTTTGACCACAGAAGTGCTGAGTAGTCAGGTTATAAAGCAGGGTTTCTCAGCATGATTGACCCCAGTTGGGCTGGATCTTTTCTTTGTTGTGAAGGGGCTGTCCTGTGCATTATAGGGTGTTTAGCTGCATCCCTGGCATCTACACACTAGATTCCAGTAGCACCCCTGCCGCAGTCATGACCATGAATGTCTTCAGACAATGTTTAATCCTCTTTCTCCCCAGTATGGGAGGGCAAAAATTGCCTTGGTTGAGAAGCAGTGTTATGCCTCTGGGTTTCTCTAAGTTAATGTTTTTATGTGTGGGTTATAGCCTCGGTGTGTGTTTATACACAATCCAAAAGCTCTGTACCCATGCTTAAAAAGGACAAAACATAATCACAGGAGTGAATGAAGTAAAAGGAAAGTAATCCTTTCTCCAATTCATTATGCTTCCCACAGAATGAAAACTTGTTAAGTTGATATGTAATATGTTTCTACCTGCATTTGCTGTGGGTACGTAAACATTAAATACATGTTTTTCTTAAGAAAAATGGGATCTTGCTATGCATGTTTTGCAACTTCATTTCTTTCACTTAACAGATGGTGGACATCTTTCTGTATGAGTACCTATTGACCCCTTTTTAAAAAGCTTTCAGTTATATGACTGATAAATAAATATTCTCTTAAAGTTTTTCAACAATAGGCCGGATGTGGTGGCTCACACCTATGATCCTAGCACTCTGGGAGGCTGAGGCAGGAGGATCGCTTGAGCCCAGGAGTGTGAGGTTGCAGTGAGCTATGATGACTGCACTGCACTGTAGCTGGAGCGACAGAGTGAGACTCTGTCTCAAAAAAAAAAAAAAAAAAAAAAAAGATTTTTTTTTTTAAACAATAGAGATTATGTAAAATAAGAAGCTAATTTAGTTCCTCTTACTCTGTGTCAGTCAGGAAAAGAGAAAGGTATTTCTGTTTTCCCCCCAGTTTATTTAGTATAATTGACAAAAATCAAAGTATACAATGTGATGTGATTTTATATATGTACACATACATTGTGTAATAATTACCACAATCAAATTAATCAACACATTCATCGCTGTTCATGGTTACCGCATGTGTATGTGTCTGTCTATCTGGTGAAGACATTTAAGATCTACTCTTTTAGTAAGTTTCAAGTAAACAATCCAGGATTATTAACTGTAGTCACCATGCTGTACATTAGATTCCCAGAACTTATAACTGAAAGTTTGTGTCCTTTGACCAGCATCTCCCCATTTCGCCCACGGCTCAGCCCCAGCAACCATATTCTACTCTCTGCCTCTATGAGTTTGACTTTTAGATGCCACATCTAAATGAGATCATACAGTTTGTTCTTTCTGTGTCTGGCTTATTTCACTTAGTATAATGTCCTCCAGGTTCATCCATGTTGTCGTGAATGGCAAGATTTCTTTCTGATTTATGGCTGAGTGGTATTCTATTGTGTGTGTATATATACCATATTTTCTTTATCCATCCATCTGTTGACAGGTTGTTTCCATATCTTCACTATTGTGAATAATGCTGCAGTGAGCATGGAAGTGCAGATACCTCTTCAAGATACTGATTTTATTTCCTTTGGTTATATTAATATATCCAATACTAGGCAACAGAGACAATTTAATATAGGAAGTTGATCAAGTAGGTGTTGGACTGAAAAGGTGAAAATGGCACATTCTGGAAACACAAAGATAATGTTGCAGAACACAGTAACCGCCCCTGGGGCTGGGGAGCTAGGGAGGAAGCAGGGCCGTCAGAACACCAGCGCTTGGAGGAGAGGTGCCCTCTGCTGCTGCTGCTCTCTGCACGGTAGGGGCGGGGCGAGGCTGGTGGGGGTGGGGGGTGCTGGGAGTGCTGGAGCCCAGAACCAGCTGCCAAGGTGAGATGCTCATGCTGGGGTGAGCAAATGCTGGGGTGATGCTGACACGAATAGGAAGGAGCATGTGCCGCCTTCTTTTTATTTTATGTTAGGAGCTTGTGGTTACTTTGACAATTCAGTCCTTAGGTTGTAGAATATTTGGGTGGCACTAGGACTTAATCAGAGAAATGAATAATTAAGATTGCCTAGAGATGGATCTTGTGCTCACTTAGATGGATACTTTGAGTGGTAGGAAGAGGGAGAGTCTGTACAAGCGATAACTGTGCTTGCCACTGCAGAGGGGTGTGTGCAGGTGCTGGTTAGCACGCTCCAAACCCACCTTTCTCTGCTCTGCTTTGGAAACTGGGGCTGGGACTCTGCACACTACATTTTTCCTTCCTCAGCTGGCTTCCTGTTAAGGTTCCACCAGTCAGGGACACAGGAGAGCTCCTGAAAGGCAGGGAGAAGAGAAGGGATTTCCTCCATCCTGTTTGCCTGTTGTTCTGTCTGAGCCACTCTGGTAACAGCCCTTTATCCTGGCATCAGCAGTGGGTTCCAGCCTCTAGCTATTTTTGGGCATTCACAGAACCAGCCTCATCACACCACCACCCCCAGGAGGTACTAGCAGCAACCAGGCAGCACCCTCTCCTCAAAGGTCTGAGTTCAACTCTTGGGACCTCTTCCTTAGTCTGATAAAGTCCAGCTGTTCCCTTCATTCCCCCGGCCTTAAAGGTTTCCATCCTGCTTCCTGTAGCTTTTACCTGTGTTAGCTTAGGTTGCCTTTTGCTCTTTTAGCCCTCTGACACCTGTTTAACGATTCTCCATATTAAATTCTGTGTTCTAATTCATAGTGTGGTGTCTTTTTTCCTGAATTATCTCCAACTTCCATATCTCCATTCTTCTCCCCAGAGTAACTGTGATCAGCATTCTAACGTAGCATGTGCCCACATTGAGCATTAAATGTATTTTATATGTAACTAAGTAAGATTTGGACTGAGTAGCAGTTGACTAGTTGACCTAATGTTGCCTTTTTCTATATTTAGATCTTGTAATTTTCTTTGCATATTTTTATAGGTAATGCCTTATTCCTTTTCTCATCTTATATATTTTTAAAATAAATCTTATTTTATTATACTTTGAGATTTACAGAAAAGTTGCAAAGATAGTACAGAACTTTCCCATATACCCTCCCCACCCTTGTCTCCCCTATTGTTAGCATATTATATTGGTATGGTACATTTGTCATAACCAATGGACCAATATTGATTGATACGTTATTATTAACTGAAGTCCATACTTTATTCAAGTGTTCTTCGTTTTCACTTTATGTCTGTTTTTTGTTCCAGAATCCCATCCAAGATACCACATTACATTTGGTAGTCATATCTTGAGCTCCTTGTGGCTATGACAGTTTCTCAGGTTTTTCTTGGTTTTTGTGCCTGTGACTGTTTTGAGGAGTACTGATTAAGTATTTTGTAGAATGTCTCTCTATTGGAATTTGGTGTCTTTATTATGAACAGACTGGGCTTATATATACACACATACATATATTTTAAGACCCAGGAAAAGTTTGCTCTGGGCCTGTATTGCCCAGTGGATGAAATAGCCTGTGTGCACACAAATATACCCAGAGTAGGAAGAAGGTGTATGTCTGCTTTTATAGGTGGTACATAATCTGCATCCTGCTGTGTTTACCAAGTGCTGTGTCTTGGCAGTATTTCTGTGGCGGGGGAGAGTGTGCCTTTGAAAAGACTGTATAGTATCCAGTTATATGAATATGCCATATTTATTTTGCTGTTGCAGACAGTGCTTCCCATTACTGTGCACAAGCATGAGTCCATCTGTAATTTCTAGAAATGGCCTCACTGGTCTGAACACGTCTGTGATAGGCATTGCCAAGTTGCCACGTGAAGCTTAAGCTTAAACCGTAAAAATGTATCAACAAAGTGGAAAGTGTTTGTTTCGTGATCAAATAATGAATCTTGAAGAGTAGTATTCCTCACAGAGACAGAATGTTCCAGCAATTCTCCTTCAGGCACATTTTGATGAACTATTTCTAGCAGGTCCCTGGAGCATCAATGAAAAAAATAAAAGAAGAAAACCAGAAACCCTGTTTTCTATTAAAGTCTAGCTTGGGACTTTTAAATGACCCTTTAGGTGTATCTCTGTGATCACTTGACTTGGGGCTTTTTTTTTTTTTACCTGTGTTCCAGTAAAATTGCCAGTTGAATATTAAGGGTCAGAAATTCAATAGTTTGGCCAGGTGAGGTGGCTCATGCCTGTAATCCTAGCACTCTGGGAGGCCGAGGCAGGAGGATTGCTTGAAGTCAGGAGTTTGAGACCAGCCTGAGCAAGAGCGAGACCCCGTCTCTACTAAAAAATAGAGGGAAATGATCTGACAGCTAAAAATATATGTATATAAAAAAAAAAAATTAGCCAGGCATGGTGGCGCATGCCTGTAGTCCCAGCTACTCGGGAGGCTGAGGCAGAAGGATCGCTTGAGCCCAGGAGTTTGAGGTTGCTGTGAGCTAGGCTGACGCCACGGCACTCTAGCCCGGGCAACAGAGTGAGACTCTGTCTCAAAAAAGAAAGAAAGAAAGAAAGAAAGAAATTAGTCATAGTGTGGATGTTTTTAAATTTGACTTCATAATATCAGCAATAATGTTAAGATTTACTCTATCTGATAATCAGAATCCCATTACTAAACTGCCTACCTTCTTAGCCATTTTGATGCTATTATCAGTAGAATGATTAGTGAAATCTTATCAGCACTGATAAACCACATAACTTGCTGCCATATGACTGAATTGGTGCATTGAAGCCTCCAAAATTATGTTACTGAAGATTTTTAAGACTATGATTTTAGTAATTACTATGAGCCCATGCCCCCAAAAAGACTTTTTTATATAAGATCTTCTATCTTTGAATTGTGTGGTAAAACCATGGGTGCGTGAATGCTGGGCACACTTAGAGATGGATTTGGGATCCAGTCAGTCAGCAGACACTTACTGAGTATGTAGTTGCTGATGGAGACTGTGCTAGGTGCTGAGGATAGACCTTTTATAATATTTTCCATAAATCTGTATGTAAGTCATATGTTTGCTTCCTACTTGTTCTGTTTACTGAGGTAATTTTCTTTCTTTGAGGAAACACATTAATTGCAAGGAGGTATTCATTTTGTAAAAGTGTGAAGAGCAATATTCATTCATTCAACAAACATTTGAGGGCCAATTCTGCTGAGGGCCCTGTCGAGGCCCCTGCCTTCCTCGGTCCGCATGTGGTGAGGGAGGCTGATGGGTGGCTGAGTGCCAGTCTTCAGGTGGGGGGTTAGGAGGACTTGAGAGAGGCGAGCAGCTGGTGCAGGACCCCAAGGCATGTTTGAAGAGGAGTGAGGAGGCCAGAGGGGCCGGGCACAGAGGGAGAAGAGTAAAAGGAGAGGAGGTCAGGGCTGCCCAGGTCAGGGGGAACCCGGGCTTCCTCCTCACGTCACTAGGAAGCCATTGGAGGGTTAAGCCAGCAAAGACAGCTTCCTCTGGTTTTAAGAGGTCAGTTGGGGAGCGAGAGAGAAAGCAGAGACTTGGAGTTCAGAGGAGGTGGTAGTGGTGGAGGAACATGGGTGGATGTGGGTCTCTTGGAGGTGGAAGCAATGGGACCTTCTGACAGCTGGAAGGTACGAGGTAAGGCGAATGGGACTGAGGCTGGCTGCTAGGATTTTGCTTTAACTGGGTAGACGGTGCCACTTACTAGGGAAGAGAGGAGAGGAGCAGGTTGAGTGGGGGTGGAGATCCAGGTCTGAGTTTGGTGTGGTTGTAGTTTGGGATCCCTGTGGACGAGAGAGTTTCTGTAGGTTTGTTATGAATGCTTTCTGAATCTAAAATATGTTGCAGCTTTTTCTCAGGGATTGTTTAGATACACTTTTTCAAGGGTTTAAATCACATCTTCTATGATATATTCCCCCCTCAAAGACTGATAGTTGTCACTATTTACACCGGAACAGTTACTGAGGAAGGGGCACTGATGCCTGAGAGGGGAGCCCACAGGAGGGGTGGCCCTTGCCCTCAAGGGGGCTACTCTGATGGGGAGCTGTCACCTTTCGGTGTGGTCTTCGGACATACACGGTAACAGCATGGCTTCATATAGGACAGAAAGTTAGGGAGCAGGTGGTGTTGAACTGGGTCTTCAGGGTGTGAGGTAGTTCAGGGCCTGGGGCGCTCCACGCAGAAGGACCAGCCCGGCCACAGCAGTGTGTCTTGCTGCTCATCAGCTGGATGTTAAAGGTTATTGGCCTGGGGGATTGGACTTTTTCAATGATTCTCAACAAAGGCATAGTTGGCCTTTTAAGAAGGACTCTTGTTTCCTCTGCAGGCCTGGGGTCCCCACCCACTAAATGCCAGTAATCTCTCATGGTCATCATGGTCATCATGACTACAAAACAAAACAAAGCAAAAGCCTGCAGGGAGGGCAGAGCACAGGCTGGGATCCCTGACACAGTGCCCAGCCCAGAGTGGAGGAGAAGGGGCAGCAGCTCTGGGTCTATACCCTGCCCCCTCCCAGTCTTCATTTTGGAGCTCTCCGAAGCAGTTGCCTGTTGAGTGCTTTGCATACAGTGGTATTTAATACGTTGGCTGATGAGCCTGTGTGAGTGAACTTTCAGTGTGGTTTCCTAGAATAAAGAATGCCTCTTGCGCACTATTTCCCAGAGAGCAGGACAGGGCTGCACAGTAGGGAAATTAGCATAAAAATTGGTCCCTCTGATTGGACTTGATAATACTAACTAAGAACTTCAGTGATGCTAGCTTAAATGTTCTCTTTTTTTAATTTCCTCAAGGCCCAGAATTCATATAAACTAGTGTGGAAACTAGTTACTACTGACTTACCACATGACAAATAGACTCTGTGCTACAAGCAGATGCACCAGTTCTGCAGTCAGGAATAAATGGGGTTTCACAAGTTCTACCTTTTCAAATTCTTTGTTTGTAATTGCCTGACATCTTCGTACCCTTTTTTTTTCCAGACGATTTATGAAAACCGAATATACAGCCTTAAAATAGAATGTGGACCTAAATACCCAGAAGCACCCCCCTTTGTAAGATTTGTAACAAAAATTAATATGAATGGAGTTAATAGTTCTAATGGAGTGGTAAGTTGTTCTTTCTGCCCCCACTGTTCTGGGGGTTGAGAATTGCTTTGTACTTAACATCAGGGACATTGGGACTGGGCCCAGTTCCATATGTTCCTTGGTTATTTGATGATAAAATATATCACGGTGCATGTGAGTGCAGATTTTGGGGGGGGACCTGTTTCACAGTTGTGTCTGACTATTGCTCATACAGCACTTCCTCTGAGCCAGCGCTGTGCTGGTCACTTTGAGATATGAGCTCATTCAGTCCTCATGATACCCCTTTGAGGTAGAGATGAGGAAACTGAGGCACAAGATCTTGCCCAGGGCAACACCTTTACCTCCTGGGCCTTAATTGTGAACCACTGGTACGTAATATTCTTTTCCTTGAGTAGCTTTGCTTTTTAAATTTATTTTTACTATGATTTTCACTACCATAAATGGAAACCAGTCCCACTCATCATAAGAAAGCAGTACTGGCAACAATAAATATTACCAAAACAGAACAGGGCTAACAAATTCTTACTCCATGTTATCTGCCAAAGGCTTTGAGCCTTTGAGGCCTGCTCTCGTGTTCACAGGGGAGATAACCAAGTGTTAAAGGGTGTTAGTCATATTAAAATCATGCCAAGCCTTTGTCTTTGAGATCTTCAGAAGACTTGAAAGAAAATTGAAAAGAGATGAGCCTTGTCACTGTGTGTGCAGTGTTCAGTGTTGTATCTGAGTTCTACCTAAAGTCCTGAACCCAGAATTCAACCCATGCTTTGGGGAATTTACTTTGGAAAAGTTCAACCTGAGTTTGTCTCTGTGTAGGCCGGTGCCACTGGAGCACGGGCCCAGGCTGCCCTCTGCCTTTGCTCTCTTTCCTGACCTGCACAGCTTTGTTACCCACCACCTGAGGGTAGAGTCGAGCAAGGACAGCCCTGGGCCCCCTCAGCAGGTCATTGTTGTAGAGCTGAGTTGGGCTGGGTCAAGTCCTGCCAGCTGTCAGTGTCATTATTGCCTTCTGCCAAATAGTGAGATTGCTGGGGCACAAAAAGGGAAAAACTGACTGGAGGGAGGGAATCACATAGGTAGGTATTCTGCATGTCAAGTATCGTTCTGTGGACAGCATGTTCAACTGGAAAAATGCCCTTGACTCAAGTTTGTACTATAGCTTATCCCCAGCATACAGCTATTTTGTTTGGGAGCCCGAGAGTAATTTATTTTTGTTTGCCTTTTTTAGGTGGATCCAAGAGCCATATCAGTGCTAGCAAAATGGCAGAATTCATATAGCATCAAAGTTGTCCTGCAAGAGCTTCGGCGCCTAATGATGTCTAAAGAAAATATGAAACTTCCTCAGCCACCTGAAGGACAGTGTTACAGCAATTAA
>CM052436.1:199785036-199800871 GCA_028533085.1 Varecia variegata | reverse complement strand
GGGCGTTTTCCCGGGTGCAGAGCAGCACCTAGAGATCTGCCCTGCAGCTGAACGGCTGCGGAGCACCCCAAGACATGACATGCCACCACTTGGTGGCCAGGCCTTTTCTGCTGGGCCTGAGGTGGTCTCCAGTGTTGCGCTGCTGTTCGCCAGCCTTGAGGCACGTGTGTGCGCATCCATCTGTGGAATAAGATCCTAGACGGCGATTTCTCCATGCAAGCACGTGGGCATTTTAAGTTCTGACATTTTCAAATCACAACTCCCCCTCCCACCAGCGATGCAGGCCCATGGTTTGCCGTCCTCCCTCTTGAGTGTCCTCCGTGCCTGCCCATCTTTGAGCTGAACTTAGCTGTGACTGTTTCACGTGGATGAGGCTGTGTGTCCTTCCTCACGGTGAAAAGCCTTTGCTCATCTTCGTTACTTTTTCTCACTGATCTGTATGAGTGCCGTATAAATACAAATGAGTTCTCACTGTCTGAAACTGTCATTGGAAGCATAAACAAGTGGCTCTGGTGTGGCTTGGTGGGGCCGGCCAACTGGTGGCCACCTTCGCCAGCCACCTAGTAGCCCTGTGGGCCCTGTGGCACAGGTGGGTATGTGCACGTGTGCAGTTAGATCGGACATTCTGCCCTTGTGACCAGTCGGGGACATTTTCAGACCCTCCCTCAGGAGGCTGGAAAGTAGCCTCTACCTCCTCCGAGTCCCCGGATGAGGAGATGTTGAATTGATCACGTTTACATGTACATAGCTCTGAGCTACGGGGATGATAACAGATCTACCTCCAAGACTTCCTTGTGAGGCCTGCACAAGGTCCTCTGCTGTGTGCAATGAGTAAGAGTGATGTGGCCGGCAGGGTGACCTGACCCCAAACACCACCCATGGCTTGGGTGACTGGGGTGAGTCTTCCTCGCCTCCGCGTGTGTTCCTGACGTCTCCTGCCCCGGGCTGGTGCTTTGAGAAGCACAGACCTCATGCCAACAAGCTGGTGCTCTAAGTTCATGTTATGGAAACCTCTTGCTTTCAAAATCTGGTCCTCAGCCCAACACTTCCTTCCTAGCCCAAGTCACTGTCATTGCTGTGGGCTCTCAGCTTCGCCCTGGTCCCTCACAGGCCATTCCACACACAGCGGGGACCCTGCTCAGCTCGCAACCTCACCCACATCTCAGCCTTTGCACTTGCTGTTCCCTCTACCCAGAATGCTCTTCCTGTGCCCCCTGTCTCTGCACAGCAGGCTCTCCGGGCCCCATTGCTCACGTGTCTCTTCTCCAAGCCCCATCTAAAGTAGCCATCCCCAGTCCTTCTCTGTCCACATCACTTGGTCATGTTTTATTCGTGGCAAGTATTAATATCTGCTACCTGATTGATTAGTTTCATCATTCCTTCTTCCACTCGGGCCTGGTGCGGGTGGGCGCCTCGTCTGGCTTATTCGTGGCCGTGAACCCAGTGCTAACAACAGTGCCCAGCACAAAGTCAGGAGGTGTTAGCTGAATGGATGAATTAATCCCCAGGGCTGGGCCTGGCCTTCCCCTCTGGGCAAGTCACTTGGGCTTGTCAGGCAGTGACAAGGGAAGGGTCCCAATGGTCCTGTGGGGCCTCCTGCTGCCTCTGCCATATACCCACTAAATGATGGGAGGGTGGAAGGGAAGCCAGGTGGCTGAGTGAAGGGACAAGCATATGGACAGGCTGGAAGTCAGGCCTTCCCCAGCAGGAATGCTGAGAGTCAGGCCTGGGCAAGCCCCTTAGACCAGAGTGGGGCTAGACAGTCCCCATTCTAGTACCGTCCATGGGGTGGGGTTAGATGGAAGCCACTGCTTTCAGATTGGCCAGGGAGGCCTGCACCTCAGGTTGTTGAGAGTCACCAGCAAAGGCACAGGCCACAGTGGCATAGAGAAGCCTGCAGGCCACCCACCTCCAGAAGCTAAGGGCACCTCCATCCCCTGGGCCTGGCCTTGGGACTGGCTCCACCTCGGGCTTCCAGGGGCAGATTCCAGCACCACGGTTTGCTCTGGGGGACTGAGGTGGCTTGCCAAGGACGTTGAGTAACGTAAGGATGAAGCCACCACCACCCTCGGCCCAAGATGCTAATAGATGGCAATCGATACTGCTCGGTGTGACGCTATGACATTCCTGTATATATTTTATCTTATTTATTGATTGATTGATTGTAGAGACGAGGTCTCGATATGTTGCCCAGGTTGGTCTTGAACTCCTGGCCTCAAGTGATCCTCCCACCTCAGCCTCCCGAAGTGCTGGGATTACAGGCATGAGCCACCATGCCTAGCCTTTATATTTTTAAAAAATACATTTAAAGTAAAAACCATTTGTCTAGAAGCAAATGCTGAGTAAATAGCACAGGTGGGACTCAGACGTGGCAAAAAATCACGTTGGGCTGGGTGACACTGGGGAACATACACAGGCTGGTCATCTGGTTTCTGTCACAACTGGGAATGATATTAATATATTGATATTTATTATCTACACCCTTCCTACCCCACTAAAATGTCACCTTCAAGAGGGCAGGGACAGGGCGGGTTGTGTTCATGGGTGTGTTCTGCTGCCTCACACAATGTCTGGCATACAGTAGGTGCTCAATAAATACTTGTGAATGGGCGAGTAGACGGAAGGACAAGCACTCTTGGGTGACTGAGTGGAGGTGAGAGCGTCTGTCTCATCATCTCTCTACCTCGATGGGCCCTAGTCCAGGCCCCGTAATCAGCCTCTTCTGCCTAACAGCTGTGTACCCCTGGGCAGGTTCATTAACCTCTCTGTGCCTTTTGGTATCCACTTCACGGGGTTATTCTAAGTATTACGTGGGGTTTTATGTGGAGCGGGCTCCTCACAGCCCTGGGCACGGAGCGACCCCTCCGTAAATGTTACTTAGCCATCGTTCCCCCCACCCCATTTCCCGGAAGAGGAGAGGAAACGCCCCATCTCCCGGCGCCCGGGCCTCTGCGCGCCTGTCCGGGGCCGGCAGGGGGCGCGCGCGCGCTGCGGGACCACGCGCCAGCCCGGCCGCGCCACGCGTCAGCCTCCAGCCAGCGCCCAGGGCCGGGCTAGGGGAGGGACGGCCGCGGGGCGGGGCGGGGACCCCAGACGTCCGGGCGCGTGCTCGTGGCACAGGTGGAGACCGCTGGGGACCCTGAGAGGGCAGTGCGCACACTCCCCCCATCCCTGCGCTCCCCACCCGTTTTCTGCCGAGGACCAGCGAGGCGCGGAAAGGTGGTGCCCAAGGTCCCGCGGCCGGGGGCGCGGCGGCCGGTTGCCGGGGTCGCATTTGCCCCTGGAACGGCGACCCAGCTGGCCACATCTTCCAGTTCTTCTAGAGAGAAGCGGGACATCAGGACTTGGTGCAACGTCTCCGTTTTTCCGGTGGCAACGCATGAAAGGCTTTTTTATTTGTAATCACTAGTTGCCACCTCTGAACTAAACTACCTTTTAACCCTCCTCGAGGAAGGTGTTTTGAAACGACACCATCTCCCTGGTCTCTTCACCTGCCCACTCAGGCCCTGTTCCGGCTTCAGTTTCCAGGTCACCTTCGTCTGGGGTGGAGGTCCAGTGAGCCGCCCCCGTGGAGCTTTCTTTCCTCCATTGATTCATTCGATTATCAAGCATTTATTGAGTGCTTACTGTGTGCCAAGTCCCATGCTAGGGACATCGCAGTGAACAAAAGATAAACCCCTGCCTTCCTGGAGCTGTCGTTGGAATGGGGGAGACTGGACGGAAGTGGATACACAATGTCCTGGTCCAGGCGCTCAGCACGTGCCCAGGCAAAGGGACGGAGGTCGGAGGTCGGAGGGCAGTTCTGGGGAGGGAGCCTCTCTGAGGGGTGACCCCCAAGTGTGAGGAGGAGCCATGGGGCCCAGAGCTTGGCGGGTAGACAGTTCCAGGTGAAGGGCCCAGCAGGAGCAAATGCCCTGGGTGGCCAAATGCATGTCACATTGTCACATTGTCACAGGTCCACAGCACATGCTGAGTAATAGGCACTCTGTGAATAGATGGAGAAATGGACACACGGACAAGCCTGTGGCACTGGCATCCCCCTCTCTTGGCCCAGTTGTCCCCACCAGGGCCAGGATGAAGGGACAGGACACTGCCTAGCCCAAGGCAGTGGCTCAGCCAGCTCCAGGGTCCTCTGAGCGGCGCACTGCCCAGATAGGGGTCTTCCCTCCCCACTGAGCAGGAGCTGAGGCCTGGTGGCCGTGCCCCAGCCATTTGCAATATAAGGGACACCTCCCCTGGCCCAGTCCGAGTCCCAGGTTCTCCTGGGTCACCCTGACCTAGTGACCGGACCACTCTGAACCTCAGGTGGGGCCACCATCTCCCTAGGCAGGTCCTGCCCCTCTCACCACCTAGTGGCTCTGGCATCTAAGCCAAGATTTCCTCGGAATGTAATTATTTTTCTTCCCAGATAATTCAGGCCAGAAGACTGGGCCAGCCACTTCCGGCCATGCTGACTTTGCTGCCCTCCCCCTCCCCCGGCCCTTTGCTTCACAAACTTGACACTGCGGTCAGAGGCCTAAAGCCAGACCCGGAAGCCCCCTGGCTGCCCCCTCCTGCCCTGTCCCACTGATGTGCACCCTGCTCTGGGAACCTGACTGTAAACAACAGGACCCTCGGCTGCCCCTTTCCCACAAACCCCTGCTCAGAACATGCTGACCCAGCTGTGGCATCCAAAGAGCACTGCACTCTACAGTTTACAAGGTGATTCCAAATCACAGGGCTTCCCATTTAACCCAGGGACATGTCGGCATCCACACCTTCAGAGTCTCACGGTCCACAAAGATTTAATGAGCAGCTACTGCGTTGCTGGGACACAGCCAGGAACAAAACAGGCAGAAACCTGCCCTTGTGAAGTGGGCATTCAGGGCTGGTGTGGGCAGGGGAGGAGGGGTAGGGAGAGATAATAAACAAATGAAAAGCTAAATTCTGGGATGGTGATAAATACTATAAAGGAAAATAAAACAGGAAGGGGGTGGGGGATGGGGTGGGGCAGGGGTGCCCCTGAAAATGGAGCAGGGGCAGGGAGCCCTGATGCTTGAGACTGGGGCATTTGAACAAAGCCCTGGAGGAGGTAAGGGAGCAAGTCATGCAGACACCTGGGGGAAGAATGTCTCAGACAGAAGAAAGGCCAATGCAAAGGCCCTGAGGCAGGAGCATGCCTGATTTGTTCGAGAAACAGCCAGGAGGCCAGTGGGGCTGCAGCAGAGTAGGAGGGGGAAGAGGATTTGGACCGGGGTCGGGGGGACCTTGCAGGACAGATGTGACTCAGGTTTTCACAGAGTCCCTCTAGCTTCATGCAGAGAACAGACCATGGGGGTGAGGGTGGAAGCAGGGGACCAGGGAGGTGACTGCGGTAGACCAGGGGGCAGAGGATGGGGCTGGCCCAGGGGTTCCCAGGAGAGGTGAGAAGAAGTGGTCAGGTGGACATCATATTTCTTTGATTCTGGCATGCACATTTTTCTCATGACCTCTCAAATGCAATGACATGCAGTCAGTTAAGCCCACAGAACTCACTAGTGGGGTGGATGTGGGGGGTGAAGGGGGGAGGAGTTAGGGGACCCCCTGGTCTGGCCTGAGCCAGGTGGAGCTCAGGTAGAGCCAGTTTTGGGGGGGCCATCTGGTGCTGGGTGGGAGTGTATTAAACTATGATGCCTGTAAGAGCCCCAGATGGAGGGACCAAAGAGGCTGGCCAGTCCAGAGTGACCTGGCAACAGGCACCAGAGTAGCCCTGGAGTCTGAGCTCCTATAGGAGGGTATGGATGCAAAGAGAAAGGGAGGGAGGTGGGAGGATTGCTTGAGGTCAGGAGTTCGAGGCCAGCCTGAGCAAGAGCAAGACCCTGTCTCTACTAAAAATAGAAAAATTATCTGGGTGTGGGGGCGAGCCTGTAGCCCCAGGTACTTGGGAGGCTGAGGCAGGAGGATCACTTGAGCCCAGGACTTGGAGGCTGCAGTGAGCTGTAATGACGCCACTGCACTGCAGCCTGGGCAACAGAGTAAGAGACCCTGTCTCAAAAAAAAAAAAAAAAAGAAAGAAAGAAAGAAAGCAAACAAGCGAAAGGGAGGCCTGCATTAGGAAAAGCTCTCCCCTCCCAAAAGCATGGCCCACCTGGGTGAGGACCTGGGAGTCATCACTCTCCCACCTCCCCTGTGGGCAGTGGCAGAGAGCACGGCAAGGACTGGACCCCGGCCCCACTCAGGCCTCTGCTGCATGGCCCTAGAGTCTTCTGACGCCAGCAGGATGAAACAGGCCCAGAGAGGCTGAGTGACTTGCCCAAGATCACACAGCTTTGAGCCACAAAGTGGGATTTGACTCTGATCATCGTGACATCGAGCCAGTGGCCTCAGTTGCCCACCCCTATGCACCACGATGATTAATCAGCTACTTCCAGCCTGGTGAGGTCAACTGAGGTCAGAGTTACTCACCCTAATGAGGTGCCTGATGTGCTTCACACCCACTGTCTCACTTTTCTCCCAACCATCCTACGGTGGTGTCAGTGCCCCCATTTCACAAATAAGGACGGTGAGGCTCCGAGAGTTTCCATCACCAGCTCAGGGTGACCTCCCAGAGCTGGGACCTGAGCCCAGGACTGCCAGGGTCCAGCACACAGTACCATCTGCATCTAGAGCTCTGGCCCGGGGCAGGTGATGTGAGGCCAGCTGAGAACGCCAGCTGCGACCCAGCCAGCGTCCTCTCTGTGCTGAGCACAATACGAGATAATTCACCGACTCTCTCCACAGCGCATGCACCCCATCCAAAAGAGGAAACTGAGGCCTAAAGGACTTGCCAGAGGAGGTCTGCTGGCCCCTGCACTGACCCCACCTTCCCAAAGGCCCTGACGGGGTGGTGGAAGAGGCCAGGCGATGCTGGGTGACCCTGAGGTTCAGAGAGGACGCCATTTGCCCAAAGACACACAGCTGGCGAGTGATCCGTGGGGCATTGTGGGGTGAGGGACTCGGGATTATCTGCTCCCAGTGGGGCGGCCGGCCAGACACAGCTGCTGCAGTCCCGGCCCTGGAGGGTCCTGGAGACAGGTGTGGGGGTCCTTGCGTCTAGGGGAGCAGCTGCCGCTGCGCGTGCATGTGTAGTTGTGTGTGTGTGTGTGTGTGTGTGTGTGTGTGTAGTTGGGGAAAACCCCCAGCGGAAAACACTCCAGCATTTCAACCCCAACATTTCTGGTTGTCTCACTGTGGAGCTGCTGCTGGCATCTGGTGGCAGGAGCCAAGGGTCCTGCGGTACACCCTGCGGTGTGCGGGACAGCGCCCCACGCAGAGTTGTTGGGTCCAGCGTGGGGCCGAAGTTGACAGCCCTGCTCTCCCTGTGTGAGTGTGGGGGCTTTCCTTCCCCCGGCCTGTTCGTGTTTCCTGCAGGGAAGTGATGCAGAGCGTGGACTGAGCAGCCAGAGGGACGGGGGCTCCAGTCCTGGCCCTGCTCTCACCGGCTGTGTGCCCTGGGTAAGTGTCCTGACGTCTCTGATCACGGCTTTCATGACTTCAGCCTGGGGGGCGCTGTGGGGAGATTCAGTGAGACGGGGCCTGCAAGGGTGTGCTCAGAGCAAGCCCTCACCGCAGGAGAAGCTGACGTTCATGTGGATGGGAAGAATAGTAGTGACAGTGTCAGGGACTCAGCGCGGCAATGCCCAGGGGCAGCCCAGCACGTCAGGTAAAGTCACTCTGGTCACCTCACCACAGCCCTTTGGGGGAATGACTGTTATTATCCCCACTTGACAGACAAGGAAATGGAGGCACAGAGAGGTTAGGCAACTTGCCCAACGTCACACAGTGAGGGAGTGGCAAAGCAGAGGTGGCAACCTGGCTTCACGGCCCGCGTCCCCACACTCCCACCGTTGGGTGCCT
Organism: Varecia variegata; assembly: GCA_028533085.1. NCBI lineage: Eukaryota > Metazoa > Chordata > Mammalia > Primates > Lemuridae > Varecia > Varecia variegata. The sequence continues at coordinate 199,793,017 of CM052436.1, read as the reverse complement.
CACGGCCTCTAACACCAGGTAAAGGGGGTTTCAGCGCGTTTTTCCCACTTGTCTTCTCTCAAACTTGGACATTTTTTTCCTAAAGTCTCTTTTGGCATTCAGATTGTTGCTAAAGTGACAGGTGCCCCCTGTCCCCAGTCACTACCCTCCTGCCCGGGGCCTGGACACCCTGCCAAGAGCCCCCGTTTATGGCGGGCTCCCCAGGGAGGGGCCAAGACAGCCCTGAACTTCACGCCCCCTCCTGCCCCGAGCTGACTTCAAAACCCCAGTGTCCTAAGCCCCGCTTTGGTTCCAGTCATTTTATGGCATGAAATCCAAGCCTTGGTCCCTCCAAGGGTGTCGAGCTGCTCGGGGGCTGGGGGGCCTTTGAGGCCACCAGATGGGCCGTGGGACAGGGCTCAGGGCTTGGAAAGGGTCCCAGCTGGGAAAGTGCAGTCCCTCCCTGAGGGTTCCTGGCCGTGTCCTGGAGAGGGGACGCCAGGCCCACTTCCCTTAGCAAGCCCCCTCTAGGTGCCAGGTGCTCCGCCAGCCTGCGTTGACTTCCAGCCTCCACATGGCTTCTGCAAAGCCAGGTGACTTTCCCCCAATTACAGATGGGGAAACTGAGGCTCAGCAAGGAATAGTCGCTCACCCCAAGTTATTCAACACAGAGCCGGGATTCAGGCTCTTTTCCCTGCATCCTGCTGCCTCCCAACTTCCAGAGCCACAGCAAGAGAGACTAAGGGTAGGTAGGTGGAGAACTTCCTTCCCACTGCCTGGGCTCTGGGCTGTAACTGAAGGTGATGAGAGTCCCTTGGGTGGACTGGGGCTCATCTCCAGGATTCGGAGATGAGCACTGGCTGTAACTTATCTGAAAGGCACTGAGAGAGGAGAGATCCCCCAAAATCTCAGCGCCGGGTGCCCAAGCTGAGTGTGGGCATGGGCTTCTGGGGTTGGGGGTGTTCTATAGAACCTGATTTCCTGGTCACCTCGAAAGGCTGGGCCCTTGTCAGCGTCTCATACCCGCCCCTGTCACCAGCTAGGCCACATGTGCTCCCCCACCACGGCCTGAGCAAGAGCCCAAATGCAACCCGGCCAGGTCCCAGCCTAGGCCCTGCCATGGTCCCATGGCCCTTGGGATGAGGCAAACGCCTGACCACACACGGCAGCCCTGCCCGCCCACGGAGGCTCGCGGTTCACTCCTTTGCGCACTCGGTCATTCGCGTATTTATTCACACAAGAGCTGTGTGGGTTTCTAGGGCTGCCACAAACTTGGTGGCTTGTGAAAAGAGAAATGCATCCTTCCCCAGTTCTGGAGGCTGCGCTCCCACTGACAGCGCTAGGGAAGGGTCCTGCTTGGACTCTTCCAGGTCCTGGTGGCTCCCAGTGTTCCTGGGCATTCCTTGACCCGTAGCTGTGTCGCTCCGATCTCAGCCTGTCTTCCTGTGGCCTCCTCCCTGTGTGTCTCTGTGTCCTCTCCTCTTCTACTTTTTTCTTTGTTTAGAGACAGGGTCTCACTCTGTCACCCAGGCTGGAGTGCAGTGGCACAATTATAGCTCACTGCAGCCTTGAACTCCTCGGCTCAAGCGATGCTCCTGCCTCAGCCTCTTAAGTAGCTGGGACTACAGGCACATGCCACCATGCCCGGCTAATTAAAAAAAAAAAAATTTGTAGAGATGGGGTCTTGCTATGTTACCCAGGCTGGTCTCAAACTCCTGGCCTCAAGCAATCCTCCCACCTCAGCCTCCCAAAGTGCTGGGAGCCACCAGCACCTGGCCTCTCTCCTCTTCTTATAAGGGCACCAGTCATTGGCCTCCGGGCCCACCCTACCTCCAGGATGGTCTTATCTCAAGATCTTTAAGTAATTAATCTGCAAAGACCCTGTTTCCAAATGCAGTCACATTCTGAGGTTTTACGTGGACATAAATTTTAGGGGAACAAAATTCAACCCACTACAAGTGCCTACTGTGTGCTCAGGCCCTGGGGACAGAGTGGAGAACAAGGCAGACAGGACAGGCTCTGTCCTCACAGAGTTCCAGTTCAGGGGTGGGGCGGGGGTGGGGCGGGGACAGAAACAGGTAATGACGAAACGATGCTTTGATTACGTCTGCAGTAAGGTCCACCGAGACCCGTCGGACACAGGGACTCACAGGGCAAGAGGCCTCACCTTCAGCTGGGCTGGGCTGGTGACCGCCCGCCTCGCCCAGGCCTATGCAGTGGCCTCCCCCGGCCCCGAAGTCCCCTCTTCCGTGTCCTGAGGCCTCAGCTCAGGACTCGCCTCCTCCTGGGAGCCTCCCCTGACCTCACAGGCTGCACCAGGTGCCTCCCGCGGGGCTCCCAAGGCCCCCTGAACTTCCTCCCGGCACCAGTACACGACACGGTAGGGCTGCATTTGTTTCTTACTTGGGAGTCCTTTCTGGTTTTTATTCATAAAAGGAATGCTTTCTGTAAACAAATAAATAAAATGCATTGACATGAAAGGGCTTGCAGTTTCTTCCCTCCTTAAAACCACTGTCTGGAAATGACCTCTCTCGGCAAGTAGAGGCACTCCGTATAGTCACTGGTACACAGTAGGTGCTCCATAAGTGTTCGAATGCATGAGAGGCCAGTGCTGGGCCCTGGGGATGATGAAGTCACCACCTCTGGCCCCTAGGAATTCACTAGGGTACAATCGCTACACTGCTCAGCCCAGAGTGGGGTATACAGTCAGCGGTGTATAAATGCTTGTGGTGGGCCAGGCGCGGTGACTCACGCCTGTAATCCTAGCACTCTGGGAGGCCGAGGCGGGTGGATCGCTCAAGGTCAGGAGTTCGAGACCAGCCTGAGCAAGAGTGAGACCCCCCGTCTTTACTAAAAATAGAAAGAAATTATCTGGCCAACTAAAATATATATATACAAAAAATTAGCCGGGCATGGTGGCACATGCCTGTAGTCCCAGCTACTCGGGAGGCTGAGGCAGAAGGATCGCTTAAGCCCAGGAGTTTGAGGTTGCTGTGAGCTAGGCTGACGCCACGGCACTCACTCTAGCCCGGGCAACAAAGCGAGACTCTGTCTCAAAAAAAAAAATAAATGCTTGTGGTGGCTGGGGAGTTGCCCTTGGGGTCCCCTCTATCTTTGCTACTGTCCCTGGTGAGGGGAGCCCTTGGCGCAGCCAGGGCCGGAGCCTGGGTGGGGTGGGCCCGGAGGCTGGTGGTGGCGTGGGTCGAGCTGGGGCCAAGCTGCAGGGATTCGGGGATCCCGACACCACAGCTGACTGTCCCTGTGCCTCTGTTACCCGGTCAGCCGAACTGCTGGTGGGACAATACACGGACACAAACTTGGGGGAGGGCACGTTAGCAACAGCTCCCAGAAGAGGAAAGGCACCTACTCCTTCTAAGAATGAATCATCAGTCTAGAAAATACCTGTCTGAGTCCTCCAAGACATGGACACAGGCATCTGGGGGCAGTGTGGTCCCCGGGCAGCAACCTCCGTGCTCATCACGGGCCTGGAAAATGCGCGCCATGGAGTGCTATGTGCCGTGAACAGGGCCGGGCCGCAGGGAGAGCGGGGCAGCTGCTGAGCGAGGAGCGGGTGCAGGGCGGCACACACTCTGGTACTATTTGTAAAAACAAAAGAGGAAAAGAGACTATATGTGAATTTACTTGTGGGCCCTCAGACAAGCTCTAGAAAGTATCAGAAGCCACTGTTAACAGGAGTAGAGCTGGAGTCTGGAGCAGGAGGGAGTCATCATTTTTTGCTTTTTTCCCCAGTTATTACTTATTACTACAAAATAGTTCAGGCTAATGAAGCCAATATAAAGAATAGCATCTCCCAATCTTCAACCTAAGAAAGAAAATACCTGGAGGCCAGGTACAGTAGCTCATGCCTGTAATCCTAGCATTTTGGGAGGCCAAGGTAGGAGGATCGCTTGAGGCCAGGAGTTCAAGACCAGCCTGGGCAACACAGTGAGACCCCCGTCTCTACCAAAAAAAAAAAAGTTTTTTAAATACTGTGGAGAGAACAGAGCCCCTGTGAACCCTCCCCAGTTCCTTTCCTCCCCACAGAAGGGTCTGGCATTCTGAATCAGGGGTTTGTCCTCCCGCGGGTGTCGTCACTTTGCCTACTCACCGAGCACCCTGAATTTTGTTGAGTTTTGCACTTTTCTGCGGTGTGGGTTACCTCTCCCCACAGGGATGTAGAAAAAGAAATTTGAAAAGGAGGTTTCTTGCACTGTCAGCCTCCAGACTGCTCCTGCAGCTTCAGGTTCCTAGCAAGGGGGCCGCCCCTCGCCTGGGCCCCCGGGGACCCGAAGAACAGAGGCCGTGGGGCAGATGAAGACCCTGCACAAAAGCCCAAGCGCAGCCAGCCTGGCTTCTGCAGGCCCGGGGCTCGGAGCCAGCAGGCTGGAGCCAGGCGGCCTCCCGGGCCTCCTCACAGCCGCTTTTGATAAAGCCCCTCTGTGCATGGGGCCGGGCCCGGCCGGCTGGAGCCAGCTCACATCTGGAGGCCAGCACAGGCCCGGGGCAGCCGGCGCGGCTGACAGCGGCGCCACCCTGAGCCACACGCCGGCCCTGGGTAAACACGCCTGCGCCCACCCAGCCGCTCACCTTTCGCCCACAAGGCTGCCTTTCTTCTCGGACCCAGGCCGGGCCGCCACGAACATTCCTCCCTGGCACAGGGCAGAACGCCTGCTGACCTCAAGGCTGGGCGAGGAAGAAGAGGGGCTTGGGAAAGCACCTACTGCGTGCCAGGCAGGCACCCACCGCTTGTCAGGCTCACTGCTGCCCGGGGAGCGGGGGCACGGGGGGAGAGAGGGTGCTCTGGGGCCAGGAGCCCTGGGTTCCAATCCCAGCTCCAGCTGTGAGCCTCTCCGAGCCTCAGTTTCCTCCTCTGTAAAATTCGAATAGTAATGGCCGCACTCTCAGATGGTTATAGAATATTAAAGAATTTCTTATTAATATAAGTAAATTGCTTGGAGGACGCCAAGGCCTTAGTGCTCCACACCGTGACCGCTCAGTCCCTCGCTTAGCAAAGCTTCGCTGAGGCTACTCTGCCTCCTGTTGACATGGGGGGGGGTCCTTCCTCCTGTGCCAGGACGCCGGCTCTGTGGCTGGTGGGCGGGGCAGGAGAAGTGGCCAGGTCTCCGTCTCCAGGCCAGGTTCTGTGTGACCGTGGGGGGCAGCTCCAGGGGCGCACCGGCTCTGTCTTTTCCTGGCAGTGGGACCCTCAACACATCCTGCCGCTTCCTTGGCCCTCTGGTTTCCTTATCGGCAGGGGGTGGGGGACTGATAGCCCTGGGTACAGTTACCTCCCTGACCCTCTGTGTGCTCCCTTGTGGAGGGGACAACAGAGTCAGGTATCAGTTGTGTCAGGTGTTGGGGAGACTCTGCGAGAGGGGCCATGGACAGAGCACAGTGCCTGGCACGAAGGGAGAGGTCTGAGTAGAAATCAGGGTGGCTTCCTGGAGGAAGCAATTATGCTCCCAGCTGGGAGGAGGAGCAGGAATGGGAGGAGATTGAGGAATAGGGAGACAGAGGGTGTCCTGAGCGCCTGCGCTGGGCGTAGCTGGCACAGGGCAAGCGGTTCTCCGGAGCCACATCATTGACTCTTCCAGCCATCCTACGAGCTCCGTACTCTAGCCATCCCACTTTATAGATGAGGAAACTGAGGCCCAGTGAGCAGAATTTATTCACTCAAGGAGTAAAAGTCAGAGTTTGAAGCCAGCAGGCAATGATTCCTCCTTCCCTTCCTTCCCTGGGTCTTTATGGTGTCTGCACTGTGTGCTGGATTCACAGAGATGAAGCAATCTCCACGTCGACCCTCGAAGAGCCCCTCCTCACATCTGTCCACCACCCACCTTGACCCACCCCTTACCCCTTCTGGGCCTCAGTTTCCCCTCTCTGAGCAATGGGTTCAACCTCTCCCACCCCTTCTGGCCCAGCGTCCCTAACTCAGGGCAATGTGGAGGCGCGGCAGCCGAGGCCGGCTGGCGAGGTGGGGGTCCTCCACCTGCTGCCACCCCCCAGTCCCTCGTGAACCTGCTCGCCAGGCTGGAGCCAGCCGCCATCTGGAGCGACGGGCTGTTTATGGAGCCAGGCGGCGGCGGCCCTGGCCCTGACCCGGCCAATCTGGAAGCGATTAGCGGCTGGGGCTGGGGAGCATTTGGAGTTCTCATCAGTCGGCCGGGACCCCCCCAGCCCCCACAGCCCTTGCAGCCTGGAGCCAAGGCCGCTCTGGGGGTCTCCAAGGAGCCCCCTTTCTTGCAGGGCACTCCAGCTCGGACCTGCTCCAAGGCCGGGAGCGCAGAACACCAGCAGCATCGCAGGGAGACTGGGCCACACACAGGCCAGGACGCGGGGGCGGGGAGGGGGTGGGGCCCATCCAGGCCTCCCCTAAGGAAGGAAACCTTGCAGAATCTCTTTCTGGAGGGTTTGGGTTTGAATATGCATGTAAGTGCGCAGAAAAAAGAACAACTCAAACAGCAGAGAAGGAGATAACTGTTAGGGAGCGAAAAGTTGGTGTCCGTCCTCCTCCCGCCCCCCACCGTTTCCCACTCCCTCCACCTGGCAGAGCCACTGCCGCCAACTTCTTGGGTCTCGGGAGATGGTGTGAGCATCTGCGCACGAATCTATGTAGCTATTCTTTCAACCTTTTTCTACAAGCAGCGGCTCACTTTAACTTCTGCCCGCTCCTTCCTTTTCTCTCCCTTGGGGGATCCACACGTTCTCTATGACTCCTACTGCTGCCGCCAATAACGACGATGTCAGTAATAATAATATAGCAACAGCAAAGATTTCTACCGGGCTTACTCTGCGTGGGACACAGCTCTACGTGCTCTACACGGAGTCACTCATTAATCACAGGGTGACGTGATCCTGTCAGAGGGTTCTATTATTGTCATCGTCCCCATTTTGTAGATGAGGAAATAGAAGCACAGAGACACCAGGCACCTGCCCAGTGGCACACAGCAGTGACTGGCAGAACTGACATTCAGGCCCAGGCTGTCCGGCTCCTGCTCTGTGTTCTGAAACTCAGCAACATTTTGTCTCTCTTGAGACTCCAGAATATTCTGCTGCCTGGACAGATCCTGGTGGGTCTGACAAGGCCTCGGGTGATGCATGGTGGGTTGTTTTCATCTTGGGCTGGTGGGAACTGTGTGAGAACACCAGGGTAGGACGTCATCATGGGAGTGGGGGTGGGGCTCCGTTCCCAGAAGGGTCCTGGCTGGTCACAGGACTGAGCAGCCCTTGGGCCGAGGACTTTTGCCCAACTGCTGTCCTCGGGGAGGTGCTGCTGACGCCTGATCCAGGCCCCCACGAGGAGGGAGGAAGCCTCAGCTACCACATCCTGGGCCTGTTGCCAGGGAACTCAGGCCTGGCCCAGCACGTCAGGGTTTGCAGCTCCCTCCATCTGGTGGGTGGACAGGACTCCAGTGTCCCCTCTGTTCTTCCCACTCCCAGTCTCGCCCCTCCAGTCCCTGCTCCCACTGCAGCCAGGGCAAACCTCATAAAGCCTAAATGGGGCCAGGCACCATGGCTCACACCTGTCTGTAATCCCTGCACTTGGGGAGGCTGAGGTGGGAGGATTACTTGAGGCCAGGAGTTCAAGATCAACCTGGCGGCCAGGCGCAGTGGCTCACGCCTGTAATCCTAGCACTCTGGGAGGCCGAGACGGGAGGATCGCTCAAGGTCAGGAGTTCGAGACCAGCCTGAGCAAGAGCGAGACCCTGTCTCTACTAAAAATAGAAAGAAATTATCTGGACAACTAAAAGTATATATATAGAAAAAAATTAGCCAGGCATGGTGGTGCATGCCTATAGTTCTAGCTACTTGGAAGGCTGAGGCAGGAGGATCACTTGAGCCCAGGAGTTTGAGGTTGCTGTGAGCTAGGCTGACGCCATGGCACTCTAGCCTGGGCAACAGAGCCAGATTCTGTCTCAAAAATAAATAAATAAATAAAAATTAAAAAAAAAAAAACAAGATCAACCTGGGCAACATAGCAAGTCGTTACTACAGAAAAATT
>CM052436.1:199764956-199784536 GCA_028533085.1 Varecia variegata | reverse complement strand
GTCCAGAGGCCACTTCCTCAAAAGCTTCAGTTCCCCCAAGATCCGGGGTGGTGGAGGCTCCAGGGCCAGTCACTGTGTACCCAAACAGGGGCTGGAGAGAACCCAGGTTCCCAGTATCCAACTGCCCCATCATACAGATAAAGAAACTGAAGTCCAGGGAGGGCAAGGCACCTGTCCAAGGTCACACAGCTAGAGAAGCAGGCAGCTTGGAGCTGAACCCACACACAGATATAGGAGGATGCACAACACCACACAAGGACACACACACGCAGGCACCTACATCACAGACACACACGTACCCACCATCCAAAGCCACCCCTGCTGGCCCCATACTCCCAGCCACACCGTGGAGAGCTCTGTCCCTCCTGTTCCCTCCCACCTGGCATCTGCCTCCTTCAGGAAGCCCCCTGATGTCCCCATGACACCCTCCCTGGACGGCACATGGCCTGCCTGCCTGACATTACCCCACGTCCCTCCCCGCCCTCCACTCCCCCAGCAGTGGGTACCTGGGCTGTGCTGCCTGATGACCAGCCCCATGGGGCGTGTTGAGAGGTCAGGGCCAGAACCAACCACCCGCGAACAAAGCCCGGCTCTGCCCATCCTGCCCTTCACATCTCTGTGCCTCGGTTTCCCCATCTGTGAAATGGGAACAACATCCTTGCTGCGAGTGTGGATGAGCTGATTCCTGTAAAGCCTCAGCAAAGGGCCCTTAGTATCCTTGTTAATACCGCCGTGGAGGCGTTTCCAGTTCTTTCACCCAATATCCTCTGGGCTTCCCCTGCTGGACTTCTGTGCTCCCCGTGGACAGGGACAGTGTCTGTCTCATTCCTCATTGATCCAGCTCAGGCAATGGCAATGGAATGAATGAAAGAATACATGAAGGAATGAACGAAGGAATGAATGAACCAGCCCCAGGCCCTGTTACAGTGACCTGACTCAGGAAGGCAGCAGGAGGACAGGTTGGCAGGATCGGGCCTCAGACGGCAAAGGCCCGGGCCAGACGCCGCAGACACGTCTCAGGTGGTCGGGTTTGCTGCTAACCTGGTGGGGAAGGAAAAATGTCCTGGAAATCCTTCAATTGCTCAAATGCACCGAAGACATGTGCTCCCCTCGCATCCTTCCCCTGCCCCCTCGGCGATCTGCTGCAGCCACACTGGCCTCCTGGCCATTCCTTGAACCCACGGGGGCACATTCCGGCCCCACGGTCTTTGTCCCTGCTGTCCCCACTGCCCAGAGTTCTCTTCTCCACCCCTCGATATTTGCCTCCCTCCCTCACCTCCTTCATGTCTCTGCTCAAGGCCGTGGTCTTGTCCATGAGGCCATTCCTGACCCTACCGCTGCATCCAGCTGCCCCTCTGGCTTTATCCTGTGACTTCTTGCTGCTGTTCCCAGCTCTCCCTCGGCCCGACGCTGGTCTTTTGCTTGTCGCTAGTCTCCCATGAGCTCCCTGGGGCAGGGGTCCCGTTTTACCCAAAGTTGTAACTCCAGCATCTAGAACACCGCCTGGCACATAGTAAGTGGTTAATAAACATCTGTTGAATGAATAAATCAACACAATAGCATAGAAAGGAATGGAAGGCTCTAGAACAGACCAGAACATACAATAGAACAGAAAGAATACAGTGGAATAGACATGCTACACCATGACAGCCCAGCACAACCCAGGAAAACCAGACTGACACTCCAGACTTCAACAGAATTGACAGAACAGCCAGGAACCCCATCCTAAAACTGTGATACGACCCCAGCGGCCACCATGGGGCCAGTGGCCGAGCTGCATCTGGGCCGGGGTTGTCCCCTCCCCCAGCAGACTGGCCCAGCTACCCTGGTCCAAGGGCTCTTCCGCCCACTCTGTCCCTGTTCCTGCCCAGCTGGACAGGTCAGGGGTGGTTTCTGGTCTGGGCACCCGGGCTCTGGCTCCTGTCTGGGGTGATTCCTGCTGAGTCACTGGCCATGGCTCCAGCCAGGATCCCATGGCCTGACTGTGTTGGGGGGGACAGTGGCTGGGGGATGACACACTGAGTCTACGTGTGCGCATGGCTGGGGGTGGTGCTGGGCTGGCCACAGGCTGCTTCTCCCCTCACTAGTAGCTTCTGCTCACCGTTCCCATCGTCCAATGGTGACAGAGAATCTCTCTTCCCACTGGCCACCTCCCGGGTTGACCAAGGCCCTGGCTAGACGGATGATTATGAAAAAGAGGGAGGAAGAGAAGGAGGGAAAACTGAGGGACCCTCCCTGCAGGAAACCCGCCATGGGGGAGGCTGACCAGCAAGAAGTTGCCCCTGCCCAGCGCAAACCTGGGCCTGTCCTTGGGAGCCCAACCGGCCTCATCCCAGGGCAGGGGAAGGCGGGAGGACCTGCCTGTCTGCCTGGAAGGTTTGGGGGACACTGACCCCAATTTGAACATTATCCTGGCACCTCTCTCTCCCTTAGCCCTCAACCCAATCCCTCGCTGTGACAGGTCAATTCTCCTCCAAACCTACCTGGAATCTGACCGTGTCTCACCTCCTCTGGAGCACTCTGCCCAGCACCCTCCAGGGGCTGTTCCTCACTAGAGGAGGCAAAGGCCGAATCCTGCCTGTCCCCAGCTGGATCTGCCTTCCTTGTTCCCTCACTAGCCTCAGCGCCTCACCTGGCCCACCCTGCCCTCACCACTCTGGCCTCCTGGCTGCTCCCTGGTTATGCAGCCATATCCCTGCCTCAGGGCCTTTGCACTTGCTGCGCCCTCTGCCTGGAACTCTCTTTCCATAGGTACTCACACAGCTCCCTCCCTTACTTCCTTCCAATCTTTGCCAGGCATTGCTTCCTGAGAGACGCCTTCCTTAACCACCCCCAACATGGCAACCATTCCCTCTGGCGTCCTGACTCCCCCAGCTGCGCTCACTTCTTCCCTGCTGACCCTTGTCACAGCACATTGTGCTACTATGCACTGTGCGGTCTCCCTTCACAGGATAACAGCTCCCTGAGGGCAGACAGGTTGTCTGCTCCGTTCACTGCTTCATCCCACGCGCCCGAAGCAGGGCCCAGCCCACAGCAGGTGCTCCATACGTTTTGGGCAAATGAATGATGGATGAGCTGGAGGAATTGGGAGGGGAGCAGGAAGAGCACACTTGGAAGCTTCTCTGAAGAGGTGACATTTAAGCTGAAGTCTGAGGCTGAGAGTCAGTCCCTCGAAATGTTCCAGGCAGAAGACACAGCAAGTTCAAAGGCTGTGAGGCTGGAACCTGATGGACAAACTCAAGTAGAAAGAAGGTGGTGAAGCTGAGTGCAGCGTGTGTGCACGTGGCCGGTGGGGAGGGTAGGAAATTGTGGGGATTGAGCTTGCAGCCTGTAACCCAGGGAGTGCAAGCACCCTGCTCTGACACCCCAGGACCCTCTTGGTGTCTGATGAGCTCCTAACAGGTGGTTTTCTGTCTGTCCCACCCAGCAATGGCTACAACTGGTGTCTCTACTCTCCACCCCCTCCAACTCCCTCTCCCCTCCCTCCAACCACCTCCCCGCTTTCCCGCCTGGCCTGGCAGCGCCAGGAAAATGTGACTCAGGAGTCTGGCCGGCTCAGGCCTCCCTCCCCTAGTGTCCGGGCCGCTGGGCCGGAGCCAGCCTTGGCCTCATGTCCAACCTCCCATCTAACGTTGCACTGGCCGACCAGGAGCGGCCCCGGCGCGGCACACACTCCATGTGGATTCTTACTGGGGCAGCGGCCCGGGGAAGAAAGAGCAGCAGCCGAATCATACAAATCCCCCCTTCCCAACTGGAGGGCATGGTTTCCTCATTTCCAGGGGAGGCTCAGAGAGGCTGCGACACTTGTCACACAGCTCTGGCCCCCTGGTGCTGGCAGTGGCAGTGCCCGGTTGGCAAGTCCAGAACAGGGCGCTGGGTGGGGTGGAGCCTTCACCAGTGTAGACAGACCACACGCTTCCCCAGGGACCTCCCAGGCAGGAGGGACCCTGGGCTACAGACCTAGCCTTGGACCCTAACACCCCCCAGCCCCAGAGCTGGGGTCTCCTTTCTCTCACTAACCCCCAACCCACATACCAAGAAAGAACCAGGCCAAGAGTCCAGGAAGGAAAATACCCAGCAAAGGGACACAGAGCACTTCCTGGGGACCTGCACCCTCTCCCCATTCCCTCCACCAGCAACCCCCCAATCACCAGTGACCTCAGCTGCACACGGTCACTTCATCCTGCAGAACGTTAAACAACATTTTTCCAGCCTTCCCTGAGAAAGACTCCTGGGGGTTCAGAAGGTGGGTCCCATCCGGCTCCTGCCACCGAGCAGCCACTGCTCAGCTGTTCCACCCTGGGCAAGTGTCTCCACCTCTCTGGGCCTCAGTTTCCCATCTGCACTGTGGGGTGTATAGTAGCACACAGCCTTCTAGGGTGGTTTTGTGTGTTGACCGCGTCAGTGCACTGCTCGGCACACAGCACGGAAAGTGCTGCCTTTGTTCTCCCCACGCCCCGAGTCTATGCCGAGCCTCAGCAAGGAGTCCTGGGGACCCCTGCCCTGTGCCACGTTAACAGCCTGCCCGTGGAACTTGTCCGTCACCCGTCCCTCCTGTCACACTCACTCATCCAGGTTAGATTCTATTCTCTGGCATGCACTAAATAGGCCACACTTGTTATTATTTCTGGCCTCAAACGCAGTGTGGTTCTGGCAAATTAATGGGACCGGGCTACTTTTCCCTCTGACGAGGTGGTGTCCCAGCATTTCTGGAAAACTGTGCGCTGTTTTCCCATCAGGAGCATCCAGTCGTAACATGGCCGGGGACTTTCGAGGCAGACACCAGCTCTACTCCCGGGCTGTCCGCCCCTCCAGCTCCGGAGGGGAGATGCTGGGGGCTCCTGACCCCTTCCTGGCTAAGCCCCAGTCCCACCCAGACCAAGAGCAAGGGATCCCTGTGTCAGCAAAGGACAGTAACGACACCGACAGTGAGAGCAGCAGGGCAGCTTCTTATTTTATCCTCATAACCCGTTTGAGGGAGTTTCTTTCCTTCGCACCATTTAATGGGGAAACAGAGGCCCAGAGAGGTGAACCAGCTTGACCAACGTCACACAGCCAGGAAGGGGGACTAGGGGATTGGAAATCAAACATGCTGGGTGGAGAAACCCTGACTTTTACATCTTTCCTCAGCTTTCTCTGTAGGTAGCAACTCAAGAGGCTACGTGGACTGAAGACACCCTTGTCCTCACTCTCTCGCTCTCCCCCCTTCTCAGCTTGGGTTCAAGGTGCTTCTGAATCCAACAGACTGAGCATCTTCACTTCTTACCAGTATGACTTTGGCTCATGAACTCCACTTTCTAAGCCTCAGTTTCTTCATCTGCAGAATGGGGCAATGTGGAGCCTCTCTCATTGGCTCGTTGTGAGAATTCCCCAAGATTATGAGTGCTTTTAAAGATGCTTAGTGGGCAGTCCCCCAATAAATTAAACATAGAATTACCATGTGACCCAGTCAAGCCACTCCCAGGTGTGTACCCCCAAAACTGAAAACAGATATTTAAACAAAAACTTGTACACAAATGTTCATAGCAGCAGTATTCACAATAGCCAAAAACTGGAAACAGCCCATTGTCCATCCGCTGATGAACGAATAAACAAAATGTGGTCTATTCACACAGAAGAATATTATTTAGCAATAGAAAAGACCCCAGCACCTGCACACTACATGGCACATACCACAAACATACCACAGCATGGATGAGCGTGTGAAAGAAGCCAGACACAAAAGGCCACATATGACATGATCCCATTAGTTTGACAAGGCAAATCTACAGAGATGGAAAGTAGATTACTTGTTGCCAGGGCTGGGGGTGGGGGTGGGGGGAGTGACTGCTGAATGGATGCAGGGTTTCCCTTTGGAGTGATGAAAATGTTCTGGAATTAGATAGTGGTGACGGTTGCACAATATTGTGACTGTACCAGATACCACGAATTGCACACTTTTAACTTGGTTAAAAGAGTCAATTGTATGTGTATTTTACCACAATAGCAAAAAGTGCTTAGCAATGCCCAGTACAGAAAGCATCCAAGGAAAGTTAGCAAAGAGTGCCGTCATTATTGCGGGAAGTCTGGTGACACTCAAGGCTTGGGTTCCAGAGTTGGCCTGTGAGGCTTAAGTCGAGTCAAACCTGCAACCCACAAAACACAGCAGCCACTTCCCCGTCCTCCATCGTAGGCACCCATGCTCGTCCTGTGGGAGTCAGTAGGTGATTCCGGGCATCTCCACCGACTGACTGATGGTGTAACTGTGGAGAAAGACAGGCAATGTAGCCCCACACACCCATAAACAGAGACGGTGATGCCACATAGCGATGAGGTTACGAGGTACAGTAAGGCAGGGCCTGGTTTAGCCAGGGTCACCAGGGAAGGCTCCTCGGAGGAAGTGACACAGGGTGAAGGAAGTGAAGGAAGAGCACAGCAAAGCCCTGCGTGATACACCCCTGCCCCCCCACACCTCAACCCCACCAGGCGCCCGCTCGTTCACTGACTTCTAGCAACACCTTCTCCCACAGGCACCAGCTTGCTCTGCCCTAGGGCCTTTGCACTTGCTGTTCATGTGAGCACCTTCCCCACGGCACCACTGGACCAGCTTCTTCTAGCGATTGGGTCTTTGCTCAAACATCACCTCCTCAGAGAGGTCCTCCCAGACTGCCCTGTCTCAAGGGGCCCCTTCAGTGATGCCCCATCATGGCTCCCTGTTTGTTTCCATCTTAGTTCCTTCCCTACCCCAAATTATCTTCCTTATGTGTCTGTTGTCTCTCTCCCCCATTATACCATCAGCTCCATGAGAGCAAAGCTTTTAGTCTGCCTTGTTCTCTGGTGTGTCCCCCATGCCCTGTGCCTAGAACAGTACCCAGCACATAGTAGGTGCTCAAGAAGTATCTGTGGCAGTAAAGCACAAATAGATGAATGAATGAATGTGTGAGTGAGTGAATGAATGAATGCTTCTTTGTAGAGAGGAGGGGGCTCGGGCCCAGAGAAGAGCTAAGACTTCCCCAAGGGCACAAAGGTGGGGAGAGGGGTGACTCCAGGCACCTCCTCTTGGTCCAGGGCCCACCCTGGGGTGTCAGTAAGGCCCTGCTTGCTGACAAGGGGCTGTGGGGCAGGAAGCCACATGGCCAAGGTAGCTCTGGGATCCACTAGCCCACCTGCCTCCCTCTGCCCCCTGAGGCCCCTCTGCCCCACAGCTTGGGAGTTCTGCCCACCCCGCTGCCCAGCCCCCATCCTGGCTGTGCCAGCCTCCAGCCCTAGGTGACCCACAGGGACTTTCCCCAACAGGTGAGGGCTGGGGCAGGGGAAAGTGCCAGGTGGCTGCCAAGATGGCTCTCTGTTCCCGAAACTGCCATCCAGGAAGTGAGCAGGGGTGACACAGAGCCCATGTCACTGGGACTCTGCCCAAGGCCCCCACCTCAGCCAGAACACCTGCCTGAGTGATCCTGGGCAGGTGGACGCCTTCTCTGAGCTTCCTCGTGGGCAGTAACTCTCGCCTCGCAGGGCCGCATAAGCAAGAACCGGGGGAGCGTGAGACAGACACCTCCCGGGCTCGCCGGAGGGCTCCACAGGACACACTTCCACTGAGAGACGGTGCATGGGGCGGACTTACACCGAAAAAGTGTTTCTTGTTTATCTGAAATTCACATTTCCCTGGGCATTCCGGGTTTTTGTTGTTGTTGTCATTGATCTTGGTGCTTTTGTTTTTGCTAAATCTGGCAATCCTAGTCTGGCACGAAATAAATGTTCAATAATGTTTGTGAGTGAAGGAATGAATGAAGGCAGCTAAAAAGCATAAGCTGAAGGAATGAACGAATGAGTGACTGAAAGCCCTTTTGTTCTGGCATTACTATTATGGTTGTCATTGTTTTCTCACGTACGGTTCAAAAGTTCCTGCTTCCGAGAACATTCTTGCTCCCGTCTCAGGCTCAGGACAGGCTGCCGGGGAAGTCGAGGCTTGCAGAGGGAAGTGACTCACCCAGGGCCCTCCAGGCCCGTCTGCACCTGAGGCTGAGCCCATCACACTGCCGGGCAGCGCCTGCCCTCCGCGCGATGATAAAACCCTCTCCTTTCAACCTCACAACACCCCAAGAAGCTGGGACGCTGCCAGTGAAGACACTGAGGCTCAGAGAGGCGATGTGCCCTGTCTAAGCTGACGGTGGCACCTCCCGGACAATGCCCCTCTTCCTGGGGCCCAAGAGCTGCAGCTGCAGCTGGCAGAGCTCCAGGCTCAGCTGACAACCGGGGGGTCCCGCAGCCCCCTGCCCCCTGCCCCAGCTACCACGGGACCGGGACCTAGAGAGCAATTACTCAGCCCAGGCTTAACTTCGTGAAGGAAATTCCTCCCCTGGCAGCCTCCCCACTGCCCCCGCCTTGAGTCCCCGGCTCCACAGCCGGGAAATACCTCCCCCAAGGCCCGTTCACCTCCTGGCAGCGCTAGCAGATGTGGAAACCCAGGCTTGGCCGTGGGCTGGCAGACCGTGGGCGGTAGGCAGGGCTTGTGCCAGATACACTTGGCCAACCCAGCCATCCCTGTTTCATTCAGTCATTCAACAAACATTTATGGAGGGTCTGCTGGGCCAGGCGCTGGGCCCCTTGTTGCTGGTTGTCAGAAGTGGATCAGATGACAAGTGTTTAAAAAGAGCCCAGCACACGGCAAGCGTTCACGTATCTATCCTTCTCCCCTGAGCACCTACTGTGTGCCTGGCACCACAGGTGGCCCTCTTTGGCCTGCAGGGAGACAGGACTTCATCGGGAATCCACAGTGTAGGATAGCCTGGAAGCGGATGGAACCAGCTGACGCTCATAGAGCTCATCTGCGGCGCTGGGTGCCATCCCGACAGTATCTCATTAATGCTGCTCGTCACAACCCTAAGCAGCAGGACTGTCACTATCCCTGTTACACAAGCAGGGAGAGACGGCCAAGGCTCTGCCACAGGGATTAGCACTTGCTTTACCCTCTCCCATATGTAGAGAGAACGAGCAATTACAGAACCTCCACTAATTGAGTCACCTCCCTTCATGAGTAATTAATCCATTCATTCATTCATTCATTCAACAAATCTCTATTAAGACCTACCACAGGCCAGGCACTGGAGACGCAGCAGTGAATAAAACAAACAAAACTAAAACCGTATATAGTATTAGTAAGAGCACAGCATCTGGAGCCAGATGCCTGGGTTCAAGTTCCACCTCTGCCTCCTACCAGCTGTGTGATCTTGGGCAAGTACCTTGACCACTCTGAGCCTCAGTTTTATCTTCTGAAAACTTAGCAATAATAACAGTACCCACCTCATGGGGTTATGAGGACACGATACATTTCTCCAAGCAAAGGGCTGACCACAGAGCCTGGTGGACAGGAAGAGCTCAACACGTTGGGAATTTTTCTTTTAAATGTCTATTCTTCAGATGAGTAAACTGAGGTTCAGAGAAGTTATGGCACCTGCCTAGGGTGAAAAGTTAGTTGAGTTGGAACTTGAATCTAAATGTCTAAACGACTGAGAAGACCCCTCCCTCATGGCTCCTGTCCTCAGCCCCTCCAGCTCAGAGGCATCCAGCTCACAGCCACCCCGCCACCTAGGCACAACTTTTAACCTTGGTCTTTGAGTGCCTACGGGACACTAGACACCCTCACCCACTGTCCTGAGAACCAACTGCATCCAAGTCTCCACGGGCCCCGCCACAGATGCACAAACATGTGTCCGTTGGTGCAGGGCCGTGGGATCTGCGTTTTAATAGGTGTCACTGCTGATTGCTGTGCTGGGGCATTACACAGCCCGCCAGGCCTGGAACCAGGCTGAGACGCAAGTCATGCAGGCAGAGCAGGACCCAGGGTGTGAGATGGGCTGGAGTCAGCTCTGTTTTATTTCAGACAGGAAGGAGAGAGGGGGAGGGAGAAGGAGAAAGGGAGGGAGGGAGGGAGGAGGGAGAAGGAAGGAAGGAAAGGCAGGAAGGAGGGAGGGAAGGGGAGAAAGAAAGAAAAGAAGAAAAAAGAAAGAGCGAGCAAGAACGAAAGAAGGAAAGAATTCTCATTTGTCCCAAGCTTGCCCAAACTGAGTGCAGAGCCAGACCACAGGGCTCTCATTTTCTCCCCTGATTTTTCTGCCAGAGGCAGGAAACATTCTCCCTTGGGAAGCTCAGAAATAGCTGAGCTCAAAAACTAGGCTGGGTGAGGAGGATTCCAGGCTAGAGGGAGGGATTTACACCAAAGGGCTCTGTAGCGTCTGGAGGTTAAGGGCACAGCCACTGGCGCCAGTCGGCCTGGGTTCAAATCCCAGTCCTAACGCTCCCTGGCTCTGTGACCTTGGATTTGGCCTCCATTTCTCACCCATGAAGCAGGAATCAACAACGGTACCAGGCGTGGCTGCACCTAGGTGTTCAGATTTCATCGTCAAGACTCGCCTTCCCTCCACCTTTGCCGGGTGCACTCTCAGTCAGGCTTCCTCTCATCAAGGCACGATGAACCCCACAGTCCAGGCTTCCACCAACCTGGGCTGAGCAACCCCCGCCAGAGAGAAAATGCCTCCTTCCCCCACCGTCCCACCCGTCCAGCTAAAATCCCAGGCCTGGCTCTCATTGGCCGAGAAAATGCAGCACTATGATTGGTCAGTCCTGGGTCACATGCCCCACCCAACAATGGAGTTGGCCACACCTGAAACCCTTGGACTGAGGCACAGAGAATGGGGAGTGGATGCTGGGTAGGAGCCAACAACAGACATCACCTACAGAGGCCCACAAGGGGCAAGAATAGGAGAGAAGCCCACTTAGTGTTTGCTGAGCACCTGGCACGTGCCAAACGCTGCATTGACACAGGCCTGTTACGCCCCTGGCAAGCCTGCCCTACTGTTCCTTTGGGAAACAGGAAAGGAGCCTCAGAGGAGTGACCAGACTAGGCCAAAGCCACCTAGAGCCACCTCCGCTTCTGAACCCTTCCCCTCCACCCTGCCCGTCTGATCTCAAACCTCCACGAGAGAAGAAACAACAGGGAAGGTTTATAAGACACTTATTGCGAGAACAGTCGCCAAGTCCTTGCTGAGCCTGTCCTCCTAACATCCCTGAGGCTCTGAGAGGTCCAGGCACTTGCCCAGGGCCTCACAGCAGGGAGACGGGAACCAGGGTCTGGACCGGAGCTGCCTGAGTCCACGCTGGGCCTAGAAGGCAGGGCTGGCTCCCACCAATGGGGCTAGGGCAAAGGCGGAGGGAGCCAGGTCCCTGGCCAGGCCACCTTTCCAGCCACCCCCTGGACCCTGGCTCAGCTATAGGACGGCCCCAGCTTCTGCTCTCATCTGGAGATTACAAGAAACAGCCAGCAGCTCACCCCAGACAGGGCAGGGGTAGGGCTGGAGAGGGGGGAAGGGGAGGTGCCAGCCAGCCGTGCCCCCTCTAAGGTGGTGAGGAGAGAGTGGGTTCTAGAGACAGGAGACCTGGATTTGCATCCAGCTCTGTCCCTTAAATCCTGCGTGAGCCTGGTGAGTGCCTTGCCTCTGTAGGTGTCACCTGCACAGCAGGCTCAGGACCTAGTGCCTGGGGATGCTGAGAGGCCCCTGTGAGCTGGTGCTGTGGCCACATTCATTCAGCAGCAAGCAGCGCGTCCCTCCCCCAGGTGAACTCACTCAACCTGCGCCACAGCCCGGGGAGGGAGTGCTGTTATTGTTACCTCCAACTTCAGAGAAGAAACTGAGGCACAGAGAGAAGGGACTTGCCTGATGATGTGGCGCCCGAAGTCAGGAGGTGGCAGAGCCGGGATTGGAACCCAAGACAGTCTCATTCCAGAGCCTACCTCTTAGCCATTATCCAGTGCCCTGAGTGCAGCCAAGGTCAGCTGCTGTCACTGCTACTGTCCCTGCCAGGCTTTCTGGAGTTAGGGTCTTGCCCTGAGTCTAGAAATAGGGTGGGCCCAGACTTCCGGTAACCCATCCTGAAGAGCCACCCTGTTGGGGAAACGTAGGACCAGAGTGGGTGTGTGCACTGCCCAAAGTTGCACAGTGCAGGGGTCAGCTATGGCTTCTCAGCGCAGCATCCCGCCCAGCTGGCATCTCCTGGACACCGCCCCCACCCCTCTCACACACACACACAAACACACACACACACACTCCCCTGTGGGCGGGGGCTGCCTCCCTGCCGGCTACACGCCGGCTCCGGCTCCACGCTGGCTGCAGGACATTTGTTACTGTGTCAGCTCCAGCTCCCACCCTGCTGGGGGGCCGGCAGGCAGGGGGCTTCCTGGAGGCCCTGGGAGGGAGGAATGCGCCCCCGCCCCCAGCCCCATATGGCCCCCATCCCGGCCCATCTGCTTCCCATTGCCCGATGTGGCCGCTGTGGGGCCGCTGGAGCCCGCCCGCAGGGGTGTGAAGTTTATGTGGCCGGGCCTGGAGCCGGCGGTGACAGGGCCACACACGCTCACACAGACACACACCGGAACCCCCCACCAACCCTGGTGCATGTGCGTGTACATACACACACAAACATCAATCCACCCCCACAAGCCCCCAAATACACCCGTACGCTCACATTCGCTCACACCGACTAACACCCGAGACCTCCAGCGTGAACACTGACACACCCCGGAGACCCCCAACTCAGACACAAACACACACCAGCAAACTCCGCACCAAGCCCTGACACACACACACACACACACACAACCATCCGTTCCCAGAATGGACCGCACTGACCCACACACGCTGATACCCTTCCCAGGGTGCCCCACACTCACACCTGCACACGCACAATCTCTGCCCCAATATGCAGATACACACAAGCTTGCCCAGATGATGCAAACACAAAACGGTGGCTTACACACAGACCTCGGTCTCAGAGAGGCCACCAGGTGGGGAAGGGGCCTCCTCCTCCAAGACACAAGCCTCTCCCCCTCTCTCCCCTCTACTCGCCCCTGAATCTCCCACATCCCCCAAATCTAGACGCTGCTGTCAGGGCCCCAGGGCCCCTGTGTGTCCTGCCAACACAGGACACACGCTGTCCTGCCTCCTCCTCGCTCCCTCCTAGGAGGCAGGGACAGGAGGCCAAGGAGGCCTGGAGACCAGCAGCCACTGCCCAAGGTCGCCAGGGACAGTGGGCAGAGAGGGCTGCCACCCTGCACTCTGCACCTAGCACTCTCTCTAAAACCCCTGAGGGACCCCCATCCGACTCCCCCTCTTCCTGGGCACCTAGACGGTCCCCAGAGAGACTGTCACTCACCACCACCTTTAGGGGCCTAGGGCAGAATTCAGGGATCCATGAACTTGAACTAGGGAAACAAAGTACATCTTGATTTTCATTGACCTCCGACTGGAATGTGGCATTTCCTTCGCTTATGGGCAAATGTGGGAATCAAACCACAGAGGCAGTAGCTGGACTGGGGCTTTGTCACTCAGAAATCCTACCACGTCCATGTCTCTCAACGGTGCTGCAGAAAGAACGTTTATCCTCTTCCCGACTTCACAACTACCGTGGTTATGAGGCCAGTCACGTGATCTTGTTATTAAATGCATTAACAAAGAAGCACGGCTGTCAGTCACCATATCAAACATTGGACTATTAAACATTTTAATAATTTCAGTTTAATAGGATTGCTTTTCTTTTAATCCTATATACTTACATTTATAAAAATTTAAATATAAATTCATAATTATTTTCTACTTTTATGGTCTATGGCACAAAAGCCAGTAAGAGTCCCTAAACTAGGCCCAGGCACTATATTCTTACACACTTTTACTATTATTATTGGTTTTTACAGTGAGGACCGCAGTCAGGTTGGGTAGCTTGCCCATGGTCACATGGCTCTAAATGGCTGAGCCAGGATTTGAACCCAGGCAGCTGGCTCACCTTCGAGCTCTAGGCTATCCTGTATGTGGGAACCCAGTGCCCGTGCCCCACCCCCAGGAAGAGGATCCCAGGGTCTAGGAGGCCCCCACCACACACCATCCATCCTGGGGACCTGGGAACCAGCCGGCTGCCCCAGCCAGAAGAGAGCTGAGCTGCGTTTACAACGTGTGAGAATTCTCACCCATGGCGGTGGCAGGCAGAGTAGGCTCCCAGCCCCCAGGCCCCCGCCCCATCGGGGGCTCTGCAGTCAGCTGAAAATGAGCTTCCCTCTGTGCGGCCCCAGGAGGCAAGAACAGCCGGTGGGCCCTGGAGCCCTCTGTCCCCTGTCCCTCTATTCACCTGACGCTCTGTCTGTGGCTCAGGAAACCTTGTCCCCTACTGGCCTGAAATGCAGCCACCAGAAAGCAAGCAGGGGCTTTCTCTGTACTCTACTGCTTGGCTTTTATCCACGCATTCATTCTTTCCTCCAGCATTTATTGAGCACCTACTGTGTGCCAGGATGGGAGCAGAGGCTATGGCTGTGAACACAGCCCCCATCCTCACTGAGCTCACAGGCAGGCAGAGGAGGCAGACGAGAAACAAGTGAACAAAAGGGATATGATATAACAGAGAGAAGTAAGTCTCTTTGCCGGGGGCAAAGCGAAAGGGAGGGGGTGAAGTTTAGACACAGGGTCTGAGGAGGTCTCTCTGAGGAGGTGACCTGTGAACAGAGGCCTGGGGGAAGTGAGGGGAACAGCTGTGGAGACAGCAGGGTTAAGGAACAGTGTTCTGGGGAGAGGGAACAGCAGATGCCAAGACTGCTGTCTGGCTGCCTTGAGCTCTACTTTCTGCCTTCTCTTAGTCTGAGACTCACATTGGGCCTTTCCTGGGGGTCTCATGACTCCCCTTCCTCCAGTCATCCTCCCATCATCCCTCCCTCCCTCTCCTTCCAACCCAGGGCCCGGGGCGTTAATTACACGCGCACCTGTGCCACTCTGATTCTATTTCCCACTGGGATGGGAGCTCTGGGTTGGGGTGGAGAAGCTGATGGATCCTCTGTTCCTCCCTTAGCACCTGGCACAGTGCCTGGCACATCTCCATTTGACAGAGGAGAAAACTGAGGTTCAGAGAGGCCCTTTGGGTGGCTGGAGCCTCACCACCAGCCCTGGGGCTGGTCACTCAGCTCTGCCTGACTTCAGGTCCTGGGCCTGGGCCTTTGACCTGAGGGTCCTTCAGGCGTCGCCCTGATTTCAAGTGTGGCTCCGGTCTCTCCCCAGGCGTAGGGAACAGGCCTGAAATCGGAATGTGCCACCACCTCCCTACCATCTCGGCTTCAACTTGTGGCTGCTGAGAGCATCATGCGAACAGTATCCCAGTATCCGCAAGCGAGGAGCCCCGTCCAACGCTTCCCAAGGAGGGGGGTCCTGGAAGGGAGTAACCGCCGGGCTGGGGGCGGGGCGGCCCCAGCTCCCCCACCTGCCCGCCGTCCCGGGGGCCCTGGGGAATGCGCGGGGGTGGCCCCACCCCGGCTCACGTTTCCGGCCAGGGCCCCGCCGCCCCCGCCGCCCCCTCCCCGCCGCGGCGGCTGCTGGCGGCCCCCTCATTAAGGCGCCTCGCCTTCCACCTCCGAATTTTCCACGCAGGGTTAGGCTGGCGACGCGCTGTCTGCGGGCCCCATAAAGGCGGCCGTGTGCTGCATTCGTCTCGCCGGCCGCGGCCTGGAGGGGCGCCCGGCTCGAGGGCCGCTCACCGCCGCGCACGGGCCCCCGCGGCCAGGCCGCCGGCCGGGAGGGTCACGGTCAATCGCGCCCCTGAAACAGAACGCAGAAGCCCGCCGGCGTCCGCTCCAGGCCCCGCGGCCCCGCCCGCAAAGCTGAGCAGGGTCGGAACAAGTTGTCCCAGACCGCACGGGAGCGGGTGGGTCAATGACAAGGAGTCTGCTCCCAGCTCGGGGCTTCGCTACGGAGCACCTACTGCGTGCGGGCGCCGTTCCAGGGATGGGGACGTTGCAGTGAACAAAACCCAAGACTGTGGCCCTCCTGTGGCTGTCGTTCCCGTGGGGGAGCCAGACCTGGGCATTCAACACCTGAACTAAAGTGTCAGGTGGTAGCTGTGGAGAAACTAAGGCAGGGAAGGGGGCTGGGGAGGGAGGGGGAGCGACAGAGCTGGAGAGGGCATGAAATGGTTCATCGGATGGTCAGGGAAGGGTTTTTTGGGTTTTTTGTTTTGCTTTGTTTTTGGATACAGGGTTTCACTCTGTTGCCAGGGCTGGAGTGCAGCGGCATGAGCAGAGCTCACTGCAGCCTCGAACTCCTGGGCTCAAGCGATCCTCCAGCCTCCGCCCCGAGTAACTGGGACTACAGGCACGCACTGGGCTAATTTTTCTATTTTTAGCAGAGACGGTTTTGCTTTTGCTCTTGCTCAGGCTGGTCCCGAACTCCTGGGCTCAAGCTGTCCTCCCGCCTCAGCCTCCCAAGGAGCTAAGATTACAGGCATGAGCCACCGCCAGGCCAGGAGGTCTTTTTGAAGGTTGGAGTCATGTGGACATCCAGACCTTGCCTCCAGAGCCCTGTGGCCCTGGCCCAGCTGAGGCTGCTGGAGGCCTCCTCCTTAAGGCAACTTTCTGTAACTTTTTTTTTTTT
This sequence comes from Varecia variegata, assembly GCA_028533085.1. NCBI lineage: Eukaryota > Metazoa > Chordata > Mammalia > Primates > Lemuridae > Varecia > Varecia variegata. The sequence continues at coordinate 199,768,103 of CM052436.1, read as the reverse complement.
TTGAGACAGAGTCTTGCTCTGTTGCTGGGGCTAGAGTGCTGTGGCGTCAGCCTAGCTCACAGCAACCTCAAACTCCTGGGCTCAAGCAATCCTACTGCCTCAGCCTCCCGAGTAGCTGGGACTACAGGCATGCACCCCCATGCCTGGCTAATTTTTTCTATATATTTTTAGTTGGCCGGCTAATTTCTTTCTATTTTCAGTAGAGACAGGGTCTTGCTCTTGCTCAGGCTGGTCTCGAACTCCTGACCTTGAGCGATTCTCCTGCCTCGGCCTCCCAGAGTGCTAGGATTACAGGCGTGAGCCACTGGGCAGAGCAAAGGCAACTTTCTGGAAGGGTGTTCCAGGAAGTGGAAACAGCATGTGCAAAGGCCCTGAGGCAGGAGCATGCTTAGCTATCATTTCGTAATCATTCACTATGGGTACCTCTCAAGCATTATTTCTTTCTATTCCTTTCAACCGCTCTGCCAATCCAGGAATCTGTAGAATTCCTCTTTTCCAGCTGAGGATATTGAGGCACAGAGAGGTTAAAAGATCTATCCAAGGTCCCCTGAGCAGGTCGATAGCCAAGCTGGGATTTGAACCAGTGCCTCTCACACTGGTACCTTGATGTGACAGCTCAAGGCCGGGTCTGATTTACCTCTGATTCCCCATCTTTTAACACAGGGACTGTCCCCAGAGCAGCAAGGGAGGGACAAGAGGGAGGAAGAATTTGAGACCAATACCCACCTCTGCACCCATTGGTGGGATTCCGCCTGATGGCTTGTCTCTATGTGAAGATGCAGGCAATAAAATATCCTTTTTTGAGCCTTTACTCTGCCAAAGGCTTTCCGTGCATTCGTGTATTCAACCCTCATATCAACCATGTTACAGATGGGGGGGGGTGAGACAAGGTTGGGGTGGGTGGGGAGGGGAGTCCCTTTGCCCAAGGTCATGCAGCCTGGGACTAGCAGAGCTGACATTTGAGCCCTAATGCTTGCGCTACAAGCCACATTTAAACAATTATAGTGATGAAAATGATAGAGATAAAACTTCCAGCCAGTGGTTCCAGCATATTCCATGTGGAACTCACGTAAGCCTAGGAGGAGGCTCCTTTACTTATCCCCATTACGTGAATGAGCAAACTGAGGCTGTGTGACGTGCAGGAAAAGGGCAGAGGTAGAATTTGCTCCTGGATTAGACAATGTTTCTCTTTCCATACCCCCCAGCTCAACTTCCCAGCAAGGGAGGCAGAATCTGTAGCTGGAAATTGAAGATTGGAAGAAATACTAAACCCTCTTAAACACCAGCAAGGCTATCAGGTAGCCCAATAAAAAACTGGGCAAAGGATATGATCAGAAAAGAAATAAATCCCCACAGACTAGAAATAAACTATCTGCAAAACACATATTTGATAAAGAACTTGTATCCAGAATATATAAAGAACTCTCAAAATTCAATAATAAAAGAAGGGGGTGGGGGAGGGGACGGGTGTATACCTACATGATGAGTGCGATGTGCACTGTCGGGGGAATGGACACCCTTGAGGCTCAGACTCGGGGGGTTGGGAGGGGCATGGGCAATATACTTAACCAGAACTGTTGTACCCCCATAATAAGCTATAATAAATAAAAAATAAAAAAAAAATAATAAAAGAAGTCAGTTTAAAAATGGACAAAAGATTTAAATATTGTGTATCTTCATGAATTGTCAATAAGTGCATGGGAAGATGCTCAACATTATTAGTGATTAGGGACATGCAAATTAAAATCACAACGAGATACCACTGAACACCCAATAGAATGGCCACAATTTAAAAGACTGACCATACCAAGTGTTGGAGAGCATGTGGAGAAACTGAAAGTCTCAGGCACTGCTGGCGGGCATGCAAAATGGTGCAGCCACTTTGGAAAAGAGTTTGGCAGTTTCTTAAAAAGTTAAGCACACCCTTATGCAGTCCAGCAATTGCACTCCTATATATTTACCCAAGACAATGAAAACATATACCTACACAAAGACTTGTCTATAAACATTTGTAGCACTTTTATTTGTAATGGCCAAAAACTGGAAACAGTCGGTCTAATGGTACATCCATACAGTGGAACACCACTCGGCAACAAAAAAGGAATGAACTGTTGATACACACTCCAGTGTGGATGAATCTCAGAATCATTATGCTGCGTGAAAGAAGCCCAGAGAACAGCTTGTCTAATTCCATTTATAGAATTTCTAGAATATGCACTGATCTATAAGTGACAGAAAGCAGACCATTGGTGGCCTGGGGAGGGGGAAGGATGAGTGAGGAGGAAGGGAAAGATTACAAAGAAGGGGCATAAGGAAACTTTGAGGTTTTGAATATTTTCACAGTCTTAGTTATGGTGATAGTTTCACAGGTGTATACATGTGTCAAAACATCACATGGACTTTAATATGGCAGTTTACTGTACTCAATCACATCTTGAGAAAGCTGTTACACACACTGAGATACCACAACTCACCTATTAAGACGGCTAAAATAAAAAATTAACAACTAAAAATATAAAAAAATTAGCTGGGGGAGGGGTTGGGAGGGGCATGGGCAATATACTTAACCAGAATGGTTGTACCCCCATAATAAGCTATAATAAATAAAAAAAAAAATTAGCTGGGGGTGGTGGCGCATGACTGTGGTCCCAGCTACTCAGGAGACTGAAGCAGGAGGATCGCTGGAGCCCAGGAGTTTGAGGTTGCTGTGAGCGAGGCTGACAACGCCACGGCACTCTAGCCCAGACAACAGAGTCAGAGACTCTGTCTCAAAAAAAAAAAAAAAAAAAAAATTAAAACATAATACCAAGTGCCGACGAGTGTGGAGCAACTGGAACTCCCCCTGTGCTGCTGGTGGGAAGGCAAAGCGCTATGGAAAATGGGGTGTCAGTTTGTGATAAAGTTAAACACATATTTACTATACAACCCCACAATCCCATTCTTAGGCATTTACCCAAAAGAAATGCAAACTTACGTTGACACAAACATCTCTAGGTGGATGCGTATGGCAGCGTTATTCGTAAGTGCAAATAACTGGAAACAGCCGGAGTGCCCAGCAGTTGCCACGGGAACAAACGAGCTGTGCTGTGTGCAGACAGCGGAATACTGCTCGGCACTGAAAAGGAGCCAGTTACTGGTAACAGCACA